>CAMPDV010000311.1:0-366720 GCA_946699065.1 Loxodes magnus
CATCTAATTATATTTAAAGAAATCATCTTCCTTTTTTACAAGACTTTTTACTCAAACATCATCTCACTTTCATACAAATTCTTAACAATAAATATCATTTTAACAATTACAAATCCTTGAAATCACTTTAACTTTTATATAATCATCAAAAGATACAATCCTTATTATATCCATCTTCCTTTATTTTTTCGACCTTTTACTTTTTACTACATTTTCTTTCCATCATAAATTTTTTTTCAATCTTTTTTTATTTTTTTTCTTCTTATTTTATTTTTTTTATTTTTATTTTCACTGCTTTTTCTTCTCCATTTTCTTAATATCCTATACTTGAGACTTTTCTTACTATCTTCCTTTTTTTCTATATAAAGTTTCTTTTTACTATTCATCTTTAAATATGTAAAATTTAAATATCGTTTTTACATCTCCTTCTTTTATTCTCATTCATAAATAACATGTTTTTAACATTTTTTTCCAACCTCCTTTCATCTAATTATATTTAAAGAAATCATCTTCCTTTTTTACAAGACTTTTTACTCAAACATCATCTCACTTTCATACAAATTCTTAACAATAAATATCATTTTAACAATTACAAATCCTTGAAATCACTTTAACTTTTATATAATCATCAAAAGATACAATCCTTATTATATCCATCTTCCTTTATTTTTTCGACCTTTTACTTTCATAAATTTTTTTTCAATCTTTTTTTATTTTTTTTCTTCTTATTTTATTTTTTTTATTTTTATTTTCACTGCTTTTTCTTCTCCATTTTCTTAATATCCTATACTTGAGACTTTTCTTACTATCTTCCTTTTTTTCTATATAAAGTTTCTTTTTACTATTCATCTTTAAATATGTAAAATTTAAATATCGTTTTTACATCTCCTTCTTTTATTCTCATTCATAAATAACATGTTTTTAACATTTTTTTCCAACCTCCTTTCATCTAATTATATTTAAAGAAATCATCTTCCTTTTTTACAAGACTTTTTACTCAAACATCATCTCACTTTCATACAAATTCTCATCATAAATTTTTTTTCAATCTTTTTTTATTTTTTTTCTTCTTATTTTATTTTTTTTATTTTTATTTTCACTGCTTTTTCTATTTTTTAATATTGTCTTTTTAAGCAGATGTTTTTTTTTTTTTTTTTTTTTTCAACATTTCTTTTAATTTTTTTTCGTTTACATTTTTTTAGTCAATTGTTTTAGTTTTTTTTCTTTCTTTTTTCTCTTTTTTTTATACTTATTTTGCTATCACATTCACTACTTCGTCTTCATTTATCTTTTATTTTTATTTTTTACCTTATTTTTGAAATTTTCTATAGATTTATTTTTGCTACTTAGTTTTTGAGAATCTTAATTATTTTCCTTTTATATTAAACTCTTTTTCATTAAAGCTTTATCGTATTTCTTATTTTTACATCATTTACAGCAATCGTCCGTATCTCTTTCAATTTTTTCTATTGACATATTTACTTATATAATTCTTCTAAATTTTACTAAGATCTCTTTTTTTTGTTAATAGTAGTATTTTAGTTTGACTAATTTTATTGTTTTGAAACTTCTTAAACAATTTTTATCATTATAATACCAGTTCTTTTGTTCCTCATAACGTATGATTAATAATGGACACTTTTCATTACCTTTATTCTCTTGTTCTTTTCAATTAAAAAGTAATTTTTTTTTATAGTTTTAGTGAAGGAAATACCTATTTCAATATGATTTAGGTATAGTAAATAATTTTTTTCCATTAACTTTAGTGATCTCTTATCTGCTTGAGTAATTTTTCTTTGTTAGTTATTAATCTATATTCGCATTTCAATCTCCTATGATCATTAAATTAAATTTTTTTCTTTTGTTTATTTTAAAATTCGTTCACTAATTTATAGAATGGCTCATATTATTTGTTGTCATTTGCCATCGATGCATATTTTTTTATTACTGTAGTTTTCTCCTTATTTCAGTGGCCATCACTCTCGCTCCTCCAAAAATGCGTAATTTTTTGACTTTATTCTATTTTCTCTAATCTCCTTACATATATCGTTTCTAATATAGAGTGCTACTCCTTTCCCTTTTTTTACCCCACATTTGATAAGTTTTTATATCCTTCTGCATTACATATGACTTTTTAGTCTTCAATCTAAATCTCTTCTAATGCCATTAAATCGATATTTTTTTGAGTCAGCAATTTTGCACGTGCCTCTTTTGCCCTTCTAACTTCCCTAACATTTGCTGTACCTATTTTTATGATTTATTCTACTCTTATTCTTCTTTCTCACCCTTCTCTTCTGCTTCCTCTTCATTTTTTTCTTCTTTTTATTCATCTTCCTTCTTCATCTTTCTTTCATCTTATCTATCATTCTCTGCTTCCATATTCTCTTCATTATTAGTTCTTTCCTCCTCATTATATTTTTCCACTTATTATCTATCTTTTCCTTCTTCTTGTTTATTTTATTCTTTTTCTTTTACCTTTTCCTATTAATAGCTGTTGATAATTGCTCATTTTTATTTTTTGGTTTCTTAGCATAGTAAATTCTAATTAAAGTTTGTTTCAGTTTGCTTTTTACTTCTCACTTTTATTTTGCATTTTATTCTTTTTCTTCTTGAGCTTGTTTTATTTCTTTTTTGTTATTTTTCTTAATTTACGCTTTTCTTTATATACTACATTATGCTATTTTGCTTTTTTTCTTATTTCATCTGTTAGGTGTTAGGGTTTTTACCATCACTTATTCTATCATTTTCTCTGATTTGTTTTATATTATATCTTTTATATAATTGTTTGTTTCTATTTTATTTAGTTCTATGAACATTTCTCTATCCCTCTGCCTTACATTAGTCCAATTCCATTTTGATGAAAAATAATTTTTATTTATTTATTTATTTAGCATAAAAGACTTTTTATTATTTAGTTTTTTAGTTGTTTTAATTATTTTCCTATTCTCCTCGTTTTATTTCCTTCTCTTCTTCCCTTGTTTCCTCTATAATAATTTACTCTCCTTCTTCAATTATCCTCTTATTTTCTTAATTTGCTTTTAATTCTGTTTTTTTATTGTTAATTTAACTTCTCCTTCAAGTATCTCTAATTCTCTTGTATGTAGTTTTTTCCTTTTTGCTACTTCCACCCTTCTGTGTTGTTGATCTGTGTGCCCTTTTAATTTGCATAGACAGCAGATAAAATTTACTGGCGCTTTATTCTCATTTTGTTTCCGTTCAGGTCTATTACCTCTGGTATCATCTTTGTTTCGTCTATATCATTTAAATCTAAGTACACTACTCTGCTACCTGTTAGCATTGTAGAGTTTAGCTATGCATGTTATACCTCTCCACTTGATTTTCCTTATTGTCTCATTATTTACATTACTTCCTTCATGTTTGAATATTCGTTTATTATGAAGTAAACTAGGTAGTTATGATTGCAAATTTATTCTAATTAGTTTCTTGCTTAGATAGGAATTCTAACTTTTTTGATCGCTCATTCCCTGAATTAAGCGAATTGTTAGTATCTTTCTTCATTGTTGAATATTAAATATACTATTCCGTTTTATTTTACGGTGAATTTGGCCACTGCATGTCCGTACTCTCCATATTTGATTCTTAAACACTTGTATCAGTTCTTAGTCTATGGCCTTTTTCTCTACTAAATCAGTATTTTCCAGATAGTTGTTAAATTAAACTGCAACCATCGTATCTGATAGATCATCATAGGCATTTGACTAGACTCTTCCATTTAGTCTTCAGGGACGTTGGCTGAAATTAGTTGTTCATTCTTTTATTAAATTATTGCTTAGGTTGTGACTTTTTTTACCACTTCATTCTTTTCTTATTTTATGCTCCTCCTTTTAGTGAAGTCCGTCCAATCATAGATATGTTGTTTCCTTTTTCCGTTGAGTTTATTATTATATCAAGTTTCTTTGATCAAAGAAAATGGTTCCTTGTAGTCTGAGAGCTAGGTTTTAAGTATGGTTTCCATTCTTAATAAAGAAGGTTGGACTAATTAAAGCGAAGACGTGGTGGAAGAAAGGGCTTCAGGTTTTCTCTCCCACAGTGAGGAGGTGGTGTAAAAACCCTTCTTGAAGCTAACCAATTTTTAATATATATAAATAAAGACGACTAAATTATGATTTCCAACTAACTTTATTCTGAGAAATTTATTTTTAAAAATTGCATAAGAAACAATTTTACACTATGGAGAGATATTCAAAGAGCACTTGAAGTGCTATAAATTTCCAGAAATAAATTATACTAAAATTTCAAATAATATTGGCTAGAAATAATTTCAATCTTTAAGTTGTGAACTCATTTTATTGTTTTCAATATATCTTACGTTTGCGTCATTAATTTGTGAAAATTTAGTTCTGTATGTTTGGATGAAAAGATACGTTACGACAAATCTTTGAATGTTTCGAATATTTAGACTTACTTAAAATATTTTTATAAATAACCTGTTAAAAAATTGTAAAAGCTAATAAGATTCGACTAAATCTACTTAAATAAACAATTTGCTTCTAGTCAATAATTAGAAATAAACCTTCAAATTAAAAATTTTCGCATAAGATTAAAAAGTAAAAGATAGATACTATTTAGAAAAAGTAAATAGAATCAAAAAGTACTAAAGATAGAATAAAAAGAAATGTTTCAAAACAATGATGAAAAGTAAGAAGATGTAAGAAACCAATTGAGAAGAGAAGTATGACATTAATAAGCTTAAACTTATATAAAATTAATTATCACAACTAAATCAGAAGCTTCATACAATAACTCTTTTAATATAGTGAAATATTATGATTAGATTCTAGATATTTCCTAATTTTTTGCGTATTTTAATTTAGAAATTGTTAAAACATTTTTTCATAATATGTTCAAATAGAAGTAATTAAAATTTATAGCAAGAGTAATTCTCACATCAAAAATCCAAGAACTTTGATATCAGGAAGTACTTTGAGGTCCGAAGAACCGTTAAAGAATTTTGATAGGAGCCAAGTAGATGCTCAAAAATTAAGCCTTAAATGATAACTGGTTGAAAGATGCTTAGACTCTAAAATCTCTGGGTTAAGTATTCCGATTTCATTATTTCAGAATATGAGTAAATCCAAGGGAATGTAAGGGAGAATTTTGAAGAACGTTAGAGACGTTGAAATACTTTTAAAGAGTCACGCGCCAGTGAGGTGCTGCTTGCTTTATAATTTAAGTTTTTTATAATTTAACTATAAATAAAAATTTTTAAATGACAAGTAAATTTATAATTATTAAAAATATTGAGTAATATTTAGTTATTTTTAAAATTTTATATTCCATTGAAAATTTTAAAGATATTGAAAAAAATTTTGGATAAAAAATGAAAAAATAAAGATTTAATTACATTAAAGTTTAAAAAAATATGAAATCTGAAAATTAAAATAAATAAAATAGTTTATAAAATTAATTTACTTTGAATTTTTCATAAAAGACGATTTTTAAAGTAGATATGAGATAATTTAAACGTAAGTTGTGATTTTTATGTTTTAAGATTTGAAAGATTATTTTTAGCAAATGGAAAATGAATGATTATTCTCAGGTAAAAACTTGAATTTTTATATAATTTATAAATTTATTTTTATTTGACAAATTTTTCAACTAAAAATTATGTTTTTTGATTTTATGAAATTTTCGCATAAGAAATATTTTATGATTTTGGAAGGGATTATCATAGTTATTTTTAGTTCTGATTGAAATATTTAACTATTAAATTTTTTTTTAATAAGTTTAATTCGGATTTTGATTAATTTTAATATTTAAGGTGATTTTGAGTCAGGTCTATTTTTTTTCTGATTTTATTTTATTCGACTAATAATCTTTCATGAGTACATGAATGAAGATTAATTTTTTGTTTTCGTTTACAAAAGGATTGCATAATTAGGATTTATTTATCAATTATAATTTTTTTTTAATTATTACTAGAAGTGTTCATTATTATATTTAAGTGCCAAATTTATCCTCTCTATATAAGATGGTTTTTATATACATATTTTTTATATTTTATTTTCTTTAAATTATCTATATAATTTTTTTATATTTAATTATTATAAATATAAGAAAGCTATTAAATTTTATATTTAGAGATATATAGGTCCATTTTTACTGCTCGTATTTCCTGAAGACGTAAATTTTTTTTTAATTATGAAACGATTAATCTATTAACATTTTAAAAAGTATTAAAGATCATCCAATGAGCATTTTTTTATTAAATCAGAATTTTTTTAATCAAAATTATTATTCAACTACGACAATAAATACTTTATAGTTTTTTTAATATTTTTCATTGCAGATATTTTTAATTCATAATTATCATCGAAAACATTTTTAGCTTTTATAATTTAAGCTTAATTGAAATATAAAATTCATCAATCCATAATTAAATAATTAATAAATCAATAAATATGATTATAGAGCGCGTAAACCTTGCTGAAGAGAAGTTCTTTCAATACTAATATTTAATATTAAAAAACTGTTAACATACTTCTTGTTATCATTCTAACTGTCCAATGAATCACATTAGCTTCTGCAATGAGGATCTGCTTATTAAAAATTAATCTCGAACCTTGAATTAAATATTCTAGTTTCCTTGAATAAGTCCAAATAAGAATTTGCTATTAAGTCATTAGCAGGCCCGTCATCAAACCTTCATATTGCAAGCGAGAATCCTCATAGAAGTTAGGATTATCTCTTCTGAGCTCATCCATCCTTTCCCGTAGTGGCATCTAGTGTAATATTACTCGCAATACAGTATACACTGCACCAAATTAAATATTAGTTCTCCTGTCTCTGTCGACATCCATTTTTTATAATAAACTCAATTTATTTTTTGATAAAATGACGTAAAAAAAGGGTTAGATCAAAATTTAAATTTTGCTTCGCAAAATTTTTTTACATTTAGTCATTTAAAAATTATAAACAATCTTTTTATTAAAAAATACATAAAACTTTTCTAAACAATCTTATGAAGATCATTTAAAATAGATAAGAAAGATCTGAATGAAATTCAAAACTGTTAATTATATACTAAGTAGAGTTGAAACTTCAGAAATAATCAATGTTTTTTCATAAAAAATAAAAATGAATACTAATAAAAAAAATTGAAAGAATGATTTAAAAATTTCTAAAAATAAGAAATATATTTATATTTACTAACTAAGTAAAGATAAATCACTTATTTAAAATAAAAAAGGACTTAGAAATGCATTTCTTTTGAATAAATTATATATTAGATTTATATATTTATTTTTTGTTCATAACATTTTTTTCAATAAAAGAAAAATATATATGAATTGGATCGATAACAACATAAATGTTTCAACTAAATATTTAATTTAAATTTTTAGAAATGCTTAGCTGTTAAAATTTTACATAAGGTAATTTTTTAATTGAATATTACTATTTATTATAGTTTAAGCTTGCTAAACTAATATGAATTTAATTAAAAAAATCTATTTTATTGTATTAATTTTATCTTAATTAAATTAATTTTTACTTACATTTATTTAATATATGATGAATTTTTGAGTAAATTGCAATTTAATAATTTGAAATTAAGTGATTTGGTTTTAATTATCTTTTATTAAAATATTTAAATAATATTCAATAATTATCATAATTTAGCATATATACTTAATAAAGAGAAATTTTTAATCGCTAGTTTACTTGTAAATTCATTAAAAAAATTTTAGCTTTATTATTGCCTTTTATTCATTATATTATTTATATTATTCCAATCAGATTTATGAATAAAATATCTTTTATTAAATATAATTTAAAAATATTTCCATTCTTTCATTGACTTTAATTGAATTGTCATTTTGTTATATTTAACATAGCAGATTCTTTAAACAGACTTTATAAGTATTTTATGATATTTCTAACTTATTCAAAATTTATAATTAAAATAATAAACAAGTTATTATTAAATTATTCTTTAATAAATCATTATATCCACTTTGCATTTTCATCTTTTAGTAAAATTCAATTTTTAGTTAATCTATTAAATTTTTGAAAAACATATAGATTTTCGTTAGGTAGTTTTTACATAAATGCTCTTAAAACATAAAAAAATGATTTTTCATTTTAATGTAAAAAATAATTATAAATGAAAGCAATTTCCAGACTTTTATTTACTCTTAAAATAAAATATTACAAAGGATATAAATTACTAATATTCAACATTTTTTCTTCTTGAGTTATATAAAAAGGAATTTGAAAATAAAAAGGAAAAAATAAAAAAATGCTGAAGATAATAGAATATTAAAAACTAAAATATTAAAATCAAATAAATCTCTTAGTCAAAAAGTTGATTTTTATAAGAACCTAAAAATTAAATCCACTTAAAAGATATTGCTGCAAAATCTAAAAATGACTAAAATAATCAAAAAAACTTAAAGCTACTTAAACGGTAAATAAATCTATTCAGAATTAAATATTTGCTTTTTAAAATGGATAAAAAATAGTTGTAAAATTATACATTAAATGAGAAGGGAAGTTAAAAAATTGGTAATAAAAAAATAATAGAAAAGAAATTTTGTATAAAAAACTTATAATTATACAGTTTCGTGTATTAACATAAACTTAAAGTTTTTTTCAAATTTTCATTTAGTAATATTCATTTCCTTATATTTTTTAAGGTTTCAATCTTTAATAAATTTGTCGTCCAAAGAACTAGCTAGTGTAGGCTAATCGGAACTAAATATAGCACATATAAGCTAATCCCAGCATCATTTAAGAGACTTATTTTTTTAAGTTTCAAATTATAAATTTTTTTGTTCGAAAAGTAGTGAGTGTAAGTCTTTTATACTGATATTATCATATTTTATTCATTCTACTGTTTTAAAGATTAATAATTCTTTTTGATTATAGTTTCTGCCTTTTTTGTATTTTCATTTTATTTATTATTTCCGTATTCTGAATAAATTTATACTATTTTAGTTTTATTTTTTATTATTTGATTTTAATTTTTTTAAGATCAATCGACTCTTTGCTAGTTTTTTACTAGATTAAAGATAAACTTTGTTTAATAATTTTTAAGTTAATATAACTATTTTAAATTTATAAAAGCATTTCTTTTAATCATTTATAGTCACTTACCTTTAAAGTTTAGGCTTGAAATGAAAAAAAGCATATGTAGGTTTTTGAGAGAATTTTAAACGAATATGTTATGTTTATAAAATTTTAAAATAAAAAGAAAAAAATAGTAAAATAAATAGAAAATATCCTTATAATATTTTTTATTTTATTCTAATAATTTTTATTTAAATTCTAGAGTTCATGGATTTTAAATGTTTTACCTCATATAAGCTTGTATTATTTGCTTGATATTAAATAAAATTAGCTTAGAGATAATTTTATTAATTGCTAAATTTACTTATGAAGCATTTATATTAGAAAAAGGTTGAAAGATTCTTTATTATTAGCACGATATTTAAAATTATTAATTTATATTTTAAGGTAAATCTTAAACTTTTAGATTAATAATTAGAATAAAAAGGAAGAACTGTCTTTTATATTTCAGTAAACTACTTGAATGATATTAAGAAATTATTTTATTAAATTCTTCTTTTAGACTATTTTAGTGATTATTAGTTTGTTTTCTTGTTTAGTTAATTTATCAATGAAATAGATAATAGAACTTTTGAATGATTTAGAAATCTCTAATAGTGTCTATTGAAGTACAAGCTATTTATTGCTCTTTATTTATTTTATTATCCTGCCAGATTTTACTAACCAATAAATTAATACCAAAGTATTTATACTTTAAATCCAAGATATTAGTTTCCTTGTTAAAATTATGCAGTTGATAATATCTAAATTGTTTAGTCTTTATTAACTTTAGCTAGCTTTTAGTAAATTTAAAATTAAGAAAGATTTAGTTAGCAAATACACCTTTCAATCATTATTAACTTATTGTTTATCTCTTTAATAGGAATAATTTTATTTATAGCTTCTAGTCCTTTTTATTTACCAAGTTTCTAAGAAATTAACACTTAAAAAAATAAAATTTTAGTTGTTATTTAAATTAAAACTAGCTCCTTAAATACTTTGCTAGAATTGCTAACTTAAGAATCCTTTCTTTCCCTCTTCTTCATCTTTCATTAATAAACATTTCTTAAGAATGTCCCTACAATAAATTATAAAGCATAATCTAAACTAAAACTGCTTTAGTATCATTTCTTCTACTATATTCATCTATTATACTAATTTCCTACAAATCTAGGTTTTTCAATTGAAAATTAATTATCTTAAGTTGATTTACTAAAATTCTAATTAAAGGGATAAATTTATAGAGGATATAAACATAAGGTATTAAGGATTGAAAAGAACAAAAGTTAAATGAAAGGAAAAAGGTTTAACAAGGAAAAAATATACATTGGTTATACTTTATCTGTAGTAAAGATGATCTTAAGCTATTATTTAATTAAGCTGTAAGCATTTAATTATTTATCCTTATAAATTAAAAGTTTCTAGTTATTTAGATAAATGTAAATAAAAAGAGTGAGCTACGATAGTGTTTAGTATATTGAAGATATAAGAAACTAAAGTAATTATAAATAGTAAGCAAATAGAAGTTTATCCTTGATATTCATTATAAAGTGTAAGCAAAATAGAAATATATAAGTAGCTCATTTTATTTAGCTAAAACTTTATCTTCTACATCTAATTTATTTATACAGCTTCAAAATATAAGCTTATTTAACAAATTAAAGTAATATATCTACTCTTCTTAGATTGCCATATGTTTAAGCTATATCTACCTTATGATTTAACTTAATTATAGATATATTTTCATATTCCATCTTTAGTTGAATTTTAGAGGTAATAAAATAAGCATAATTGATATTATTTAAGATTTTAAAAAATACTAGCAATCCTTTAAAAATATTGTAAGCTAAAGGTAATTAATTTAGCTTAATATTTCTATGCTAGGAATAAGCTATTTCTTGTTAAACCAAATAAGGTATATTGTTGAATAAATTCTTTAATATTAAAATATATTAAAAAAATGAAACCTAGGATTTTTAATAAATAAATTTAGATTGGTAAAAATTAAGAAGAATCAGAAGGGAACAAATAGAAATTAGTAAAGCCAAGAAAAAGAATGGGTTCTCCTTCAAAATAAGAAACTAAAATTTAATAAGATTTTTAAGAAACTATACAGCAAGAAATATCAGAATTCAATATCTAACAATAGATAAGCTATGAACAGCTTATAAAGGTGGTGCTTAACCTCCAAGAAGAGGTTAAAAAACTTCGAAAGGAGAACGCCGAGCTGACAGAATTAGTTTCTGGGAGACTCTAAGATTCTATTGACTTAAGACTGAACAACCAGGAAAGAGAAATCAGCGTACTCTGAAACTATCAACGTGAACAGCTGAACCAGACAAACTCTCAAGTCTAAGGGATATAGGACTAAAATTAACAGCTTGAAAACATTCTTCAAAGTTAAAACCTTAACTCCCAACTTAAAAACATGAAAATAGAAAAAGAAAAAAAATGAATAATAATAGCGAATAATGAAAAAAAGGGAAAGGAAACGTTGCTACTACTGTAGTAGCTAATAACATTTATATAGCAATTGCTGAAAATTCTTAAAATTTAAAAAACATGATTGAATCTAGGAAAAAAGAAAAAGAGAACAACTTTATTGCAATCAAGAAAGACAAATCTATAGAAGGAAAAAAATTAACAACATCTGTGATAATAATAAATAGGACCTTAAAGAAGAAAACTTTAAGATATTCAAGAGCGGCCTTCTCACAAATTTATAAACTTCTTTGAGCAGCGGTCATGAACTACTGCAAAACTATTTTTAATTATTTAATTAATATTAAAATATATCCTAAATAATAAAGAAATAGCTTATCACACTAACTTTAAAATAAAATAATAGTTATCTAAATATTACTTAGGTATATTAAAGGATTTTTAATTAATATTTTAGAACTAAAAGAAATTGTATGATTATAATCCTAAATCAATTAAATTATATTTGCTAAGTCATTAAATTCTGATCTAGTTAAAAATTTTATTTAATAGCTATAAAAATCTTAATTTACTTGATTTATAAGAATTTCTTCAAAAGTATTTTAATTAAATAAATTAATGCTCTTAACTAATTTCATGTTGAAATAACTTATTTATTTAGTAAATTCCAAGCTGCTTAATAAAATCAAGTATGTGCGATTAATAAAAATTTGCTTTTATTAGTAATAAATCAACTTTAGAAAATCCTTGGATGTATTCATAAATACCATTGTATAAAAATTAAGTATTTTCTTATTAATTATAATGCTTGCATAGTTCTCATTTATAGTTATTTAGTTTATTAAAATGATGCTTTCTTTTAAATTAGAATTTAACTTTAGCTTTAAGAAGTTATCGTTAGCTTTAATTAATTATTTACTTTCTTAAGCAACCAAAAATGTCCATCCTTATTATTTGTCTATTACTTTCATTTTCTTAAGCTCAGTCAAGATAATTCCCAGGGACTTCTACTCCTCACGCAAGACGCTATTTCTTTTATGGAGTATACAATTAGAAACAAAACTTCGTTTTAATTTGTATGGGAAAGGGAGATAAAAATGTAATTTTCAATTATTTTTAAAAGATTGATTTAACAGCAAATGAATGAAGTTAAATACCAGTATCAAGCTAAGTAAATCCTAAACCTAGATACTTTGGCACTTCTTAATGAGTAGAAAATAAAGAAATAATGATTATATTTGGAGGATAATCTGCATATGGTCTTCATAACGATTTATGATTATTCTCTATTCAAAATTATGAATGACAGTAAATTATTACTGAAGACAAAAAGCCATTTCCCAAAACAGGGCATACTTCAGATCTAGTGTACCAGGAAGATGGAAATTACCTCCTGTATATCTTTGGAGGAAGCATGTATGAGAGATATTTAAACGACTTGTGAGTGTATAATTCTAGACTGAATGAATGAGTAGAACTGAATACGACTGGAGATTCTCCTCTCTAATAAAATGAAGCTCAAATTATTTAAGATGATAACTAACTGATTGTCGTAGGTTTAGGAGGTTGGGAAGATGAAAATATATACATAATAAATTTAACAAACTTGATTTGAAAAAAGATAAAAATGAATAATATGCCTTATCTATAATAATTAATCTCTAGTTGTTTGAATAAAAAGAGAAAAAAGGTATACAGAGTTTCAGGATGATCTTATGCTTTGTGGGATAATGTTGGAGAACTATGAGAGCTTTGTTACTAAAATCACGATAATCTAAGTTGAAAGCTATTAGATGTAGAAAATTGAGATTATTTCAAAAGAAATTCTTTTTTCACAGCATGCAATGATTAAAAAATATGGATGATAGGAGGTTGATCAATGGCAGGTATTAAAAACGATGTGGTTTGTTTAGACTTATAAAGTCCAAAATTGGAGTGAGAAATAATCTAGGATAGCATCGATTTTCCTGAGCCTGTTCATTATCACAGTATGAATGTAATTTCAGGAAGTGCAAATGTGTTTGGAGGTATAAACTCAGAGCAATAAATTCTCAACAATATTTGGTAATTAGACCTAGAAAAATTAACATGGTAGCAAGTTCAAGTGTTTGGTTCCTTGCCGCAGGAAAGATACGGACATATCGCTTCTCAGAATGGAAATTTTTTGATAATATGGGGAGGTTAAGGATAGTCAACCATTTTAAATGATATGTGTAAGTACAACAAAAAAGTAGAACTTGAGAATAAGTCTCACAAAAAAACCCTCCAACTCCAAGAAAATTCGCCTGTGGTACAGTAGTTGGAAAGTATTTCTACATGTTTAGAGGTTAAAACATTTCAGGAGAAACCAAGCAACTATGATAGTTAGACTTAGAATCTAGTGAATGACTACTTCTCAACAAAGATCAAGATTATCCTAGAAAACTAATACACTGTAACCTTTATGAATATGAAAATGTTCTATACATTCCCAAGGTACAAATTTATATAATTCTGATAATACATAAATCTATTCATACGATCTTTAAACAATCCAATTTCAAGAAGATTGAGAAATATCAGGGAATCGAGGAATAACTGCATTTAGTGCAGTTGATAACTTTATGGTCATTTATGGAGGACTATACTACGGGATGTATCCTTTTGATGATATGATCCTAATAAATTTAAAATAAAAAAAGGATACTGAAATCATTCAAATAGATGGAAAATGGCCACCTAGTGTTTGAGGTCATGCCATGATTTATTATATTAAATATAAAATAACTTCTAAGAAATAACAGAACTTTGAATAAAACATTTAAACAGGAAAATTCTCTAAAAAATAAAAAAGCGAAATAATTACAATGAGTGAAAGTGAGAAATATAATTGATATGACGAACATTAACCACTTGGAAATCCAGAATTAAAAAAACTTCGAACAAACTTAAATAGAAATATTATCTAAGTCATTAAAAGAGTTTATGTTAAAAAATAGATACCTCACTGATAAATTAGAAAAATTAATAACGTCTTTGCTTGAGAAACAATATTAATCATCATTAAATAGAAAACAAACTGGAACAAAGAATTCTTTAAATTTAATAAATTCAGGTAACGCCATTTTCGTTTTAACAGAATTAATCAGATTCTATGGAAATAGAAAATGAAGCCTCAAATTAAAATAAACAGTAAATATTAATTTAAAATAACTAGTAAATTTAAATTAAATAAGTATTACAGGAAAAATAGTTTATAGAAGAATAAAATGTTACGTGTGCAATAAATAACACCAATGAAAATACTGTTACTAACTAAGCGAAATTTAAAGAAAGAATAAATAAGATATTTTTAGAAAACTATTTAGAATATATCCAACATAAAGCGGAAATATTTATAGAAAACAATTCTTTAATTCAAATCTTAATCCTTGGAGAAATAATTAAGAACGCTACATGCAAGACTAAAACTATTCAGAATATTAAAGGATGGTGCACTAATGAAGTGATATACCGCCTAACTAAGCCTAGTAGGAATTCATGACAAACTAATGGAGAAAAGTTGATAGAATAGGTCAGATGGCTGACTACTAAGGCTTTAACAAAGCTTTTTAACATTTAACTTTTAAGTAGGTTAATATCTATAAGCCATAATTTTATAATTAAACCACTTTAATGATCACTACTCTCTTGTAGTTAAAATTTTATTTATTTTTATAATTTTTTGAATCAGTTTAATTAAGAAACATTTATGATAAAAGTGAAGATACATTAATTTATTATTTAAATGAATAAATAATATTTTTATTTTAGTATAAAAGCAAAAAATATTGTTTGAAGTCATCTTTTTTATATAAGCATTCTAAGAAAATATTTAGCAGACATAGAAACTTACTTATAAAAATACTAGTAAACATTAGCAGAAGAAAATGATAATCAGTGAACTTGATTATTCTCAAAATTTTTAAATAAGAAAAAACTTCTTAAAGAGCAAAAATAAGGTATAAATTACTTAAAAGTTTAACTTTACTTGTGTAAAAATGATTCCATATTATTTTAAGGAATTGAGTTTATAAAAAAAATAAAGATGCAGTGCAGCAACTTATTTTTCAAATAAATAGCTTAATATATAAAATTTAAAAAACTATAAATGATAAAAAATCTTGAGAACAGAATTATAATTAATTAATTTCAACTAAAAAAGTTTTTGGACCGGAAACTCCTTTCCGATTGCACGACCCGACGCTCTCTTTTTATGAAATAACGGGGATATCCTGTTGTGCTCCAGGCATAGCTGCTAGGGAGCTCCATCACTACGAGCAGCCAGGCTTCAAGCCCCTACCAAGAGCGGATAATCTCAAAGACAGTGTTCCCTTCAGAAAATGACTCTGACCAGGGACTTTCCAGCGACAGGAAAGGAACTTGTTCCTAGCCATAAAACCAGAAAGCTTAGTCACGAAGGTCATTCTCAGCTCCCACCATCTTTTCAATTATAACAGAATTATAATTAAAAGAGCAGAAGAAATTTTAATTAAATAAATCATTAATAATTTATGATTAAAGTCATGTATGATCTAATAGAGACCTAGCAATCAAATTAAAATAATAATCAAACATAAAAAATAATATTCTTAATCAATAAATAAAAAGGAGATATCTATATATATAGAATACTGCTTTATTATCTTTTAAATAGATAAACTAATCAAAAATTCTATTCAAAGCTACAGAAAAAGCGTTTTAGTTATTTTAGTTACAAGATGAGATTTTAAATTAATTGAGCAAAGGCGAAAGAGAAAATAAGTTTATCCAGACGTTGAGACAAGAGAAAGAAAAAAAGAAAAGATATTTGATTGAAAACTACTAAACTTTTATTTTAACTTTTGCTAAATTTATGGTCTAGGCTATAGTTATTATATTAAGTTCCAATATTTATAAAAATTGAAAGGCTTAGATTTAATTTATTTATTATAATCTTAGAAAATAAATTTACTTGATAGAATTAAAATTCGAGCAGATTAATGAGAATCTTTGAATAAAAAAATAAAGACACTGTGATAAAGAAAACAGTTGAATAAATAAAGAGAAAAATATAAATAAATATATACTAGAATTGAATAAAAAATAAGGCAGAAATAGTTTTAAAGGAAGTGAAAGTCCTGATAAATATACTTAGTCAAATTATATAATTTTAACATAAAAATAATTGAAAGACCAACTTTTTAGATTATATTAGTAACTCTGAAAAAGGATGAATAAATAATTCTATATGGTGCTATCATCTCAAAAAAGATTTTAATTAAGCTAAATAATTAGATAGCTAAAGTGCTTTAAATGTATCTATCTACTTTGTATTTGTATTTAAAAGGTTTTTTATAAAATTAATATCCATTAAGAAATAAAAAAATTATAAAAATGAAATAAAATATCTAGATTTTTTGTGATCTATGTAGAAAACCTTGCTTTGAAGAAATCGAGCCTGCCATCATACTTTCCTGTGGAAATAATTTTTGTTAGACTTGTTTCAGTTTAAGAATCAAAAGTCAAATCTAGTGTTTAATATGCAATAAAGAAATTGAATCATAAAATTAAATTGAGGAATTTCAGGATTGGAATCTCTTATAGAGAGCATCTAGTATCAATAAGGCCTAAAACAAAATATTTAATAAAGATTAGATAAATTAATTAGAAATGCGAAGTAGCCAAGTAGCATATTTTATAAATGCTTCTAATACCGTTTGGAAAACTAAATACATTTTAGATATTATATTTTCATATTTAAAGAACAAAGAACTATGTAAACTATAGCAAGTTAATTAATACCTTAATTGATATAAATACTAATTTAGTCTATTTACTTTTCAAAATTCTGGAAAAGAAATATGATACGAAAAAAATAAAATGGAATGAATGTTCAGATAAGTTTAGGAATCAGATGTTAATAGTATAATTTTAGATGCTTAGACTTGAGGAGAACAGCTATGTGAACAAGTTTAGAAAAGGTTTAATAAGTGTATTAAAATTAACTAGTTGAAGTAAAAAAATGGACTTTCTGTTAAACTATAGAAAATTAAAATCTTCAATTGACCTACATAAAAATATATTGCTCTGCCTAATCTATCTCTATGCCTAAATCTTAAACATATTCATTTTTGGAGATTTTAAGTATATGATTCAGATTTAAAATTTCTAGAGAACTTGATTCATCTAGAATCGATAGAGATGTATGAAAATGAGTAAATAAAGGGAAATTTCTTAATCGATTATTGTTTGAAGACAAACTTAAAGATTTTAAAAATCAAAAGTGAAGAAATAGACTACAAGATCTTATAGCAGTACCTGAAAGTGAAAGGCTATTAACTTGAAAGCATTGAAATAAATTGAAACAGTCAAATTGATAAATATATTGATTATTGTCCCAATTTAAAATTGATTGATCTGTTCTAAGTACAAAACGAAAGTGACTAACTTTTAGACAAAATTAAAAATAGAAATACTTAAAAAATAGCATTCTGATCCGTTAAATTCTCAAGCTAAGCCTTTGCCTCTTTTTTTTCACATTAATATATAAATCTTCATGCAGTAACGATACGGAATTGCTAATTCTTTAGTAGTTAAAACCTACAGTTAATGCTTTAAAATGCTCCTAACATTAAAGAGTTAAATTTATGTTATTTGAATAAGATAAATAGTTAGGATTTATAGATGATTGGGGAGTATGGATAAAAGTATAAAAAATTATAGATAAACGATATGAAAAAGGTAAAGAATGAAGATTTAAAAGTCATTTTCTAGAGATGTATAAATCTTATAGATATCGAGCTGATTTGAATAAAAGAAATAACGAAAGAAACTTTGGAGATACTTAGATTTAACTGCCAAAAAGTAAGTAACTTAAAGTTATTTGAATGTGGATTTTCAGGGAAAAATTGAATAAATGAAATAGTAAAAATCAAATAACTAAAGAATTTAAATCTATCTCGATGCAAATTTTCAAACGAAGAAATGATTTAAATATTTCTTAATTGCAGAAATTTAGAACATCTAAATGTAAATTGAAATGAAGATATTACACTCAATGATATTCCTTTAACTGATGAAAATGGATAGAAACTTCCTATTTTTAGCAGCTTGAGATAAATAGAAATATGAGGGTGCAACTCAATTAACACTGAATAATTAAAATAATTTTAACAAAAATTTAGAAAAATAAGAGTAAAAGGGTTAGATGAAGAAGAGGTAATATAAAATTTTGAACTAAATGACATTTAAGAATAGTGAAAGCATTTACTTATTATACTCTATAATTAAATTTAATAAATGAAACTATCTTATAATTTAAGTATTAATATACACCTAATTTTTAAAAGAACTAACAAATGATTTTTACATTTAATCGAAGATTTAAATATAAGAAGTGAAAAGATTAACTTTAAGTGTAAATTTACTAAAATCAAATTTTATTTGTAGTATCTTATAATATATTTGATTTATAGATTATGAATTATAAATAATTAAAGATAAGAAACTAAAATATAGCAGATATTAAATATGACTATATTTATATTTTTAGTTTACCTATTTATTTGTAAGCAATAAGAAAAATTTTAGCACGTCTTTGATTGCTAATAATAATTATAGGATAAATTAAGTTTAGCAATTTTCGAGGATTTTCACCTCTTCATGTTGGACACCAGATTTCTCCAGTGTTAAAAATAAAGCTTTAGATGTCTCTACTCCTCTCTCCTCCCATTACTCTTGTTATTTCCGGGTCTAGCCTTATTTTTAATTAAATTTTCTCTTGTAAATGTATCCTTATTCATTTAAGTATAATCTTTCTCTTGTTTGTCTCTACTACATTTGTTTTTTCTTCCTCTACTGTACTTGTATGGTTCTTTATTTATTCCAGTATTACGCCTTGAAGTTTGGAAATTCCTTGCAGCGTCTTCATAAATGTTCTGTCGAATTGCAGTAGTAACATTTCTTCACTACTTTTTGGAGTTTAACCTTAGTCTTCCTATTGGTCTCTTCAATCATCATTGGATCTTCCCTTTGTTCATCTAATTTCTTTTCTAGTATTTCCATTCTAATACTCATATCAGATTGTTTCTGAAGCTAATTTTAGGATTACTACTCTGGTCTTAAGATATGTTTCAGAAAGCACTTAGTTCTCTTTCTTAGGACATAAGTCTGGATTCTATTCCTTCCGCTAGGTTGAGTTTTTCCATCAGTTTCTCATTGTCCTTTCTCAGTTTTCTAACCTCTTCCTGGAAGTTTAGTACCACTTTGATGAGCTGTTCCATGCTCATCTGGCCAGAAGGATTAAACTTTGAGACCTCCTGGTGCAGAGCAGACTTCATCTGCTTTCTGGGCTTCTCTTCTGAGGTTGGAGTTATCTCATATGTTGTCTCCTTAGCTTGTTTCTGTTCCTCTTCAGGTTGTCAGAATTAAGAAAAAGGTTAGAGTTAAGGGTAAGAAGACTATCCAAGATTGGATTCAGGTTTCCTCTCCAATTTTTTGGAGGTGGTGTAGAAACTCTTTTGAATCCTTCCATTTTTTTAGTATTCTTTGATTGCTAATATTGCAGATAAATTATATAAGAAAACAGTCTTCAAATTCAAGAAAAATTATAAAATCTAAGTATAAACATAAATCTGAAAAGAAAGAAAGAATAAATATCAAATAAAAAATAAAAAAAATGGTTGAAGGTTTCAAGTCAGGCTTCTATACCACCTCTTCCTAAGCCAAAAAGGAAGGGAGGAAGCAAGAAACCAAGTCTTAATAATCATAATAATCTTCTCTATCACAACCTTAACCAACACTGAACTAACAACTTGGAATCTAACAAAACGAACGAAAGCCAACCTTGAAGAATATACACACGGAAACTCCAACCTCAAGCGAAAAACTGAGGAAACAGATGAAATCTGTTCTCCACCAGGAGGTATCAGAGTTCAACCCTTCTGGCCAGATGAGCATGGAGTAGCTCATCAAAGTGGTACTGAACCTCCAGAAAGAGGTCAAGAGATTAAAGAAGGACAATGATATGCTGATGGCAAAGCTAGACCTAGCAGTAGGAATTGAGTCAAGACTTATGTCCTAGGAAAGAGATCTTAACGCCTTTTGGAATATCTCACAAAGTCAGACTAATGAATTCTAAAATTAGCTTTAGAAACAGACTGAAATGGATAACAGACTTGGAAAAGTAGAAGAGAAATTATAAACTTTTAAGAAAGAGTAAAGCGAAGCTAAACAAATGGAAATCGAAGCCTAGAAAGAGCAAACAAATCAAGGAAAATAATTCAAAATAAAAAGAAATGCTTCTGCTGTGGAAGCGTATGACATTTTTATCGGAAATGTTAGACATTCTAATAGAAATAAAGAAACTATTGGATAAAGAACAGCAAAAGAAGAAAAAAGAAGAAGCAAGAATGAAAAGAATGTATTACAGCCCGGATGGTTCAATATACAAGATTAAGAAGGAACCAAGGCAAGCTAAAGGAGGGAAAACCTGGAAAAATCCGAGTTTCCAATCACGCTAAAATTGGGCGACTCAAACTTTTATATTTAACAGCAGGGAGCATGAACTGCTGTATTCCTAACGGGGTTGGAAATCCCTAAAACGGAAAACTTAAAATTAATATTATTATTATTATATAGAAAATATTTTATTAATTTATTTTATTTTTTTAATTTATTATAAGAAATAGAACAATAACATTATATTTCGATTTCTTATTTTTGAAAAGTTTTTTATTTCAGAAAAAGATATTTTAAACTTTTTTTATTTTTTATTTTTGAAACGTTAAACAAAGCCTATAAAAATAAAATTCTTAGCACTCTTATTTGAATCTCTGAATTTTTCCAACTTTGTTCAGTCCCTAAATTTTAAAGTAGTATACTTAGAGTGAAAAATAAAACTAAATTTTTCCACGATTGCATGCTTTACATACTCTTATAACTCCTTTTTTACTTAGATCCTTTAAATTAAGTAAATTCAAAAAAAAGTTTTATGACTAAGTTTTTTATTTTCACTCAAAATTTTCCTTTTAATCAAAACCAAAAATAATTTTTTTAATTCAAAAAAATCAAAATAAAAACCGATCATTAATTTTTTTTAATTAATTACAACTTTTTCCAAATCATTAAAAATTTTCTTTAAATCCAAAAACCCAAGCAGATATTTACTTTCTAAAGCAACAATTTTTCATTTTCACAAAATATCCTTTGAAAATATAAAAATCAAAATTCAAATATAATTGAAAAATATTTTTTTAATTCACTTCTATTTCTCAAAACTCTTTTATATTTGGAATTTTCTTCAAATTTTATTCCTTTTTCATTTTTTGCATCCCAATTTCCCTACTTTAGTATGTCCGAAAAAAGTCCTCTAGTGCAAAATGCCGATCAAAAAATCAAAAATTTTTATTTGTATTCTTTGAAATAACGCAATCTTTTTAAAAATGCTTATTATCAGAAAAAATATTTTTTAAATCGTAAAAAATAATATGCATTAAAAATAGAGTTATAAAGTGATATTATAAAAAAATTAAATACTTTCAAAAGTAATAAAATAATGTTTCCAAAAAACAATATAACAAAACGTAACTTAAAATTAGAACTTCCAAACAAAACTTAATTTAAAACAACATACTAAAAAAATGAAATACTGAATAAAAAAATTTTAACATAAAAAAAACGAAATTTTTTTAATAAAAAATATAATTAAATGAGTATTTTGCAAGCTCATTTCAAAAACTTTATCTTTTATTGTCAACTCTAATTAAAAAAATAAACATATTTAAAATTTTTACCTATCTTTAATTTAGAAAAAAATGTTAATTAAAAAATCAATAAATCAAAATTTTTTTTTAATTTAAATAAATAAATTTGATTATAGAGAGCGTAGCACTCTTGTTGGTGCGCGGCTCTTTAAAAAATATTTCATACTGACAAGAATGTTTGTTACTGATAATATTATCAGATACTGATAAACCTTGTTCAATACTGGTATAATTATTGAATACTGATAAAAATGTTCAATACTAATATAATTTCAGAATACTCGTAATCTTTAATACTTGTTGGAGGTTTAAGGACATGGCAGGATTGTGTCTCATTGCATCACCAAAGTAGAGGACGACATGTGTCAATTATGGGTACTTAAATTCCCCACCTCTGATGAAGCTCGCAATATTATCCTTTTATTTCCAGAATTAAAAACTAAAATAAGCCAGTACCGAAGGTCTAAGAATCTTATGTCTCGAGGCCAAACCAAAGCAGAGGAAGACATAAAGTCGATTATGGGTACTTAACTTCCCCAACCTCTGATGAAGATGACCTTGTTGTTCACCTTCGAACATAATAAAAAATTTAATTGCTTTAATTAGATATCATTTTTTTTAAAATACATTAAATTAAAATTATAATATCCAATTGCAAATTGATATACTCACTTTGTCAAATTTTCAAAACCTAAAATATAATCTGCTCTAATAACCTATATTTAGACTAATAAAGAATATGAAACTTTTTTAATATCTAAAAAAACTTAAACTCATTTAACTAAATAAAAAAACTTAATAACCCCTTAACTTCGTCAACTCCTACTAATCAATTATTTAAATGACTTTAACTAACTTAAATAATTAATCAACTTTAAACGTAAAAAACTAAAATGTTAAATGTACTTTCTCACTCAACTCGAAACCTTCCACTTTCTCATCGTTCTGTCCAATGCTCCAGATACCAATCATCTGTTGTCACCACTCAATATTATAGAATTTATTCCCTCTGAATGTCCTTAAAGAGTCTAAATACACTCCCCCGTTATAAAGTTTCATATCTTGATTGTACTGTCATAAGATCCAGAAAATATAACACTTGAATCATTACTTAACTGAATACTACGTATACCACCTGTATGTCCTTCCAGAGTTCGAATAAGCAGACCTGTTGAGAAAGACCATATCTTTATCGTGTTATCTCGACTTCCGGAGAGAATTCATTTCATGTCACTTGTTAAAGTTACCGATTCAACTCAATGCAAATGACTCGTCAAAGTTCTCATGCAGCTTCCAGTCTGGAAATCCCACATCTTTATCGTGTTATCGTCACTTCCGGAGACAATTCATTTCATGTCGTTTGTTAAAGCTACCGAATCAATTGAATCCTAATGATCAGTCAAAGTTCTCATACAGATTCCAGTCTGGAAATCCCACATCTTTATCGTGGTATCTCGACTTCCTGAGACAATTCATTTCATATCACTTGTTATAGCTACCGCTCAAACTGAATCCGAATGACCCGTCAAAATTCTTAGGAGGGTACCAGTCTGGAAATCCCACATCTTTATCGTTTTATCGGAACTTCCTGAGATAATTTATTTCTGGTCTTTGGTTAAAGCTAACGATATAACGCAATTCGAATGACCCGTCAAAGTTCTCGTACAGCTTCCAGTCTTGAAATCCCACATCTTTATCGTCTTATCGTCACTTCCGGATACAATTCATTTCATATCTCTTGTTAAAGCTACCGATCTAATGAATTCCGAATGACCTGTCAATACTTAGTCTATAATATTAAAGAATTACCTTAACTTTTATCGTATTTGATTTTATTAGCAAGTTTTACGAAGCATAAATTTGGCAGAATTTCGTATTTAAAAAGAAGAAGTGGTATTTTGCCTAGAGAATAATTATTTTGTCTTAAGATTTTTCGTAAAAAAATACTTTTAGTAAACTGTATTTCTTTTTCCTCCATTTTTAACTTTTATAACTCACTTTTAAATTTAGAAATTAAAGTATCTCATCTAAATAATTTTCCTGATTGTATTTAAATACAATTAAATACTTAAATTATTTATTAAGATACTAATAAATACTCTATTATTAATATATTGAATTTAGAATTCTTTTTTGACTTTAACCTGGACAAATATAAAATTGATTTTAAATAGTCCAGTATACAAGCTTTCATCATTTATTTTATATCATGTTACTTTTAAATACAAGGAATAAAGGATTATATCAAAAGTTCATAACGAACAATTTATATCCTTATTATAATAACTTTACTATGTAATATTAATTATAGCTTATTGAGTTCTAAATCAAAGACCTTTAATAGGAAATCATTTATTTCTTTTTTATTCCTTCTAAATGATAAACAAAATGACACTTTATAGTTACTTTAAAAGCTGCTGTTATTAATTATTGTTTTTCATTTACATTCTATCAAACAAACGATTTCTTTAAACTTTTATTATTTAAAAAATAAATAAAAATTAGTTTCTTAGTAATTAGCTTAAATAAAGCTCATACACTAAAAGTTCAAATTATTTAAAGCAATGTATTTAGCTTTTAAATTTATAAGCTATAACCATTTTATTATCCACTTTCTTACTACTATTTCCTTCAAATTTTTTATTTATAAAGGTCCTTCTTAAACTAATTAACTACAATCATTTATTACTTACATTTAATGTTTATTCTAAGCAAAATTGGTTATATAAGCTAAATAAATAAAATAAAGTTGCAGAAAGTAAATATTTAAAACTAACTAGAAATGAAATGCTTAAATTATAACTAAGCTTAGTTTACTATTTTAAGTTGTTAGATTCTATTTTATTTTTCAAATACCTTTAATATGCTTAATTAGTATATTAAAGTACTTCAAACTCATTATTTATTTATAGTCAAATTGTCAATTTTTACCTAAAAGAAATGAAAAAAGCATCTTGTGTATATATAAAAGTAAATAAATAAGCAAACTAAATAACTAATTTATATTAGATAATTAATGTCATTACTAGATTTTTATTTATTTAAAACTAAGAAAAAAATTACCTTATTATATTTCAGCCTAATATTAATCAATAGAAGCATTAGCTCTTTCTGAAAAAAGTTTTGACTCACTACATATTTACTTTTTAATTTAATTAGAAAAATTTAATAAATAAAATGGTGGAAGGTTTCAAGAAAGGCTTCTATACCAACTCTTCCTAAACCAAAAAGGAAGGGAGGAACCAGGAAACCACTTCTTGGATGTCGCCTTCTTCACAATTTTAACCTTTTTCTTAATATTAACAACCTTAAAAACCTGGAATTTAACAGGAAGAACAGAAGAAGGCTCAGAAAAGTAAGCATACTGAAGCACCAACTTCACTAGAGAAGCCTAGAAAGCAGGCAAAGTATGCTTTACACCAGGAGGTGTCGGAATTTAATCCTTCTGGCCAGATGAGCATGGAACAGCTCATCCAAGTTGTACTAAACCTCCAGGAAGAGATCAAGAGACTAAAGAAGGACAACGACGGGCTAATGGAGAATCTGACAAGCAAGAGGAAATCGAGTCAAGACTTATGTCCTAAGAAAGGGAATTAAGTGCCTTTTGGAACATATCACAGAGTCAGAACTGCTAATCCTAAAATTAGCAATATAAACAGACGGAGCTGGACAACAAGCTTGGAGAAATAGAAGAGAAGCTGTAACAACAAATGAAACTTAATGAGCAAAGAGGTGATCCAATGCTGTTAGAGGTAATTGACAAGAAGAAGAAGGCTAAGCCAATCACAGTAGTTAAAAAGTGCTACTATTGTAATTCAGAGAAACACCTATGAAGAAAATGTGAATAATTCCTAAACTTTAAGAACCAGTATTGGATAAAATAGAGGAAACAGCAGCAAAAGAAAATGAGACAACTATAACAAAGGAAAATTAGAGAGAGGCTATTCATGAACTAGCTTGGAAATATTTATAGGAAGAAACCTTTGCTGGACTGAAAACATAGTTAGAGACAACAAGAACAAATGGGTGGGAGAGGAGTAGAGATCTATAAACCTTTTTTTAATCCCGGAGCAATCTGGAATCGAACATATTGAACAATGTGAATCTCTAAAAGATTTGATTGATGAATTTAAAGATTTCAAAAAACTATGATTTACTCAAACTTGTGATTTATAATTAAAATTACCTTAATCAAAATTTCCCAACTCGAAAATAATTAGAACAGATAGATTTTAGATTAAAATGCTTCCATAAAAAACTACTTCGAGGAAGAAATCTATTTATTTAACAAATTTTTTGAATTTTTATAAGAAATATTGAACTAAGAAAGCTTTGAAAGCTACAATGACGATGAAGAGAAAGATAAAACAGATATGGTGCAAGATAATTGATCAGAAATTATACTAAACTTACTTATTACCTATATGAAGATATAGTAAAAACATATTTATTATTATTATTATTACCCAGAAATTTTAGGCATTGAACCTCCAAATGCATCAAAAACTTGATTAATATCCTTATTTTTATATTAATTAAATAAAATAATATGTTTGCTTTCCTTACTTTCATATAATTAGCGTAGATCATTTTCGAAATCAAAGTTAGAAAAAAGCAAATATATATTTAGCTTTTTCCTGTATAGGAAACAACTTCTAAATCTTAGGAGATCTAATAATGTTTACAGTTCCAATAATGTACTGCTTAGTAAATTTGATAAACATGCTATCTAGATAAGAAACTACATTAATTTAGATTGCATATTGAGATAGCTTTGAGAAACACATTTAGCATACAGAGCACACAAAATGGATTAAAAAATCGTTTGGCTGCTTAACTTAAACTTAAATCACTAATTTAATATAAGTTTTTCATAACTGTAAATTCTCATCTTAATCCTGAATAACTATCTTCGAAGTTAAAAATCAGAAATTTGTACCGTTTTTGAATATTTTCCATCACTTACAATAATTCCATATCCTTCAAAGCCAGGTATTGTAGGCCTAGTTTTTTGAAGATTAGCTATATTATAATGAGCTTTAAGAAAAATAAACAGCTGGATTTATAGGAGCATAATGCCTTTTAACAACAACTTATCCAAACTCAGGTTTCGAAAGTTTAGCATCTGTATATTATTCAATTTATCTATTTTTAATTTAGAGAAAAACTTTCATGATTATCCTTTTTAACTTTTTTGAGCTATTGAGTTATTAATTTAAATTTAATTTCACTTAATTTGAAAATTATATAGATATTAGATTATTTATAATTACTAACTAATACATTTTATTAGATTTCTTTCTCTTTATAGCAAACACATATTTATTATATCTAAAATTGATGTTATTTTCATAGTTATCATACAAAATTAATAATAGATTTATGATTTTACTTAATGCTTAATACAGTTACTTCTTTTCTACTATTCTATACTTATTTTTTAAAAATATAGTTACCACCATTAATACTCTTTTTCTTAAAATCAATTGCTTGCTATTAAGAAAATAATAAGCTTTTAAGAAAGCATGTTTTTAATATCTTCTATTACTATTTTCTGAATTAATAGAAAGTTTAATCTTAGCATAATATATATCTTAAGTATGAGATAATAAAAGTATTAGATGTGCTAATATATTTAAAACTATCCAACAGATTATTATCTACTCTTAATAATTTTATTAGGCTATTATTATTCTATATCTTACTGTTTCTTATCAACATTCTTCATATTTTGTTTTATAACAGATCGTCAATTATTAATATTATACGTTGATTACGATTGAAATATAAAATTATCAATTAGATAATCATAGAATTATTTGCTTCTGAGGCATTAAAATGATCAAGGTCTTTAGATTATTTATTATTTTCCTAAATTGAATAAAAAAAATGGAATTATCTATTCGCCTTTCCAAAAAGAAAATTAAGAACGCAAAAAGGAAAGTAGCGAAACAAATGCAGAGACAACAATAGTAAGAAGAAAAAGCAAGTTACTCATCTGAAGGAAAAGTCATAGTCGGAACAATAGATACAAATCCAGTAAAGGTATAAAAATAATCAGAACTCTAAATATAACTTGACTAAATGAAACAATAATACAAATTACTTAGGAAACAATTTACAATAAAAGAGAAAAAATAAGAGAACTAATGAATACTATCGAAGATCAAAATTATGAGCTACTAATAATTAGACGACAATTGATTTAGAATAGTTTAGTCACGGAATAGTAACTATATGAATAATCTTAATCGAATTTTAAGCAAGAGCAAAATATGATAATTGAAAAAGTTTCTACATAAACAAACGTCCAAGAAAACTAGAATAACGAAAAGATTAATATAGATTTACTCAAAAGAATCGAGTAACTTGAAAAAAGGTATTTCTAAAGAGATTCAAGAACAGACAAATTAAATAATGCTATTATTGCAAATCAAAGTGACACTTATTACAAAATTGCGATCAGTGAAGGTAATTTTAGATAAACGAGCAACAAAGAACGTTAAGCATGATCATCAGACTCTGAATTACTTAAACAGGGATATACAAGAAGAAATTATTTGCATAAAAAACAGAAGATTCTCATTGTTTCCACCCACGCTAAAAAAATGTTAGCTGGTTGAAAATCCAGGCATTGCTAAACTTTTATTATTTTTAATTTTCCTAAATTTAAATTATATAATGCAAGACTTTCTTTCAAGTATCTTTTTGTATATTCTTATAAACTTCGTTTAGAAAACTGCTAAATAAGGAACACTTTTAAAAATAATAAAGACTTAAATTATCTAAATTAAAAAATGCTTACTTAGTATAATAATATATTAAATTTAAAGTATTAATGATCCTAGTTCTAAAAATAAAAAATTTGGCTATTATATACTAAATTCAATAGTAAAGAGTAAACATTAATATTCTTTTATATAATAGTTAGAATAAAGAAAAGTTAACTTCAATAGAATCAACTATTCACATATCTAAAATACTATTTTTAAACTAAGCGGTGAATAGATTATGGCCTCCTTTACTAGCTCATTTAGTAATATTAATTCAAAAAAACTTAAAAGAAAAATTATTTTTGAATTTAACTGTACTTGCGAATATTCTAGGCTATATTCACTAGCTATTAACATAGTATATCTATATCCTCTATCTTATTTTAAAAAAGTATTTGCTGTAGAGGTTAAAATTAATTTAATAATGCTTAGCTAAAAATAAGAAATTAAATGGATAAATTAATTAATTAATTAAATTAGCGTGGTACCACCATTCTTTGGTTCACCACGAAAAAATAAATAAACCAAATTTAATTATTAATAATAAGCTAGAAATGCTTCTAGCTTCATCTGGACTCTTTTATTCTTATCTTCTTCTCTCCATTTTTATAATCAAAATTGATCCCCTTCACTCTTTAAATTCTTGTAATTCTTCCAAAGGCTGGAGTTAGAGAATATTCCACTATTTGTGTCAAATGACCCAATTAGGTTAAATTCTTCTAAATAATAGTTATTTGTGATCTCAGTCATGTCTTTGTTGCTTTCTAAATTCCTGATCAGAATAGTGACATGTAAAATCAGGATAACTCTGAAGTCTGGATTTCGGTTCCCTCCAGTCGACTTCTCGTACCGATAGAGAGAACCCTCAAACAAGTAAGGCTTATCATACAATGGGCCCGTCCTTACTTGTTTGTGTTGGCATCTATTGCAAGAGTACTTGTAGTGCAGAAATGACAGCACCGGATTACCTACTCGGTCGACTAGAAACCAGAATCCATTTTAAAAATGAATATTATAATAAATTAAATTATTTAATTGATGGGATATAAAAAATGGAAACTGCACGGTAAAAACGGAATAGTCGATCGCCTTTCTAGAAATTAAAATAGAAAAGCCAAAAGAAAGGTGGGTCAAGAAAAATAAAAGTAGATGACTACATCAGAATCTAGTTCTTCTTCCAAAGTAAAGTGATGGTTGGAATATAATAAGTAGAAGAATAAAAAAATATCCCATATTAAAAACTCTAAAATTAAGTCGAAAAAATAAAAAAATAAATTTCCCGATACGAAGAAACCATATATAACCAAAGCATATAAATAAGAGAACTTATGAGTAATATTGATTTTCAGGATAATGAATTAACAATTTTAAGAAAATAACTCATATAAAATCAATTAATAAAAGAAGAATAATTATGAAAATAATCTTAATCAAACTTACCCAATAATCAAATAATGGAAATAGAAAAAATTCCAACTTAAATAAAAAAAGAAGAAATCTCATAATTAGAAATTTAAGATCAGAATATAATAAAAAGATTAGAAAAGATAGAAAACAAGATATTTATAAAAAATTAATCAAGATAAGAACTTAAACAATGTTGATACTGCAAATCAAGATTTCATTTATTAAGGAAATGCATAACTTGAAAAAAACTGAACGAAAGAGAACAAAGCAGAGCATGAGCTTAAATTAACAAACTTTGAATTACATCAAATGGAATTTATAAGAGAAAAATGTTTGCTGGATAGACTGAGAATCAACAGTGATTACCTTCCATTTAACCAAGAAAGTCGTGGTATCCATCCTCGTTAAGAAAATGGTAGCAAGTACCTGGTTGAGTTCCCAGAGAATGCTAAGCTCTTTTTTTACATTTAGTTTATAATTAATCAATTAATTATTTAATAGATCTAAAAAAAGGACAAGGAGGGAGTCGAACCCTCGACCTCTGGATCTGCAGTCCAATGCTCTACTACTGAGCTACTTGTCCTCTTATTTATCATATCTTCAGAATATCTTAAATAAAAAAAGAATAACTATTAAAGAGACTGTATAGTAGTAATTCCAGTTAATTCAATTACAATAACTTATAATTCTAGGAATAGACACTTTTAGTCTTTTGTTATTTAAATCAAATCAAATAAATAGGTTAAATGGATACATACCTAATAATAATTTGTACTTCTAAGATATAAATTTATAATATTGAGCTTTGTTATTTATTAAATATTTTGAAAACAAAACTTAAATAAGAAACTAGAATCTTTATAATAAAAGTGTAAAAGGGCATTAGGGAAATAATTTAAATTATATAATCCTTTTTATTTATTATTTAATAGAATATTTTAATTTTTAGCTTTTATCTTCAATAACTTCTAATCTTTTTCTGTAATATTGAAAATTCCTTTGTTAAAAGTACTAAGGTTTCATTAATAACTTTCATTAAATATCTTAGAAGTAGAAAGTATTTTAAGCTTAAAAAATTGATTTCTTTTTCACTTATAAACATAATAGATTTAACTTAGTTTATTGTTCAGGTATAAAAATAGTCACTTTGAGGCTTTTATTTAATTTTATCTTTCTGAAGAAATTTTTTTATTTTGGAATGATGAATTTTAAAAATTATAATTTCGGAAAAATTTTAAGACTATTTCATTACTTAATTAAGTTAAAAATAATCTGCATTATAAAAGAACCTCTAATAACTTAAATTAGAATTAGAAAGTTTTAATTATTATTATTAAAAGTGTCTGTGGTGTCTAACTGATCACCACTTAATAAAAGTTTTGGAATTTAAATCTAGTTTTTTATGCGCCCTAGCACTCGTGAGTTTTGTATTCCGAATTCTCTTTCTCCTTCCGTTATTAATTCTAATTAATTCTTCTGGTTCTTTTTGTTCAGAGGTATTCTTAAATCTGTAAACTGACCCTTTTTCGTTGCACCAGATCTAATTTTTCTTTTTTCTTTTTTCTTTTTTCTTATTATAATTATTTATTCCAAGATTTTTCCTTGACTTTTCTAAAATCGTTACAATTCTTCCAAAGGTGTTATTTACTTTTACAGTAGTAGCATAATTTTTAAATCTTGAGTTTTGGTTCAATTATTTTTTCTTGCTGAAGATTCTTCTCAATCTCCATCTTTTCAGAATTTTCCTACTCTAATGGAAGCTACTAGCTTTTCTGATTTTACAAGATGCTTTCAATCTGCTGACTCTAATCTTGTATCCTTTGCACTTAAGAGCTAGTCTTGTTAAACTGCTCCTGCTGATACTTCCATAGGGCATCAATCTCCCTTTCTTAGTTAGCCATTCTGAGGTCTAAATTATCTTGCAATCCATGCTGAATCTGCTGTGATAGCTTCTCGTTCTCATTCTTAAACTTCCTGACTTCTTCCTAGAGGTTTAGAACCACTTTGATGAGCTGCTCCATGCTCATCTCACCAGAAGGATTAGCATCAGAGACCTCCTGGTGAAGGGCAGACTTCATCTGCTTCCTTGGTTACTCCTCCGACGTTGGCGTTTCAGTGTGTGTCGCTTTCTTAGGTTTTTTCCGTTCTTCTTGTTATATCCCAGATTATTAAATAGAAAAAGGTTACTGTTAGGTGTAAGAAGACTGTTAAGAAATGATTTCTAGATTTCTCTCCTTCTTCGCGGATGTTGTATAAGCTCCCTTTTTGAAACCTTCAACCATTTTTTTACTAATACTTTTTAAATTTTAAACTAATTTATTTTCATAAAGTTTGATTAAGCCTATAAATCTAGATATTTTATAATTATTTTGCTCTTTCTTAATATTTAATAACTTTTTTAACTTATCAAAGAAATGCATAATAAAATTGAAAAATAAATATTTAATTTTCTTCTAATTTAATAGAATGAGAAGCTTAAATACAAGTACTTAATTTTTAGCTACTAAGAAATAAAAACTTATAAAAAGATAAATTCCATAGAATTTTCTACTCGTTACACATCAAATTTTCTTTAAGAGTAATATTTTCCTTTTTACATAAAATCAGAGCTAAAATTAAGTTAAAACAGCAGAGTTGCTCTGATTAATTTCTTTAAAAATTAATTAAGAATATAGAAATACTTTTTATATTAATTAAAAAATAAAAAATAAAAGCAGGATTAGTAAAACAAACTGCATTAATAATAATACGAATATTTTATTTTATAAATGTTTAGAGTTTTTATTTACAATAATTCTTAATAATTTAGTGTATTAAAAAATAGTTAATTTTTAAATGCATTAATAGCAAAATTATAATTTATGACAAATCAGTAAAAAAACAAATTAAAGCTTGTTATCACATTTTATCTTTTGAATGCTTGAAGTCTTTCAAATTTGAAAATATATCCTTATAATTGATTGCTAATAAAATTTTGCTTAGTTAATTCATAAAATTAATTTATTCTTCTTATTTTATATTTTTAGAAATGGCTTTGCTAATAATTAAAAACTAATTCTAATTTAATTTGTAAAGAGAAGGTTTTTCCTTAATAAAAATCAATTATTATATATTATTTATCATATTGCTTTGTTCATTGTTCGAAGGTGAGCAACAAGGTCATCTTCATCAGAGGTTGGGGAATTTAAGTACCTATAATTGACACATGTCATCCTCTGCTTTGGTGATGCAATGAGACACAATCCTGCCATGTCCTTGAACCTCCAACAAGTAGATAAGATTACGAGTATTCTTAAATTATATCAGTATTGAACATTTTTATCAGTACTGAATAATTATACCAGTATTGAACAAGTTTTATTAGTATCTGATAATTTTATCAGTAAAAAACATTCTTGTCAGTATGAAACATTTTTTTTTAAAGAGTTGCCCACCAACAAGAGTGCTACGCGCTCTATAATCAAATTTATTTATAAAAAATTTAAATTTTATATAATATAAAAAATGAAATTAAAAAGACACTAAACTTAATAAATTTCCAAAATTTAAAAGAAAAAATTGGCTTAATAAAAGGTAATAAATGTGAAATTTAAAAATTAGAGAGGTACAGCTATAAAAAATGAAGATAGGATTTATTGAGTAGATATATTTTGAAGGTAATAAATGAAAATTCTATTTAAAAAAATAATTAAAAATATAACTTTTAGTTATTTTTAAAGTAAGCAGTTCTAATCCAAATAAAATTAACTTTTTAATTTTATTTCTTAAATTTAGAAACAAATTTGATGAAGTATATTTCACTATAGCTTTAAAATATAAGCAAATGTAAGAGGCTCTTCTAAAATTTATTCATATGAATCCTGCGAAAATCAGAGTTTAACCCTATTAAATCATTTAAATACTTTATATTTATTTTTTAAGTAGAAGAATTATAATTAATTTCAATTTTATTATCCTTTTTTTTTAATTTTAAACTATTTCCTTTGTCTAAAGCTATTACAAAATATCAAATTTAATTGAAAATATATTCATATATCTGCTTTAAAAAATTTCAAATATGAAATAAAGTTTATTAAATCAAGAAATTTAAGGACTTAAAGTTATGCTAAATAAGTATATAATCCAGAAATTAACTCTTACTAATAAAAAATAAAATAAACTCTATAGCTACATCAATATTTGTGCTAAAATCTCAAATTATGAGTAGGTCAATAGCATCTTACTCTAACTCCTCCAGAATTCTTAAGATACTTAATTTACTTATAGTTACAATTTATTAAGCATACTACTATAAAATTAAAAAAATTTAAATTTGCTCTATCAGTATTTATTTTTTTAATTATTTAGCTTCAAATGTTTCTTTAATTCAGACATAAATAAAAAATTATTTATTTTGCTTACAAGAGTACTTTAAAATTGAGTTTAAGAGACTTCTTCTTCTAATAAATTTTTAGCTAATTCACTTTCTTAATACAGCACATAAAACTACTTAATTGAATTTTTTTCCTTTTACTCTTCTAAATTTTAAATTAGTCGATGCTATTAAAAGACATTATTATTTAAATCTATATTCATATTTTAATTTCAAAGGATTTGAAATAGCTTGATGATAAAAATCAATATAATATTAGATAGATTATCTTTATAGCAAAATTTTGTTTGATAAGTTTATTCTAAATTCTACCACTTTCCTTATTTTAAATTTCATCATAATGTCATAAATTTATTCGATAACTATAAAGAAATTTCTGAATTTAATTTTATCTAGAAATAAAGGGTAAAATATGGTAGAAAGATTTCAAAAAAGCTCCTATTCTGCTTTTGAAGAGACTAAAAAATAAGGAGCGGGTCGACAAGTGAAACAGTAACAGACCTAAGAAACTCCTCTAATAACAAAAAAGATGAGCATAAAGAGGTAAAAAGGAAATTAAGTCACACTAAATGAAAAAGAAGAACCAAAAAAAGTGCTGGAGTTTTAAGAAGCAGCTGCTGTAAGAGAATTCACTATGTCACTGTATTAAGAGGAATAAGCATAAATCCTGATAGCTTTTTCAGAGCTCAAAGAGGAAATCAAGAAACTCAGGATCGAAAAATTTGAAACCTCAGGACTTAGATTGCAGACATCTAAGAATGGAAAGAGAGTTTCATGGGGAACTACAGTCGGGAACAAAATGGTGTATTCAACGAAATAGGCTCAGTAGGAAAAACTGTTCGCTTAATAGGAATAGCTATAGGAATTCCAGATGAAGCAGATGTTGAAGCTTACTCCCAATGATAAGCAGAGCTGATTCAGAAGCCAACCTCGGCAATGGATATTGAGCCGAGGTATTAGCCATTACAGCATCAGATCTAGAATAAAAAATCCAATATTCCTAAACCGAAATGCCAAGTTTGTGGAAACAGGAATCACAAATATTGATAATGCTGAAAATTATAAAAAATTATACAATAATATTAGAAAAAATAGAATCAAGAAAAATAACTTTGCAAATAGTAATTATAGCAACGAGACTATTTTTGCAGTTAGTTCTATCCAACGACCAAAGGATATATTTACAAACCAAAATGATATAGCGTGCAAGGGGATGGAGAAGAGTAGCAGAGGGGATTGGTTCCGGCCAATTCAAAAAACCGGTCCTGATATCACGAGGTTGAAATTCCTTAAAGATCTCTAAACATTTAACATTTAAATTAGCATTATTATTATTTTATCTAGAATATAATATTTTAAAATCTACCTGCTTTCTTTTATTTTACTCTAATTTAAATATTCCTTTGCAAACTTAAAAAATCTTTAATTTTCTTTAATAAAAATAATAAAGATATGACTTGGAACAATTACAAAATTTTTTCTTTTATTAAGTATAAAAATATGTGAGATATAAATTTAGATAAAGCTCATATCAATTTATTTGAAAATACTCAAATAACTATATAAAAATGCTATCAAGTATAAAGAGCTATAATTTTAGCAACTTAATTAATTACAATACAATAAAATCCTTTTATTTTTATTCAAACTATTCACTTTCTTAAAAATTTAAAAATCTAAAATAAAAAATTCATTTTTAGAAATTTATTTAAACTGTATAAAAAATGTTAATATAACCCTCTTTTCTTAGATGGATGATTTTATATTCTTATTTTTACAATTTAAACTGCATTCGTAGTAATATATTTTTATAGTTTTTGGTTGCTATGTTTATTATTTATTTAGTGGGTATTATATAAATATTATGTAATTTGGTTTAAATCCTTCTCATTAAGTTTTTATCAAATAACTTGAAGCATTTTTATAAGCTGTGCTAATTTTATTATATACAACTAATTTTGTCATACTTGCTTAATGAATTTTAGCTTAGTAAAACAAAAGAATAATAAATTTTAGTATGACTTTTATATTCTTATTATTAATAAATTAAATAGATTATAAATGCTTTTATAAAAAGATCAAACTAGAAATTATTTTATTTAAATATATCATTTTTCTAAAAATAAAGCATTGTGTTTTTAATTTTCTTGGAACCATTTTGCAAATAATTTTTTTCATGTTTAGTATTGTTCATTAAATTCCAACAATTTAGAAAAATTTTGATTAATAAAGCCTTCTCAATATTCAACAACTTTATTTATTTTAAGTTTACCTTTAAGATTTGTTTCAATCTAAAAATTAATTATGCTTTAACTAATATTCCTATAATTAAAATTTCGATTTAAGTTCAAGGAAAATTATTTTTGCTTCGTTTGTTACTTAATTAGCAAAACATACTTATTGATTAAATAAAGTTACTCTTAAGTAAATAAATTAAAATGCTAAAAGAAAATTTATGATTCTATAGAGTTTTTTCATAATTAGCTTGTCTAAAATTGTTGTATTATTTTATTTTTAATTTTATCTTATTTCCTGTTTAAACTCTTTTAATAGAAACTGATATAGCAAGAAAAGAGGAAAGAAAATTCTAACTTTTAGGACTTCTATAAGATTATATTTATCAAATCATTAATCAGCAATTTTATATCTAATGAGATATTGAACTCCTTCTAAAAATGAATTTTATATAAAATTAAAAATTTAAGAAAAAAGCTAAATTTCAAAATATAAATAAAAAATTGAAATTAAATGGCAATGAGAAACAATTCGAATGCTTTAAAAATTTTATTTTTTCTATGGCTTCCTTAATTTTAATTAATTATTATTTATTATAAACTAATTTTCCTAAGAAAAGATGGAAATAAATTTAGATTTTAAACTTAAATGATTAAGATATTGATCTTTTAAAAAAGAAAAATTTCTTAAAATTTGGAAGAGTTTGATTTTAAAATTAAGGTGAAATATTAAGAATTGTAACTTAATTAGTTTAAGAATATAAAATTTCTTACTAAAAGGCAAGCTAGTAAAAAAATTAAAATATTGTCAAAAATATTTATAATAAAAGCTAAATTAAAAGATTGGCAACCTAATTTATACCTCTTTAAATCCTAATTAAAATAGCAACTTGAAATTTATTATGAGTATAAAAGTCAAGAATTTTAGATTAAATCCATCAACATAAAATATTGAATTTATGAAGAATAATAATTTCTTTAGGGAATTTATTTAAGATAATATACAATAGACTTTAATACTTTTATAATAAATAAGAATAATATATTTAAAAATGCAAGGAATACTTAAATTTTATGTTTTTACTAAAATGTTTGAATATTAAAAAGGATTAAACTTTAAATAAAACCATTTTTTTATATTTAAATTTATAATTAAAAATATTCATCTAGCTTAATAATAAAGGAAGTGCATTCTAATTCAAAAGAAAATAGTAAAATAAACATTTTAATAAGAGATCTTAATAAAGCGAGATATTATTACTAGATAGATATGATAATAAGAATTAAAATTTGGAAAAATAAATTATAAAAGCTTAATCTAATCTAAGCTATTAAATATAACTATGTAAACATACTAAAATTTAAGCCGAATAAAAAATTACTTATAATTTTTAAAATTTAAGAAAGAATTTTTTGTATTTTGCCTTTTTTTACGCATTTTTTCTTTATCATATTTCGAAAATTGAAAAAATTTAGTAAAAGCATATATCAAAATAATAAAAAGGAACTAATAATTAATTAAATTTAATAGTAAGATTTAATTATGTCTTAGAAACAGTAATTTATTTACTCTCAAATATTGGTATCTATCTGATTACTTGATATATCAATCATTTACTAAATGATTCTGATTTTTATTAAAACTATCTAGTTGTAAATGTTTTCAATTTTTATGTGGAACCAAAACTAAAATTACGCTTTGTCTTAGGAAGTCATTTTACATAAAGAAGAATGAATAAAAGATCCTTAAATTACATTATAGACAAGACGTTAACTGCTTCGATGACATCCATAATTTTTTAGAATCACTATAGATTTAAATTCCGATTTGATTGTATATTTAAATTTAATTATTTGATAAAATAAATTTAGAATGCTTAAATTTAAGAAGAATTATTTGAAATAATTAAGATAAGAATTTTTATCATCTTTTTTCCATTAAAAGTCGACTCAAAGTGCTTAAGCAAGAATCAATAATTTTTTGCTTTTTTAAGGGTAAAGGTTTTACTTATTATTCTTGAAGATGCTTTGCTTTATTTTCTTTTTTATTTTCTTAAGTTTTAGTCTTATTCGGTTTTTTTTCCTATAAATTGTCTAACTTTATTAGTATTTATTATTTGTTAAGACCTTAAATTTGAATTTGGAACTATTCATAAAATTGCTTTTGATGATCTTTGTACTTCTCATATAGATTTTATAATTATAATTCTTATTTCTCGTTTCACTCTGTCTTTTATAAAGGAAGTAAAACTTATACCCACCTCTTCTTGCACTGCCTTCCTGTCCTTATCTCATTTCTATGAAAGTCAGAATTTAACTCCCTAGCAACTCTTGTCCACTTGATTTTTCTTTTGCAGGAGGTAACTATTTTGCTGAGCTTTTAATCTTCTTCTTTTGTCCACTCTACTTTCACATATTTCCTTCATCCTTAAGTAATTTATTAACTTGTAATATCGGTATGACTGTCTCTTTCTTTTATTTGCATTTTTATAAAAAATGTCAACTTTATCCTTTAAATAGACTTAAACAAATGAGGAGTTTTAAATCAAAGTTTGTCTTTGAAAAAGCAAGTCTTTTGTAGTCTCAGAATATAAATTTTAAATAATTTTAGTATTTGACTAACAAATCATTTAAGCAAAAGAATTAGGTATATAAGTGATTAGTAAATTAAGAAAAAATAATTGCTTTTTTAGCTAGAAGAATATAGAGCCAAATTAAAACTTATACAATGGAACTCATAGATAGCTATATATAAATATTAAATCCATTTTTTAATTAATTATGAAGATATAATAATGTAAATCAATGAATGATATTAGTAAAATTATTAATCTTATGTATTCTTCAATTATCAACCATCTGCTTTTATCACTTTTACATAAGAATATTTAAAAATAACTTAATTAAAAGATCAGCTAAAAATTTATTATTTTAGCTATATTAATGCTTGCTTTATAATTATTTTGTTTAAATATAAAATGCCAAGCTACTATTACATTAAAATGATACCTAAATTTCTTGAAAATAGGAAACGTTTAATCTATATATGGTTGGAATATATATATCTATCTAATAAATAAAACTAAAAACTTCAGTTTAAAAATAATTTATAAGATGTCTGGTTTGTCTTTTCTGATTATTTAATTTGTTATGAGGAGACTATACTGAAAAGATGATGGATTAATGAATATTTAGTTAAATTTATATTTTCCTTAATTGTAACTTTTATTTATTAAACTAAAGCCTTCTTATAACTAAATATATACCTCTAAGCAATTAATTAGTAATAAATTAATTTAATTCTTAAAAAGGAATAGTTAAGATGGCAGAGTGATTTGTTATAATTCATCATTTTGTAGTAAAAATAGGAAGAAATTAAATAAGCTTATAAAAAATAATTTTTAAATGCCTATGAATCCATTTACCCTAGTTTTATTTTCTAAATATTTTAACCTACCGTTGAAAGAAGTAAATATGATTTTAGATTTGAGAGTAGAAGTTTTAAAAGCATACAAATTTAAAAATGAATAAATTTTAAATAAATTTTATAAATAATAAAAAATATTTAAATAGATCCCTTTTTAACTATACATTTTTTAAATAATAAATTTCAGATACAATATACCTTTCATTTTAATATGAAATAAATTCCAAAAATTTGATTTTTTAATATTTTTATATAAAGTAAAAACTAAAATTATCTAATATATAATTAAATATAAGATGAAATGAAAAGGTTTATAATATAAAATCATTTCAATTATATAGAAAATTAAGTATAAAAATTTATTTTCTAAAATAGACCTATAAATTTTATTTTTATTAATTAAAAATTAAATTTATTTCTCTAAAAGAATAAAAGCTAATATGTAATTAAGCAATAATTAAATTAAAAATTCATGGAATAAAGGATTATTAAATTTTTTGTATCCTGCTATTTAATAATGATTTTAAAATTTAAATTGAAAAGAATAATTTTTATTAATAAATCTAAAAGTTCTTAAAACATTTTTCTATAAAATTTATTTTAATGCAAATAAAAAAATGTTTAATATAATTTAAAGCATCTTTCTTTATTGAAAAAATAGACGTAAATTCTACTTGCAATCTTTTAAGTTTAAACAAAAACAACTTTAAAATATATCATATCTTAGATCTTTATTTACGAAATTTTTTATTTATCTTGTCATTTTTATTATTTATTTACCTTAAGAGGTTTCTTTCACTTAAAATATGTCATCAATTAATTTTTTTATTTTTGTTAATATCATTTTTATTTAGAGAAAATAACCTATTAATATACTTTTAAAGCAAATCAGTTGATAAAATGTTCTGTATTTTTATTTTATTAGTAAAATTAGCAATCTTTTGCAATTCTTAGCTTTTACATGTTTTCTTTAGAATTTTTAGCTTTAGGTTTTTCTATTTCTATTTTTTATTTAAATTTGATAATTTCATTATTTTCATTTAATCTTTAAATAAAAATCTAGCTCTAATTTTTTAAGCAAAATTTTTCTTTCACGAAGAGCAATTTTTTATTATTTAAAGACAGGGTATTATGGGACTGATAAATGTTTAATAAGAAAAATAATTACAATATGCTGATGCTTAGATTTTTGTATTTATTTTGATTTTTATTCTTTTTTCTCTGTAAAACTTGAACGTATATCTATCAAGCTATTAAAATTATCTATATTTATATATAAAATAATTACATTTTTTTAATATTTAGAAAGTGAGAAAAGAATAAATAGCCTTTTTTATAGTGGAAGAGAGATTTATATCTTTTTAATATTAATTTAAGCAAATTCATTCGAGCAATAAAAATTAATTAGAAAATTTAGGTAAATAATTCTATGGGTAGTTAACTTTCAATTCGAAAAAATCTTTGATTCATCTGCTTTAGATATGAACATTTATTTTTTTAAATTAGAGAGAATTTTCGTGAAAAAATATCGGGAAATTAGTCACTAAGATAATTAAATCTAAATTTAACAAATAGAAAGGACTATTTCTAATATAATAAATCAATTTCATTTAATTGCATTCCAATACTTAAAGTTAACTTGCAATAAATGTAAAATTATTAATTTTTAACGAGTCTTAAGATTTTTTCTTAAAAATTTAAAATGACATTTACTTTTTAATATCTTCTGATAAAATAAAATTAAAGTTGAATGCTATGAATCCAATTATTAAAATAATAATAGTAAATAATTTCAATTTTCTCTATTTTTTATTTATCTTAATAAAAAGCATAACTATTAAAAAAATTGGTTGGCTAATATATAAAAATTAAAAAATATTTAATAAAATTTTTTTGGAAAGATATTTTAGAACTATTTGACGTAAAAATTCTTACTTTGAATTAAAAATTTTATAAAGCATGTATTTACTAAAAATTTTATAAGATTATGTCTTTCTCATTAAAAAGATAAAGTAAATTATTAAAACTTTGTTTAATAACAAAGAAGTTATTTAAATGAATTTTTATAGAAAAAATTTTTTTCTTTTGTATTAAATTTAATTTTTATAGACCCTTTTATTTTAAACTATATTTCTTCGTATATTTTATATTTTTTTAAAAAGCAAAAACTATTAAAATTACTAAATATCTTAAATAGGAACGAAAAATAAATATTTGCTATTGCTTAGTTTTTATTTCATTGCTTCTATTTAATTTTATGGATATATTTTAAAATCTTCTTTAAATTCTTTTAATCATTTTTATTTTACAATGAGATTTAAAAATTTATTGAAATTTAGATAGATAATAAAAAATTAAAAAAAATGAAATTTCATTTTTTTAGCTTGCTAAAAAAAATTAAACCTTAAATAGTAATTTTGAAATAAGGCTAAAAAAATTTATTTCTTATATCTCATAGTTCAATAAATTTTTTACATTAAATAGTTATTTAGTCTATTTAGTAATTCTTAAAGATCATAAATTAATAATTTATTTTAAAATTGTCCTTCGATAAAAAAGTTTATCTATTTTTTTCATAGGATAAATATTGCGAATTTTTTCATATTTTAATTTAATTAAGAATATTTATTTAGAATTGCTTTAAAAATATAGTAATTATTAAACTTTAAATTTATCTTAGATCATGTAAATAAATAAAAATAGGATTAGCTTTTTTATTATATAAATTAGGATTTTTGTAAGTGATTATATGTTTTTTAACCTAAAATTAATAATAATTTATTTAATAGTAAAAATAAATCTTTGATAAGACAGCTTTGAGTTAATCCTGTAATTTCGAAGTAGAGGGAAAATTTCTGAACTATTTATAAAATGAAAATTTCTTAAATTTAAAATGAAAATATATTTAAGATTCGAAGCCAGGAGTTTTTTCAACATAATAGCCTATAATCAATGATTATAAGCATCTTTCAATATAATAATCTGGGACATTCAAACTAAAATAAAAAATTACAATTTCTTAATTATAACGGAACGAAAATAGTAATTTTATCAAGGAAATCAAATTTCATAAGTACTTATAAAATTAATAAATATTTTTGGATTAAATAATAACCTAAAAGAATTAATTTAAAAAGTGATTACTTTAATAATGCTTAAATTTTTATCATTTGAATATTTATTATTTATCATTTTCATTTTTTCAAGTTTTAATTATAAAATTAATTCCTGATTAAAATTAAATGCCTAATTCAAAATTTTATAACCTTTTTAAAAATATAAAAATCATAAATTTTTAAGTTATTTAGTAACAATTATAAAAGTTAATTAAAGACGATGAAATCAAAAAATTCTATTTGATTATTTAAATAATAAACAGAAATTTTCTTTCTCAAATTTTTATAATTATCTTAATAATTTGGTATAAAGAGGAATAGGAACACTTATTTAATCTTCTAAATTAAAAATAAAAAACAATTACTTTAAAATAATTATCTTAAAATTCCTCAAAATTTAAATTTAAGTAACTCAAAGTTTAATTTAGCTTTATTTAGTCTAAGTGAATTAAAAGAATAAAAATACTTGAATCATTGGATTTTAAAATTAAGCTTTATAATAGTTATTTAAAACATTTAATATCTAAATAAATTTTAAATAATTTAGTTTTTTAAATTAAAAAATAAAAACAAAAACATAAAATTATCAAGTATGGCTATATTTAGATATATTTTAATTTATTTGAAGCTAGAAGGATGGTAAATGTTTTAGGATAAAAAAGGTTGAAAGAGTTTGGAATTATCTATCTGATATTTATAATATATTAATAGATTCAAATTTTCTCTTAATCTTTCAAAACAAAATAATTCTTTTTTATTCAAACTTTATTTTAAAGATAAAGGTTATGTTTATTAATTTATTTTATTTATCTTAAAATCATTTTTCTACATTTTTTTAAATTTCATACTTATTATATATTTCTAATTTTATATCTATGTCTTTAAATAATATCGAACATTCATCAAAGAATATAATATCATATATAAGATTAGATTTTATTATTTTTTATCCTTTTTGGATAAAAAATATTTCTACTAAAAGAAAAAATTATCTCTTTTCTTATCTTAATATAATTTCATATTCTTCATTATTTCTAATTAAATAACCAATATTTATCTTTAATTTCGTTATCTTATATATTTTGTAATATTTCGTTTTCATAAAAATACTTATAGCCCTCTTCTATTGGAAATTAAATTCATAGCTAAATTGTTATTTATCTGAAAGTTAAAATTTTAATTAATTTAACTTTTTTCTAAAATATTATTTTTAATTTATTGTATCTTACACTATAAAAACGGTAGCGCTTGCTAAATTTATCTATGAGTCAATATATCTTCTCTTTATTATTATTAGTTATATTTTCATTTTTATTTTAATTTTTTCGTAACTATTTTTTATTTATAATTTCTCTATCAAACATAAAACAATTTTATTGTTGAGTCGAAAATAATTTAATTATCTTAAATTAATCTTAAACCAATTATCACTAAGAAAAACTTTCAATTTCTCTCAGATAAAATTATTTTTATAATTAATTAAAAAATACTTTTTCTTAATTTGCACAATCAAGGAATGGTAAATATATTGAAGATACAATTCTATAATCTTTAGCCTTTATTACTTTTTAGATAGATATCTAGTAATTTACTTAATTTAAAAATATAATAAAATAGTTAAGAAATAATTTAAAATTCAAAGCAACTTCTAAAATATAATGAGTGTAATAAAGTTCAAATTAGAAGTTTATAAAAATTGTTTTAATTTAAACTTCTATATATTTATAGCAAATAGATCATGAGACTCAAGTACTCCTTCATAAATTTTGTTATATTAGTTAAATAATAAAAATAACTTGCAAATGTAGGAGTATTTAAATCATTGACTTTTGCAAATAAATACTCTGTATTTTAGAGGCAGATTTAATTTATAGAACATTAATCTTAAAATAATAGCTTGATCTTATTTTATTTCTATTTCATTTATTAGTCTTTAGATTAAAATTGAAAGTTTAAAAAATTAATGAAATTCATAATTATATTTATTTAGTAGCTATATCTGATTTTAACGATAGAATTGCTTTATAGGTTTCTTATTTGTTAATTCTCGCTTACAATAACTTTTAAAGGAGTTAAATATTTAACTTTATCATTTATTATTTCATTAAAAAACTTAAAAAATTGCAATTCTAATGATTTGAAAGTATTTTAATTGCTTGGAAATAATTGTTATGAAGCTTTTTTTTTATAATTATTAACTTCTTTTGTCACAAATTTATATTCAAATTTTAAAATCCTATGCAAAAGTTAAAATTATAAATAGATGAATTTGTGCTGCTTCAATAATTAGATCAGCTTTTAAAGTATATAAGCTTTATGACCTCAATTTTAGGTATGTTATATTTTACTTGAAATATTCGAGTCTTCAATTTATTTCTCAAGGCATAAATATTTCATTTGACCTTATCCTAGTAAATAATCATTTAATGTATAATCTATGTTTCAACGTGCTTCTTATTACACTCTATCAATCTAACTAAAAGAAAAATATTTTTATTCTTCGCAAAAAGTTTTATAAAAAATATTTCGAAATAGGCATTCCTTAATTATCTAACTTACCTGGTCTCCCCATTAATTAATTAATTATAAAGAACTCATCAATTAAAAATTAAATTGCTTACGAAAACAAAACAGCAAATTAAATTAAAAAAATAAACCAAAGCTATTATTTTATAATTATTTAGCTAAAATAAGTTCATTAAACAATTTTTTTTAATTTTATAAGCAAATTCATTATTTTTTGTTTGCTTTTTATGCTTTAAATTTTTTTATAGATATATTTCCTTTGCTACTCTTAAAATATATGAATAATTCAGGTATACAACTATAGAAATTTTAATATTAAGATTAGATATAAGTTTTTAAAAGTTTAGCTAAATTTTAAAATAATTACTTTTTTCATTTAGAAATAACTAAATAAAAAAAGAAAAAAGAAAAGATGCTTTTCTAAAGGTTATAGAGTATTTAAAATAAATAATAATTATCTCTTCAACCAAATTTTATATTTTTCTCTTAAATATTCAATAGATTACTAATAGAGTTTCTATTTTATTACATACAAGTTATAAATTTTTGTTTATTAATAGATCTTTCATTTGAATAATTATTAAATCATTTAAAGAGTTTATTAAAGCCTAAAAAAGAGTCAAATTTTATTTTTTAAATAATTTTACTATGATTTATTTTCTTATCAAGCCAAATAAATAAATTTTTGCTTAAAAATGATCTTAAAAAATTTAATTTACTAAGAAATAATAATTAATAAAATTAGAAAGAAAAATCCTTTTAAGCTATAAATCTTAATTTTATCAACTCATTACAATATTACTTACATGCTTAGATGTTATTAATTGAGAAATTAATAATTATTAGATTAATTGGCTTCAATATAGAATTATTTATTTTCGAAATTTAGAGAATGCATATTATTTAAAATTTAAATTTTAAGAAACAATTTCTTATTCTCTTGTCCTCTCAATAAATTTTTCTTATTTTCTATAATTTTATCTTAAAATTCAATTTTTTTGAAAGCATAAACAGAACTTTCATAGTTAATATAAAGAAAATTTGCTATTGTTATAAAAAGAAGGTAATTCTTTATGATTAAAAGAAACTTAATCCAGAAAATAATAAAAATTAATTAAGTTATTTTAATAAATAAATCTAGATATTCCATTTTTATTTATTTTAGAAACAATTTTAGAGATTAAAATTATAGTGATTTTATAACTTAAATAATAAATATCTTTATTAGCATTGCACTAAAAAATTATAGCTATTTAAAGAAAGTAAAATAGAATTTAGTTAATTTTAGTAGAAAGTTTTAATAAAGGAAATTATAAAGATTATAATTCTGCTAAAAGTGCTTGTACAAGAGAAAAAATCACCATATTATTATTTAGAATTTTTAGCTTAGAGGAAGAGAGTGATTAATTATAAGAAATTTATAAAACACTATTGTATCATTAAATTAAGAATTTAAAAAGTTTAAATTTTGCAATTATATTTATAAAATTTACTCTGAAAGATTTGTAAAATATCCCATGTTCTTTTCGTAATATTAATTTAAAAATTTAATCTTTTGTTTATTAAGTTTTATGATGAATTATTTGATGATAGACGAACTTTTTCTATTTAATTTATCTACATATTTTTTATTTATTAATATAAGAAATGTAAAAAATTCCTAGAAATTTCTAACTAAAAATTTCAAAATGAAAATAATTTTTATTCAAGTTTTTATAAAGTTGAAATTTCGTCTATCTTCATATTATTATTTTTAAGTTATTTTCATGGGTATAAATGATATAAAGATAATCTCTTATAAAGAAACAATTATTTTTAATTAAAAAAAAGAAAAAAAAATTTTGAAATTAAGTAAAAATTCGCCAAAATTTCATGTACTTTCCATCATAAACTTGCATAATATTCTAAGGATTATATCATTTTTTTCGTTAACCCTTTACTTTTTGGTAACTTCTCTTTCAATCATATCTAAATTTTGATGTTTAGTTTTCAAATCTATAATCTATTCTTCCTAATTCTATTCTTAATTTTATTTTTCAATTAATACTTCCAATTTAATTTTTATTTAATCCCTATTAAGTTCTCTCATTTGTTTTTTCATTTCTTCATAAAATAGCTTTTAATGAACTCCAATTTTTTAATACAGTTTATAAAGTATTTATTCTTTCTCTTCAGTTCAGTTGAATTTCAATAGAGGTAACAAAACTTTATTCCATCTTTTTTTGCACTATCTGCCTGTTCTAACTTCTTTCTTATGAAAATCCAAGTTAAGTTGTCTAGCTATCTATGACCACATAATTTTTCTTTTACAAGAAGTATTTATTTTGCTTAAGAGTTAATCTTCCTCTTTTGACCATTCAACTTTAACATATTTTCTTCATCCAAATTGTAGAGGCTCACTTTTAAAGCTTTGCAAGTTGTTCTACTCTTAATCCATTTTTATAAAAAGTCTTAAAAACTTTACTTGTAAATTTAAAGAAATAATTATTAAGTATTAAATTGAATTAAAACATTTAACCACTTATTTCATTTATTTAATCCTTCTTAAATTTATCTAAGTTTATTAATAGTTTGCTTATACGTTTTTAGATAAATAACTTATTATGTTTATAAAGCAAAGTTAATTTTGATATTTAATGAGATAAATAGAGTTTTATAAACAAATTATCTAACTTCTTTTTATAATTGTAAAGTTCTTTAATTATAGTACAAATCTATAATACACCAAAATTGATATTAATTTAATAAGTATTAACAAATTAAAATTTATTTATATTCTTAAAGTTAGAATTTAGATATTTATATTCTTAAAGTTCAAAGTTAGATATTTATAAAAATAAATAGAAATAAAGTAATTAAAAATAATTAATTATAATATAATAATATCCATAAGCATTAAATTTATAATTTTTGAAATTGCTTATGGATATCACTAAGTATGATCTAAGATTTTATTTAATATTCTTCAATAAATCATTTTTAAATGCCGTCAAAATGTTGTCTTTTTAAGAAATCTTTATGCTAATAGCTAATTTTTTATTTTATTTTTAGTTAATTTTATCTTTTGCCAATCTAGTTTTTTTTATTGAAAAAGGACTTATAAATTTGGAATGCTTATGTTGAGAAACTCTTTTATTAATTTAAAAAAGACATAAGCTAATAGACATTGAAAAATTTGAATAAAAGCATGTAATTTTTATATTTTAATACTATTTTTATTATTTTTTATTTTTCTTGTTTAATTAATTATTAAGAATAAAAATCATATTCAATTCTAAAATATCTCTTCAGAGTAAGATATTTAAGCGTGAATTTATCTTGGCTTTTTTATAATTTTTGTTTCGAAAGAAAATATTTTAAATTAATTTTTAAAGATAAAAAACAAACTTGAAGTCTTATGCCTAATTAAAAGTTGAAAAACTTCAATTTGAATACTCAAAGTTTTATTATTTTATTAAATATATTCAAAGATTTTTTTAGATTAATCCAAGCTTATATATAATTTCTTAAGTTTTTGTCTCCGGACGAGTTTCAAATAAAAGATATATAACTAAATTTAAGGCTCCATAGTTATAAAAAGAGTAAATAAATCAATTTATTAAGATTATTAAATTTAAAAACTCGCTCAAAAGACAATATGAAGATCTAAAAATTTATTTAACTTAGAATGTAATAAACATTTAGGCATGCTAAAATTAAGAAATAAATATTTATTTAAATAAATACAATTTTAGCTAATTATTGGAAAAATCAAAATCAATTACAATATTAAAGTCAAAAATTTTATTAATGCTCCTTATAAATAGTTTTTAAAATGTCTCTTGAAAAATATCTATGTAGTCATATTCTCAAGACTATTAATTTTTAAATCAATTTTTTATAAATATTTATTCTAATTATTTTTTAAATTTGATTTTTTCTTTAAATTTTATTCTTAATCCTTTTAAAAATTGATAGCTTTGGTTTAATAATAAAATTATCTTCGTTTAAAATGATTATATAATTTTAATTTTCCTTTAAAATTCCTGTAGTAGCTTATTGTAGTTAAATAAATCAAAATAATTATATTTTTATATATTTAATTTAATATTTATCATTATAATAAAAAATACAATAAATTTAATTTTTCTTTATTTTTTTGCTTAGAAACTTATCTTCTCCATCTGTTTTAAAATTAGAGGGAAAAACTTAGCAAATTTTTAAATATTTGGTGATTCTTTAACACATAGATAAACATAAATTTCTATTTTTATTAGTTATTTTTTAAATAAATAAATGGTGATTATAGAGATTTTATATTTAGAAAGATAAAAATTAAATAAGTTTTAATTTTTAATAATGAAGAATCAATAGAAAAATGTACTTATATTTTTATAGATTTATTGCTAATTTTGTTAATTTCAGTTTTTATTTTTAAAACAGAGGATAAAAACTGGATAAATATTTAAATCTAAATTTAAATTTGCTTATAGAATAACCAGTAATTTTTTTATAAGATATTTTGAAAGAATTTTTATTTAGAGCTATTAATAAAATTGTACAATAGTAACATTATTTAATAAAAGTGAATAGTGTTTAAAATCTTTTCTATTTCATTGTTAGTCTAATTAACTAATTAGTGAAAAAACACAGAAATTTTTTAATTATTAGATATATAATTAATTTTTAGAGCTTTTTTCGTAAATTTATATTATAATATTGATTTTTTAAATTTCTTATCTAATTTAAATAAATTTAAAATTTTTCTTTTTTTTAATCTTTTTTATTTAAAAAATTTATAACTTTTTAAATATAAATAAAATTAATATTTATTAAAGAAAAATTTTATTGAAAGTTTATAATTTCAAATTTCAAGGTATTGAATTTTAAAGCTTTATCTAATAACCAAAATCCAAAAAAAATTGTATTTGAAGATTAAACTAATAATTTAATCTTTTAAATTGGATATCCCATTTATACTTAATTAAATTTATTAAAGTAACTTAAAAGTTTTTAGAATAGTTAATGACGAAATTGTGTTTCTTCGTTTTTCTAAATTTTTAGAGGAAAATTAAGCAGAAAAAAATTTAAAATTTAAAGAAAACAATTGTAAAATAACCATTAAATCGTTTATATTTTAAAAGAAAAGAATACAAAGGCACTTTCATTTTAATTAAAGATTTATAGGCTAATTTTTTTAAAAAAATCAAGAAAAAAGTTATGGTAAAATTGGATTGAAATGTCAAAAATAATTAAAATGAAATTTTATAAATTATATAAATTATTTATATAATGCATATAGAAAATAAATTTGATAATTTTTAAGCATCTCCTTAAATAATTTATAGATATAACTTAATTAATTTTCCTTCTAATCTCTTATATTCCTCTAATACTTATGCTTTCTAATTATGCATATCTAATTTTATTCTAGTTTATATATTTGAATAGTTTATTAAATTTAAAAAACAATTAGTTATCAAATTTTATTCTAATAAGTTTTTATTTTTGTTCATTTTATTATCTTTCTAAGTTTTATTTTATCTTAAACTTAAATGATAAGCATTTTTATCCTAATATTTTTACCTTATTACATCCTAATATTTTCTTAGAGCTAGTATATTTTATTTTAAATCTTTTATTCTATGTAAATCATTTCAAGCAAATTCTAAAATCAAATTAAAAACTTTAACTTTAATAATTTTGCTAGCCTAGCTCTTATAATAGTATGAATCTCTACACAACACATTTTCTTTATATAAAATTTAACCCCTTTTTACAATTCCTTTATTTTTGCTTAATATTGCCTCAGAAAATGTAGAATTGTATGATTGATCAAAAAATTTATTAACTAATCTATCATCTAGCTCAAAGGATTTATTGCTTTATCGTAATTTCCTTATATTAATTAAATGTCATTTGAAGTTTCTACAGATAATTTAAATTAAAAATATCCTTACATTAAATTATTTCAACTTAGTTGTGTATTTATCATGCTTGTTTTTAAGATGATCTTTATGATTATAGCTTTAAAAACAATTGCTTATTAAAAATTTGCATAGCTTAAAACAGCATCTATCAAAGTATCACAATATTATTTTTTCCTTATATTCTGTCTCTCAAATCTTACTTTAAAGCCTATTATTACAGGTAGATCATCAATTTTATAGAATTGTCCGATTATTAATTTATCATCATAATTTTTAAAACCGCCATAGTTGTTCGAAGGTGAACAACAAGGTCATCTTCATCAGAGGTTGGGGAAGTTAAGTACCCATAATCGACTTTATGTCTTCCTCTGCTTGGTTTGCCCTCGAGACATAAGATTCTTAGACCTTCGACGTTGGCTTGACTTGGTTTCGTTTATTTTTAATACTGGAACGAAAAAGAAATAATATTGCGAGCTTCATCAGAGGTGGGGAATTTAAGTACCCATAATTGACACTTGTCGTCCTCTGCTTTGGTGATGCAATGAGACACGATCCTGTCATGTCCTCAGACCTCCAGCAAGTATTAAAGATTACGAGTATTCTAAAATTATATCAGTATTGAACATTTTTATCAGTACTGAATAATTATACCAGTATTGTACAAGGTCTACCAGTATCTAATAATTTTATCAGTAACAAACATTCTTGTCAGTATGAAACATTTTTTTAAAGAGCTGCGCACCAATGAGAGTGCTACGCGCTCTATAATCAAATTTATTTATTTATTTATTATTTATTTATCAATCTGAATTTAGATAGGTATCAATCTCTATTAATTTTAATTTATTATATTATATCTCATCATCTTCATTATTTAATGATTGTTCTTTTATAATATCAAATCTGATTTATTTATTTTGCTTTGCTCAAAAAATCTAAGGATTATTTATTTAAGTTTAAAAAGATTGCTATATTTCTTAAAAACTCATGCAAATATTAAATTTATTTTAATGGCTACTTGATTATGTCTTAAGCTGAGTTCAATTTTATTTAATTTATTTTCTTCTTAAATAGTTTGCCATTTTTTTAATAAGTTTGAAATCTTTTATGATGCTTTATCCAGCTTAAGTTTATTTTATAATTTATTTTTTTAATTATTTAGTATCACTAACTATTATCCCACTTAATCAAAATGAATCCTTTTTCAGTTTTAAAGTTATTAACATCAACTTATTATTTAGAAAATATTCAAAGCAATCTCTAAAATATTTCATATCTTTATAAGTAAACTTTATATGCTTTAACGTTATTGTCTATGTCAGCAAAAGGATTTTTCTATTGAGTGTCTCCTAATGAAAAATCCCAAATATACTATTAGCTATTTTTTTACATTAAGACTTTTTATTTAGAGTTTTTTAGGATACATTCGTATTCGTCTCTTTTTAATAAGCTTTAATTTTAAATTAATTCTTGATAAATCAAAATTTAATAAATTAAGTTTTATTATTAGCATCTAATAGTCCCTAGCTATTCCTTTTTTCCACTAAAAATAGTAAAAATTGATTATAAAAAATTCGTAATTTGCTAAAAATCTCAATTTGAATTTTCAAGAATTTAGCAGTCTATAAGCATAAAAAATATTTAAGTTTATACCGTTTTTTAAGAATATTAGATAGAGAGATCTAAGCTGTTTAAAATTTAAAAATAAGAATTTAAGATTTATTTATTAAAAATTTTACTTACTTAATCTAAATACTTTTTAAAAAAAAATAATGTAAAAAGCTTATTAAATATAATGCTAAATAGATTTAATCGTTTTGGAAAAATAAACTTATAAAATCTGAAAGTTATTAATAGTTAAATAAAATTTAAATCTTATATTAATCTATCTATTATATTATTCATTTTAAATAATTTTAATTATTAAGAATATATGTATAATTTTGTTTAACTATATTAAATTTAATTGAAAGCAAACAAAAATATTAACATTTTTTAAATTATCAAAGTAACGCTAAACTTAAATTTTATTGCTAATTAATATTTTTATTAAGACGCAGGATTATTAAGTTAGATATTTTTTAAATAGTTTTAGAGATTTCAAAATAAAAATAAATTAACTAATTTAATAAGTAAATTTAATACTTTTTAATATCTTAATAAAAAGAGTTATTAAATAAACATTAATATAATTTATTATTAATTTATGGGGTTGATGGTTTTTAATTAGAAATTATTAAAAGGTTTAATTTTATAAAATGTTAATTAAAAAATAGAAATAAAATTAAGAAATAGATCAATTACTATAATTAAAGATAAATAGCAATATCATTTAATAATTTAGTAATTTTCGGATTCTATAAAGATATTTATTAAGAATCCTATAAATTAATATTTAGCTTTAATTTAAATATTTCACACTAATCATTAATAATTTTATAATATTTTAAAATATATATAAATTTAAAATCTGATTAATATAATAATATGATTAAGTTTATATAAGCAAATTAATTAAATCTTAAATTACTAGTAAAAAATACGAAGAATTAAAATTAAATTCACAGCTTTTATAAATTAATAGTTTAATTAATATTTAAATATAATACTTATTATATTAAATTTTATGAAGTTTATTTCAATTATACGCTTTATTTAGAAAAGTGATATTAAATTTAATTATACTTTTAGTAAAAGTTATATGAATGTTTGTTAAAATTTATAAAAAATTATAATACAAATTATCATTAAATGAGTGCATTAAGATAGAAATTCATATCAAATGTTTAAAAAGTAATTTTCTGAGTTTTAGCTTATCTAATTTTGTTATTATTTAATAATAATTAATAATGATTAAATATTTTAAAATTTTAATTTCGTTTATAAAGAGATTTAATTAAACGTCTATAAAGAATATGCTTTATTTTATTTATATTTCAAACCTATTATATTTTTTTATATGCGAGAAATGATTTAATGACCCCATCTGGAGAGAACTTATAAAGTATTAGTGAAATTTCTTTTTGCTTACAATTTTTTAAAATTATTTATTTAGTTTACATTTGGAAATAAATTTTATAGCTATGAGCAATATTAAGATCATTTGAAAATTAATAATTTCAATTTCAAAATTTTTTAAAATATAGAATCTTCTTTTAAGAACTGCATCACTTTGAAAGATTTTGGTTATTATTTCATTGATGTCGACATGATTTAAGAAATAAAATGTATTACATTTATTCTATATTATAAAAAACTTATAAATAATTAAATTTATATATAAAAATAAAATAATCAACGAATTTATTTATATTTTTAGATAAGATAAAAGAATATCATCTTTAATCGGAAAAATATAAATGTTTTATAAAAGAAATTAAAAATTTTATTAATTTAACTATTGAAGAAAAAATGTATCTAAATTCATTTTTTAAAGTTGCTAAGCTTTTAATATTTGTTTATTTTTATTTTAATATTTAGAAAACGCAACTATTTTTCTTTCTCCTTATTTAAGAAGAAATATAAATTTATAAAAAGGAAATATACTATTAGAATGTAAAAATGTTGGTTTTATTCATTAAAAAGTTTAAAATAGATTAAGTAATAAGCATAACAATTTGCTAAATAAATTAAAAAAAGATAAATAAATTATAATTTTAAAATTGTAAATGAAGCAACTATTTATTAAATAGAATATAATAAATAATTATTTTAAATTTGAAGAATGTAATTTTTTTAAAATTTAATTTTTAATGAAAATATTTATTTATTTTTAACTTGCAAATCTAAAAAATAATTATCAATAAAATTTTATATTTTTTTATTTAAAGGTAATTAAAGTGTTTGCTTTAAATAAATTATTTAATATATTTAATTTAAAAAATAAAAATTTAATTTTTAATTATTTGCTTAAAGGCTAAATTTTTTGTATTTATAATTATTAGATGAATTTTATATTTATATCTTTTATTCTAGTTTAGGCAATTAATGAAAATTAATTTTTTTTAATGGAAAACTTCAAAAAATAAAGCGAAAGATAAAAATTTATTTTTTTGAGATAATAATTTATTATTTAAAATTTTTAAAATTTTAAGTTTATTTACATAAGTAAAGATAAGCTTCCAAACTTTTCAACAATAAATAGTTGATAATTTTATCATCCTTGAAAAATTAAAATTTTCTTAATTAGTTTTAAGTTTTATTTTTACAAATTGATAATATTTTTTATTAACTTAACCAAGTTAGGCAAATTAAATAAATTTTTGTAAATTACTTAGTCTTCATTTAATTTAGCAAAGTTTTAGTTAACAAGCATTTAGTATTCATTAAAAAAGTTTTAAATTATTGTCATTGTAATTATGCCTTTTTATATCACAATGATGAATTCTATCCTGCAGATATAGAGTTTTATAGATGCGTCAAATATAATTACGTTAGTCAGGATATTAACTATTTTAGTTTTTTAACATCAAGAGCAAATATTTATTTAAATTGTGTAGTCAAAAGTCTTTGATTAATTATAAAAATTAACTTGCGTAATTTTAGCTAGAATTATTAAATCTAAGGAGCTTATAGTGTTAAAAAAGCTAAATTTAATGCAAATAAAATTAAAGATATTGTGATTTAAGCATACTTGATAATTTTCTTATTCTTAATAAATAATCTTTCAACATTAGATGAAATTCAAACATATAGTAAAATTTAATTTTTGTTTAATATTAAATTTATTATTAACTTTATAATTTAATTTATTTTTATTAATAAAGAAATATAATTAAGTTATAAACCTAATTAAAATAAATCAACTTATAGCGAAAACTAACAAAATATATTAAAAGATTATAATTTAAATGTGTTAAATAAGTTAAAAAGGTATTATAATTAATTTTAATTTATTAAGCATAATATTTATTAATTATTTCATCCTTTTAAGATTAATGACTTGCTAAAAGGCATCTTATTTTATAATATTTCATCCTATTATTAATTTATCTTTGAATAAAAAATTTCTTAATAATAAAGGTTAATTATTATTCTTATTCGCTTGCTATGAATTTCAGGCTAATAATAAATATTTTCATAGATATACTTTAAGTACTCAAATTTAGTAATATATATAGCTTAATCATCGTTTAATATACAAATATCCAAAAGATTTATATAGGGAAAATATTATTTTCTAGAAATCTAAGATTTATTAATTATGGTCTTTAATGATCTTTTAAATTAAAATATCAACTAAAAAAATTTTAAATGAACATTCCTTAACTTTTAGTAAATTATTTGATGCTATTTAATATAGAGATTAAGTATTCATTTCGAAGATGAATAAATACCTTTCAATTTTAAGCTAAATTGAAATAATATTCTCTTAGAGATAATATAAGTGATTTAAGTTCCTTATAAAAGGTCTTATTTTTTTTTTTTATATAAATTTTTTTTAACTATAAACATTGAATATATCTTAAAGAGCTAGCAAGCTATCTTTATTGATTTAAATTACAACTAAAATTATTTATTATCATTGCTGATTTAGCTTTCTTTTCTTGCATGACTATTTTGTAAAAATGTAGCAACTATAGCACAAACCTTTTGTATAAGCTAGCTTATCACTATGACCACATTTAGCTATCTTTATAGTTCTTGTTCTTTCATAATAACAAATCATACATTATTCCTAATTATTTTATTTCCATTACTTGTGAGTGCATTGTATAGTTCTTGCTCTATTTTCAGGTTAAGGCTTGATATCAGGAAGTGTCTATAGAGGGAAATATTAGTTTGAGCTAAAGTTTTAAGTTTAAGCTTACGAGGAACTCATAAGAGGAGGCAAATCTCTTTTCTATAACCAGTTACGTTTAAAGTGGAGTGATGGAACCTAACCAAGCAAAGAAGGCAAACCTTCAAAAATTATAGCTTTATTCTCATACTTCATATTTCAGTGAATATAATTATAAAATTCTTTTTGTTTAAATAGTGGTAATTAAATAAAGTTCCTTAAGCTTATTAAATAAAATTTCAGATACCTTTAAAGTAATTAGATTAAATAAAAAGTAAAAAACTAATATTATGATTTAATTATGCTAGAAACTATTTTCACTCATTTCAACTACGAAAAGTATATAGTTGATATAACCAGAGTAATAAATTTTAGTTTTCACCTTATATTAAGCTTATGCATTCAATTATTATGTTTAAATTTTAAAGAAAGGCTAATAAATTTTAATAAAGCTATAAGAAAAAATAATTAAATGTAAATTTTTTAAACAATAGAACTTTATTTAAGAATTACTCAAATAAGAATACTTAAATATATATCTTGAATAAAAGTTTGGTAAAAACGAAAATTTGTTAAATGTCTTATTAAAATAAAACATAAACCTAGGAAGCTAAGATCATATCAATTATTATAAACTAATATTAGATAAAATTTTATATAAATACTTTCTGCTAAACAGGCTATTTTATTCATGTATAAAATTAATTTTTAGTTATTTAATTTATAATTGAATTTCTATTTTATTTTGAATGCTATTTGTATTATTAATTTCTAAAACTAAAAATTATTTCTTTAATTTTTTCTCTCTTCGTTATAATTAAAAATTCTTTTAAATAAATACGAAATTTAATAGTACTTATTATAACTTTTTATTGATTAAAGCTTTATCTTTTTTATAAAAAAGAAAAGACAGTATTATCTATTAATTTTTTTATGATTAGTCTTTTTATTATTAGATTAAGTCTATTTCCTTAAAAAAAGGTGATAGTAAGATAAATTATAAAAATACGTATTTTAAGAATAATAGATATATTTTATCTATTAAATTTAATCTCTTAAGAACATAAAAGTTTAGTACCATTGTGAAATCTGCTTGCTTTTTTATCTTTTAATCTATTTTACTTTTTAGATTATTTCTTTTGTTCTTATTTTATCTGAAAATTATTAGAATTTTTCAATCTCTAAAAATAAAATTGTTATTCACAACATTGTAAATATCAATACGTTAACTAAAATCTGAAAAAGAACTAATTTATATCGTTAGTCTATTTATAGCTGTTGGTAAAAGCTTTAACATAAGTAAATACACAGGTTTGGATTTATAGAAATTATTATTTAGTAATAATTTACAATTAAAATTATTTTCTTTGTTGATATCAAATAATAATTGAAAAGCCACTAATTGTATAATACTTTCTGGTAAAATTAATATATTTCGTAATTAAAGAGTGTAAATTTTAAAAGCTTCCAAATGAATCAAAATTGCGTATTAATTTTATATTTATTTATGATATATAATGCAAGAAAAACTAAAAAATTGAATAATGCATTCAGTCTATAATTTTTCATCTTTTAAAATACTTGATTAAAAGTCTCAGACTTTCTTTCTTTTTTAATTGTTGGCTTATTTCTTTATATGACTTATAATTGATTTCTGTAATAATCTAAAAATTGATTTCATTATTTTATTTCATCCTTCAGTGTTTCTCGTCTTCAATTTTTCTCTTTAGTAAAATTCTATTAAAAATATAACTAGTATAAAATATTTTCTTTTTCTTTTTAGGCATAATAGTTACCTAATTTTTATACTTTAGTCGAATTTTTTCTTTAAATCTAGAACTATCATTTGAAAATTTCCAAATAAAAAAAATAATTTATCCCCTGTATTTTTCTTTAATGCTTTTTCTTACTTTTAAATTTCTTTATTTTCTTCTACTTTCAGAACTCTTATTAGAAAGAAGTTCATATACTGATAAAAAAAATTATATAAAAAAATTAATTATAAAACTTGTTTAAAGTCCTCAAAATATTTTTTTCAAATAAAATGAGTGAACAATCTAAAATGCTTTATATCTTGAAAATAAAACATTTAAGTTGTATACATTTTTAAAAAGCATCTAAAATAATTTTTTCTTAATATATTTCTCTTATATAAATTCTACTATTATTAATTGATATATATTTTATATCTAGAAAGTATAATAGACTAACTTTTATTTACAATTTTTTGTAAATAATTAATAAAAATAATAATGAAAATAAGCAATCAAATAAAATTTTAGTGGTATATTTAATATTATATGTGCTTTTCTCATATAAACTACAGAGAATAAATTTACAAGATCTTAATCAAAGTATTTTCATCTATATCTAAAAGTTTATTATTCATTTATCATAAATTTAAATTATAAAAAATTCAAATAAAATATGATTGTTTGCTAGTAAATTTTTTTAAAGAATCATATATAAAATAACTTTTGCTTGTCTAAAAATTTAAACTTCAAATTTTTTAATTTAAAGGTTAAAACTATTTAAAAATGATTACAAATTTTCTTATATTTATTTATTTTTTCAATAAAAAAATTAAAAAGTCTATTAACTTTAAATAATTTTATAAAATTACTAATTTTTTATTTATTAAAAATAAGAAGATTTAATGGGTTAAAAATATTTATTTCAAACCTTTTATTACTAGAAGATCTGCAAAAAAAATGAAAAATCTAAATACAAGAAAAATATAGGGTATTTGCTTGTTTAATAATATAATTTTTTAATTTTAAGATGAGAAAAATAATCTAAATAAAATTTATAAAAGTATAAATTTTATTTTTTTTCAATAAGAGTGCGAGAAAATTATTAAGTAAGTTATTTATTTTTTTCATTTCAGCATTAATCTCCTATAAAATTATCAAGGCTTATAACAAGTTTAAAATTTTCTTTTGAAAAATATGAAATAATAGTTTTTATAATTAGATTTAGAATATTAAATTGTTAAAATCTTATAGCTTTAATTTTTACAAGGTTTGAAGTCTTTTTTATTATATAAATTAGGAATTGATTTATTAATTTTTTTATATAGAAAATTTTTAGCTTTCTATTTATATAATAATGATTATTAAAACTAGCTTTTTTCATAATTTATTCTTAAATTGTCTAAACTAAATAATAATTAATCTCATGATAAAAATTTAATTAAAAAAATATAATGTTTATTCCTAATAAATTAGAAAATAGCTTTTCATTTATAAATTTTAATATTATAGGTTATTAATTAAAAATCAGATTTTTTATTACAAAGAGAAAAAGCATTTATAAATCCTTTTTATAAAGAAACTTTTAAAATTTATTTGATATTGTGAAGAAAATTTTAAGTAAAAAAAGACTTATTTTAATTTATTGCTTTATCTACATAACTACCAAATCATCATAAATTTTTAGTAATTGTTTATAAATCAAGATATCAATAAGAACTAGTCCTATTTTATTTATTTAAGAAATAAATTTTATAATTATATAATATTTAATTAGAGATACCTTAAAATTATAAAAGCTATATTCTTAAATTTAGAATTTTTATGATCAAGTCTATTTGTGTAAAAGAAAAATATTGAAGAAAATTAATATCAATTCTTAGATAAATCAATCCTTGAAAAACAATTAACGAGATAGAAACATTAAAAGTTTGTTATAGTTATTTTAATTTTTTAAATTTAATTGAAGAAACAAAAATCTAATAGAAATTAATTTGAATATTTATAGCATAGAGTAAAATATAAAAAGGAAAATGAATTTAAATTTATAAAAATAAAAAATTATCTACATTGTGCTAAAAAGCCACTTGAAATGTTATCCCTGAAAAGAAAAATTGTTTAGATAATTTTATAAAGAATTAAAAAAATCAAATATTTATAGATATTTTTTAATTCTATATAAATATTACTAAATCCTAAGATAAAATTTAAATAATCTAAATTTAAATTAATAGCTAGTTTTTATTTAGTTTCATAGTCAATTATTTAGAATTTAGTAGTTTGTTTATTAAAATAAATTTTTAAAAGAAGTATGATTAACTTTAAGTTTTTAAGATAAATAAATCTAGGTTAAAAATATAAATAATATTCTAAAAGATAAAATGATGATATTTAATAAATCATATCAATATATCTTAGTTTCTTCTTTTATAAAAATAATTAAAATTTGGCTATTAAATTAACGAAAATTTAGAAATATCACTGTACCATTATAAATATTATAATTATTATAATTTAAATTCTTAAAATACTTTCTTAAGATTTATAAAACTTAAAATTTATTTTAATGCGACTGAACTTAAAAATTAATAAGAACTATCCTCTTTTAGAATTTTATAATAAACCATTTTAATTAATTAATTTTCTATTCTTTTTTACAATTAAGATATGAGTTTTTGACTTTAAAATGCTGAAAATATCATTTTTAAGAATTTTAATGAAAAAGTAGATATAATTTTATTTTAATATCTTTGCTTATAATTTAATTAAATTCTTCATTAAAATTTCAAAGAATTTGAAAATTTTTGAGATTATGAATAATAATTATTTTTTAAATTATTTAAATTTAAAATTTGATTTAGTTAAAAATTTTATATTATAAATTTAAAGAAAGAATTTGAAAAATTGTTTTTATAGAAAAAAATATAAAAATAATATAAATAGAGACAAATATTTAAGTCTAAATAAAATTTTGTTATAAAATGTTAAGAATTTCTTTTTGATTTAGGCTTTCTAGCATCATTTTTATTTTATTTTTAATTATAAATTCAAATAAAGAAAATTTGTTAATTTTTTATCTTTCACCAAATCATTTAAGTTAATTTTTTAATGCGATTAGAAAAATTTAAAAATAATTTTGAGCAAAAGTTCTTAGCTTTAACTAAATAAAAGAAAAATGCTAAATTTTTTTTTAAATAATCAAAAATATCTTAGGCCTTTCATTTAAAAAATAATAATTTAATTTCATAGTTTTATTTAATTTCTTAAAGATAAAATTACAAAAAAATTTATTTTTTATTTTTTAATTAAAACGATAAATCTATATCTGAACAACCTTTAAAGTATTTTTTAGACTTAAAGACATCCTTAAAAGAAAAAATGCAACTAATTTTTTTCACACTTAAATATAAAATTAATAATAAATTCTAAATTTTCAGCTCTTTCTTAATGAAGATATTTATAAAAAAATTACTAAGCTAAAAAATAATTTTAGAAAAATCTAGCAAGGAATTAACTGCTTAAGCTATAGCAATATTAAAACTAAAGAGCTTGTAATAAGTATAAATATTAAAAAAAATTTTAAAATTAAAATTAGAAGAATCAGATTTATAGTTAAAAAGAAAAAGCTTAAATTTTAGCTTAAATAAAAATTTAATTATTTATAAGTTTTTTTTTGCAAATTTATTTTTATATTATTTAAAACGATTTTGCTTATTAAATCAGGATTGTTTCTCTTTATCTATCTTTTTATTTTTTTAGAGTTAGTGCTCAAATAATATATTTAATAAAATGTATAAGTATTTTCTAAAATTATCTATTTATTTGAATTATAATTAACTTTATTTAGGAATTATTAAAAATTAAAAACATTTTTTAAAGTTTTTATATATTTATAATATATTTTATTTTAAGAGTAAAATATTTAAAAATTACTCATTAATTATTTTATTACGAATATACATTTTTTATAAAATAAATGATTTTAGTAAAAATTAAATTAATACAAATATTATATGAAGAAATTAAATATTAAACCATTTTTAATTATTTTAAAGAAAGGAAAGAAACTGGATATATTTAGTAACAATAGGATCATAATTTATAAGCTGATTATAAAAAGAACTAATTTTACTTAGAAATTAGAGTAAAAGAGAAATGTTTATAGATTAAAATTAAAAATAAACTTAGCAATCTAAGAAAAATTAAAATATTAGCTTATCAAATCTTAAAACAAAGTAGCAAAAGCTTAAAAAATTTCTTTATTATAAAGCTAGTTAATAAAATATTTAAAAATAAAGAGATGCTAGAAATTCCATTTATTTATTATTTAGAAGCAAATTACTTTCGAAATCCAAACTTCAATTAAAGTACAATGAAATATCAAAATTTCTTTAATGGAATATTTGTTTTAGATCGAAGTATTAATTTAGCAATAAAAGATAAATAACTATGATTTTAATTCTTTAAAGCGATTAAAAATTGTGGGACTTTTATAATTATAAAATGTCTAGTCTTTATGTTTTAAATAATACTTAAAAATAAATCTTAAGAGTAAAATTTATTAATAAAATTTTAGGTTAATTTCCTCTTAAATGATTTTTCATAATAAATTATTAATAGAAAAAAATTAGTTAGGTAAAAATATAATAATAGTAATAAAAATTGTTGAATATACAAGCTAAATAAGTTTAAGCTTTTATAGTAATTTTTTAAATCTAGAATATTTTATAAAGAAATGATTAATTATAAATTAATAAAATCTAAATTTAATTTATTGTATAGCTTTTCCTTAAGAAATTCTAATAATTTAGCAGCTTATTTGTAAAAATTACATAAACAAAGAGATAAAAATTTTTAAATAAAAAATATCTTATATGAGCTATGGTTATTAAACAAGCTTTATAGAATGTTAAAAGGTTATTAATAATCTAATAAATTTAAATTTATTATGAGATTTGATTATTAAATTTAGCGTTCATTTAATTTTTTAGACAAAAAGAGATTTTATAAAGTTGGAATAGAATTGAATAAATTCTTTCTCTTCTAAATTCTCTAAGGAAAAGCTTAAAATTAAGAGTTTTTAATCATTGAAAACTAAAAAAGTAATTAAAAAGTTAATTTTATATCAATCTTCTCTTAGTAGTTTGACTGAAGACCATCGTTATGTATTATGGATCATATTTAATTCAAGAATAATTAAAAATTTATGAACTAATGGAAGATTTATTTACTAAAACAAATTAAATTTATATAATAATATCATGAATATAAACAAATTCAAGTAATCCTCAACAAAAAAATTCAAATAATAATAAACATTTTTTCTATTTCATGAATTCCCTACGATCTAAAAACTTAAGATAAAACCATAAGAATCTCTGGAAATATTTAATAATTGCATTCAGATGTTTAATTAAACAACTTTAAAATTATTAATATATGAATGATCTTAAAAAGATAACTATGCCTTTTTTATAAATTGAGATTTTTGTTGATAAAGAAACTAAAATCAAAATAGAGGCGATTTAATGAAAAAAGAAATATTTTTATTCAAATCCCAATTTTTTACTCCTATCTTAAAAAAAAGGTATTTTAATTTATAAAATAAAAGTATTTCAATTATTGGGAAACTCAAAAGAAATTAATTAATTATATAATCTTTAAATTAAATTAAATTTTTTGTTCCTTGAACCTTTTATAAAACTTTATTATAAACGCAATTGAATATAATTTTACTTAAATTAACACCAATTCTTAATTAATTTTATCTATTAAATACTTTTTAGATTTATAAAATAGGTTAATTGCTTTAAAATACATTTCTTCAAAAAACGTTTAAATTATGTTGCCAGCTACGAAATTAAATATATCATAGTTAAATTTTAAATTTTACTATTTTACATTTCCCCAATATTTTCAAATTAAACTATATAAGAATATATTATATAATCTAAGAGTTATTATTATCTGCTTGGTTTAAGACTGAATATCTTTATAAAATTTATTTTATAATTGTTAATAATTTTTAAATATGCAATATAATTAAAATTTTTATCAAATGAAATATTCGAATTTGAGTAGCTATGAATAACTATAAATTTATTAAGATAATTTAAATCTAGAAAAATCTTAGATACATATTAAAATGAATGCTTTCTATTTTTATAATATTTTAATTATTTATTTATATTTAGATAATTATTTATTAGCTTATTTATTAATTAAAATTATAAAATTTTGTTTCGTTTTAGTTTGCTAAACTTTTAATGAAAAAGCATGCCAAAAAATTTTAAAAATATATTTGTGAAATAGCTATTACCGAAAAAGTTAAGATCTTTTTTACTCTACTTAACTTTATTTAAAAAATAATTTAATTATTTTTTATTTAAAGAGATATTAATTTTTTCTTTTTCCTTTTGTTTAGCATCTTTTTTATAAAAAATTAACTTTTGCGTAGATAAATAATATATTTGTTTTGATTAAGTGAAAAAGAGAAATAAAAATTCGTATTTATTTATTTTTTATAATTTATGAGGCTTTTTAATCTAGAATAATTAATTTAGTATGGGTTTTTAAAATGTTTTCTAACTACTTTTTATTTTATTTTTATATCTTAAAAATTTCAATCAATTATGAATTGTATGATTCTCAATAAAATAATAAAAATTTAATTCCAATTTTTCTTTTATTTTTTTAACTCTAAACCCATACTTTAGTGTAAATTTTAGGGTTTATAAATTGAGATTTTATAGATTTTACCAACCTAAATATACCTAAGTTAATATAAGGAATTTTATTTTATAACGTAATATATCTCGCATAACAATTATATCATATATCATATGTTGCTTTATTAGTTTTAAATAAATTACAATCATTTAAGTATCTTTTAGAAATTAATTTTTCAGATATTACAAATAATTACAAAATCCTTATTTTTCCAAAAACTTAATTTTAGCACCTTTAAAAAGCTTTCATTTAAAATCATAGTAGGATTAATTTTAAGATTTTTAAAATTAATTACTTTATACATTAGTTTATAGAAATTTCGATAATATAAGTAAAAATATAGCTATAATTGTACTTTAATGTAATATCCTATCTTTATCATAAATAAATTAAAGATTTAATTAAGATTAAATGAAGCTTTAAAGGAATCTTAATTAAAATTTTTTAATTTATTATAATTAACTAAATGAAATATGAGAAAAAAACATATATAATTGAAGGCTTGCCAACGTTGCTTGGAAAGCTTCCTTTTCCTTAATTTTAAACTGAATGAAATTAAAGTAGAGAGTTACCTCCTCTTAAAAGAAATTTATTGACAAAAGAAAACAATTTTTTTGATCTAGGAAATTAGTTTCAAGAAGTTGATAATTTTCAAGCTTCTTTTTTATTTACAAGTAAATCAGAAGCAAAAATTCATACTCGAGTTGAAGAAGATGAACATAATCCTTAAGAGTAACTTTACCAATTATTTGAAGGAACTAGAAAATAAAAAATAGCTCAATGTGGACACAGCGATAGGTTAGTCTTCTTAAGAAATATGTGCTATAGTTGTTATTAATTCTCAAGGAATTCGACTTTTAAAAGAAAATAGAAACTATTAAAATGAAACCTTTAGCATGATACTTTTATCTTAAAAATATAGATGCTTTTACTTTAAAATGTTGTTTGTCAAGGTCTTTTTTATTTATCATATAATTTAAATATAAATCAAATGATTACGATTATTTTTTATTTAAGCAATTTGCCAAATATAAACTTATTGAGCAGATAAAATTCCCATATAATTCGATTTAGGTTTTTACCTTGATTGCTACTGCTAAATAACTAATTAGAAGTTATTTCCTTAATCCATAGGAGATTATAAATAGTTATTATTATTCTATATTCCTAATATTTGCATCAATTTCACCATTAAAATGCTTGAGCTAAATCTATTTTTGATAAACTTTTGTAAAAATATTAATTCATGCTTAAATCTTAAATAATCTAAAACAACATGATAGGTCTTCGTATTGTAAGGTAGAAGTAGAAACTACAATTAAATCTTTCTTATATTTTAGATTAGTAATAAATTATTAAGTTTTAAGCCTTTTTATTATTTTTAACTAAAAGAATTTTACAAAGTTGATATATAAAGCGAACAATCATGTTTAACTTAATATATTTAATAATATCTACCTTCCTACATTAAGAATTTAATTAAATATATTAAGTTTATTTAATTTTATTATTTTTTAATTAATTAAGCTAAGGGTTTATGGTATTTAAATTTAAATGCAATAAATTTTAGTAGAAATATCACTTAGTTTATAAGGATTTATATGAGATTTTGAAAAGCGTTTTTATGCGTTAATTAATTAATTTATAAATATATATAATGATTCTATTAATAAATTTCTATTTAAAATCTCTAAAATCATTATAATTAAATGAGCTTTTCTAAGATTTTAATATTCAATATACTTTTTATTAATATATATTAAAACTACTATACTTAATGATCATTCTAAAATCAAGGCTCCTGAACCTTTAATTTAAAATTTAATTGCCTTCTTAGAAAAGCAAAAGAAAGATTAAAATATCTTAAAATTTATAAAATAGTTATTTGAATCATTTCAACTTAGAATTAATTTTTCATTATGATTAATGCTTTTTAGAAATTTCACGTTTTAATTCTTGGCACTAATTTCATTTCATTTATTTATTTAATTTTTTCATCTAAAATGATTTTTATTTCTTGGTTTGCACAATTAATCCTATTTTAATGCTAATAAAGTTTAACGAAATTATTTCAAAGATTATTGATAATTAAAGCAAATTATAATGATTATAAAATGTAATACTGTGGAACTTGCAATGAAGATTGTTATAAAAGAATTATTAATTCATTTTGATGTCTTATATCGATCAATTACTTAGTTATGAAAAGATGAAACACAGGCAAATATAAAATTTTCAGTTTATTTAGAATTATATTTTTTTATATTCGAAAAAATAAAAATTTTACAAATCTAAATGTTTATTAACCATATTTCAGAATAAAAAGCCAAAATGATAATTAGAGTAATAACTAAAAAAAATTTGACTTGAAAATTCATAGTTATAACTGAGCTATTAAAAAAAGAAAAAATAATAAAAAACATTTGAGGAAAAAAAATAATTTAAATAATTATAGAATTTCTTTATTAAATTTAAAAGAAGAAAAAAATTAATTATATTCCATAATTCTTGAAATAAACTGTATAAATAATTAAATTAAATTTGATTTAATCTTTTTTAGGTTTATATATCTAAAATATTGAAATTAAATTAAATTTTTAAAAACATATTAAAAAAATTTTTTTGATATTTCTCTTTAGTTAAAGGATTGCAAATTTAATAAATAGAATAATAAAATTTTCTTGTCACAAAAAATAAAATAATAAACAAGTTATATATTTGATAAACAATATATTAAGAAAATAATTTCTTCTTTCCCTTTTGCTTTTTTCAAATAATTTCATTGATAAATTTTAAATAAGTTATTTTTAATTCAAAATTTATAAATTTAACATTAGATAAATTAAAGTTATTTTAGAAATTTATTACATGGCTCAAAAGATAAAAGGAAATTAATACATTTATCGAAATACTTTATAATAAAATAAAAAAATATTAATTTTAATTTTTAACTTTATATATTCTCTTGTGAATTATCTTATCTTTATTTGTTTGTTTGTTTAATTTTAATTAGTTTAGATTAAAATATTATATAAAAAATTCAGAATTATTGTCATTCTAATTCTAAAATTATATAATCAGTCTATATTAAATTTTTTTATCTTTCAGGTTGAAAATAAACGAATTTTATTCATTTAGGATATTTAATGTTGATATTATACTTTATAATATAAATTTTTAAAAATTATTCTTATTTTTGGCTATTAAATTCTTAAAATAACTAAAGGAAATCTTCAATTGTTAATATTTTACAACTATATTATTTTAATTCTTTGTAAAAGAAATTTTTAATTATGCCTATTATTTAATTAACTTATATTAATTTGAATCCAAAATCTCTAAAAATTATTATTCCATTTCAACATTTTATAATTTAGCAGTGTTTTTATGATTTTTAATATTCAAATAAGCTTAGTAATAATTTTACATATTTTATTTATGGTGAAAATAAAAAACGATTATTAACTCTTTTAGTCTTCACATTAAAATAAAAAATTAAATTTTTAAAATTCATAAAGTAAATAAAAAATAAATAGATTATATTATTTAAAATTTTATTTAAGTTTAATAAATTATTAGATATTTATTAAATATGAGCTTTTAATTTAAAATCTTATATATTATATAAAATATTTAAGAAATATATTTATAATTATTATATATATTTTTATAACTATTTGATATTTCAATTATATTTTATATCCTATTATTTTCAGTCTTTGTTTACTTTCATCCAAAAGTATATTAAATATAAAAAATAATTGAAATTAAAATTTGTTTTATATATTTCATGTAGATTTAAATTCTTGCTTTTTTATTCTAGATTTTTATTTAATTCTTTTTCCTAATTGTTTCAGATGATATATAGTTTTAGAGAAGCATTTAAATTAAAGAAAAAATTAAAAATTAATAATAATAGTATATTAAAATTACTACATCTTTATTTGGTTAGTAACTAAATTAGAGTTTGCAAAAGGTATTTACCCTCAGTAGATTTCTTATTAAAATTCTTCTGATTCTATGGATCGTAAATTCTAATTACTTTCTTGTTTTCTCCTCACGTTAAAAATTGAAATTGAAATTCGTACTATCATCTTTCTTGTCGTCTCAGTGTATCCGTATTTTTTTGAGCTTCTAAATATGGCTAAAATAATTTTTTATAATATAATATTGCGTTTAGCATACAATAATCTTAAATAGGTTTTAAGTACCTTTTACTATTGATTATTATTTGATTAAAATTTGTAGCAATTTATTATCTTGTGAGCATACTTACGCAGTATCAGCATTTAACTTATCTCTTTATATGAAGATATAGCTGAGTTCTGCTTTTCTCATGGATCTTGATTAATTTATTTGCTGATCTAAATTTACTCCAATTGATTTAATCTCTGATCCAAATTTTGTCTTGAAATTCTTTCGATTGTATTGAATTACATTTCCATCTATATGGAGGTTAATTTATTGTTTAAAGTTATATTCATAGATCAATTTGCTGACAGTAACATAATAGACTAATTTATTTATTTTAGATCTTAAACTTCTTTTGCTAGTTTCTAATTTTCCAATTATAAAATGTAGAAATTATTACTTAAATCAGGCTAATTATTTGGTTTTGTTGTAGAAGTCTGTTATTTCTTAGGAGCTATTTTATATTATAATATTTTTATAGCAAAATTAAATTTATCTGGAAATATTAAAAAATAAATAAAAAAAGAGATTAAAAAATAAAGCTTCAAGAGACATAATGAATATAACTTTATACTTAAGTCATTATTATTAAAATGAGTTAAACTAAGTTAGATCCATTCTATTTATGGTAATCTCATCCAATTCATTCCAATCTGTTCCAGCGTTAAAGTGGCTTTTCCTGGTTATTAAATTGGTGGAATCTTTTTAAACTTATTTTGCGGAGTTTCAGTGTCTCCCACGTATGTTTATTTTCTCTTTCAGGGGATGGGTCTGGATAATGCCATACTTATAGAAATTTTTATAGTCTAGTCCCTTTACTTCAGGTCTTAACCTTCTTTCTTTCCTCCTTCCTCAAGAGAAATCCACTTTTAGAGCTTCCATTTGAATTATAAATAGTTTTAACAAATAAAAAGATATAATTTATTTTATTAAGGTAAACATAACCTAAATAATTAATTAAATTTTAAACATAGTTAAATTTACATTTTTATAGTAAAATAAAAATATTTAAATATGAAATATTTCAGAAGGAAGAGATGTTTACAATAAGTCAGGATCTGATAAACCATTAAGATGATGATGAAGTCCATATGGTAGACCGAAGAGCTAAAGTCGGAGTCTATGAGTCAATTTAAAATTTAGAGAATGATATTTGAGTAATGCAAGAGCAAGACGAGAAAAACTGAGTAAAATTAGATTCCAGACTTAAAGTAATAGAAGAAAACCTGTAGAAGCCTTCTTAAGGAATTTCAATGGAAATAGAGAAACAAGAAAAGATATTTCCTAGAGCAAGGAAAAGATGTTACATTTGCAACAGCACTTGACATCTCTGGCAAAATGTCCCCAATAGAAAAGAATAAGAATAAATATTTGGAGTAATATTAAGTATTAGAAACTGAAATGGCGAGCGACGGAATTCTTCCCATCGGGAAATGGGAAAATCCGGAAAAAAAACAAATTCTTAACTCAGACTATTAAAAAGAGAGAAGTCCAGGAAAAAGAGCACAAAGAACGAACATGCAGGAAAGGAGATTTTATACATTTAAAACTTCAATTAAGCCGGAAGGCGAACAGTTATTTTAATGATTTAAATTTAAATATGAAATATTTATAAGTTTTTGCTAAATATTAATTTAATATCTCTATCATTCTATTATCTTATCTATAAAAAAATTTTAATAAAGGCTGAGTTATTAAATAAATAAATATTAGTTATTCTCTTCTATACTTATAATAAAAATTTTTTTTAATTAGTAAAAATATTATAATGTTTCTTCAAGTTCTATTAAAAAAAATTATATAGTTAAATTATTTATTTTACATAAAATTTATTTTTAAATTTTGATACTAATCTATATCTAAATTAATTCATATTATCTTATACTTTATTTCATATTAGTATGATATAAAATAATTAAATTATATTTATTAGATTATATTTTTACTATATTTTATTAGGCTAAGTTTAGTTTTTTATTTGATAAATAAATTTGCTCTAATAATTGAATTATTTCAAAATATGCTCTAACTATTTTTAAAATTATGTTTATTTTATTTAATCCTATTAAATTTAATAGCAGGGCTATAATTTTATATAATTATACTTACATATTGCTTTAATTCTTTTTTATTAGACAAAGAGAATTCTAATAAAATTATATTATTAGTTATAACTCAACTTATAGCAGGTAGAATTCAGGATTTATGATTTAATTGTATACAATCATTTTATAAAATCTTAGATAATAGTGATATTAAATGAAACATAGATAGATAGATATATATTTGATTTATATATAATTAATCAAGCTAAATTTTATGCTAGTAAATAATCTTTCATAATAAGCAGTTTGTTTTAAAGTAATTCAAAGATTATTAAATAAATTGATTAAAGTTTAAAAGTGAATAACTCATAATAAGTGCTTTATTATATAATAATGATAGAATGTGATATTAATTTTGTTTTTATAAATATAAAAATCTGTTTAAGTCTTTAGTTTGATTATTAAGTCCTAAATGCTTATCTAAATCATATTGAAAATATTATAATATACTTAAATGATTCTTTAAATAAAAATAATTAAATATATTAAGTAAACTTTAAAAAAAGCTTACTATATTTTTATTAATTTATAAAGAGAATTAAAATAATTAATATGAATTGTTATAATGATAAGTTTAAGTATATTCAATCATATATTTATTATTATAGTTGTTAAATCTAATTGTTTAAATTTTATTTAAGTATTTTTAATTTAAAAATACAATTTTTAATTTTTAAAGTTAATATTTTTATTATTTAGCTTATTTCGTATATAAGGATATAATATTTATATAAACATTTCTTATATAATAAGTTTTGTTAAATTTTATAAAAATTTAATGAATTATAATATTTTCTCCTAACATATTAAGTAAGGGCATATTATTAATAATATAGTGAATATATTCTCTATCACTTAAATTTAATTATTTTGCCTTTTATTTTATAAAATTTAACTAATTCAAATTTAAGAACTAAATAAAGTATTAAATTCAAAGATTTCTCTTTCAGTGGACTAGAAACTCTTTTACGGCTAAATGACTCAAGATACTCTCTTGATGCACATAGCATGGATATCCTGTTTCTTAATTCAATAAATTTTGGCCAAGGAGTTCCATAACTATGGACTGACAGACTTCAAGTCGCAAAGCAGGAGTGGATAACCAGAAAGATTTTGTCCCCTTATTGAGAATACTCAAACTAGGGACCTTTTTAGCGATAGGATAGGAACTTGTTCTATCCATAAAACTAGAAGGTTTTATCAGCAACAAAAATTTTGAAAGATAAAGTGAGATAAAACCTTAAATAAAAGATTTTATCACTTAATATTAATAAATTATCTTCTTTTACTTTTTTAATTCTTTCTGAATTTTTAAAACTTTTATAGTAAAACTAATAATTTATAATTGAAAATGTATTTAAAATATTTCCTTTATTTTATTTAATCATGTTTTCTTATTGTTCAAAATTTAATTATAATTTTATTTTTTGGAACTCATAATCAAAAAAATTATTTTATAATTTTATTTTTAAATTAATTTAATTTTCAGATTATCCTCGTTATGCAAATCTTTAATTAAATATTGAGTAATAAATAATCATTTACAAATAGCTAGTTTAAGTGAAAATATAAAGAAATTAATATTATTTAATCTATTTTAAATGAATTATGAAATTAAGAAAAAAAGAGATTTAATATTTAATTTTATTTAATTATTTTCTATATATTAGTATATTTAAGTATGTTTGAATTGTTTATTCTTGTTTGGAGTAAAGAATATAAATGAGATTCTTTAAATATAAATTTTAAATAATTTTAGGAATTTAAATATATTTATTTCTAATTAATTGGTTTCTAACTCGTAATATATTTTCTTTCTTTCATTTTTATTATTTTCTAAATAAGTTTATTTCTGAATATTTTGTTTTCTCAAATAATCACCTTTATTCATTGCTTAATATTACTAAGAAATTAAATTGAAACTGAATAGAAATTTAATAAATAATTAATTTAATGAACTTAGGAAATAATATGAATATAGTAAAATATTTTTAAGATATAGTCTAATTAACTAAATGCGACATACACTTATCAGATAGATAATTTTTAATTTTTCCATCTAGTTCAATTTGTTTTTTACACTCTTTATATTCATTAATTAAACTATATACATAATTTAATTGTTTATACTTTTAGAAACCTAAAAAAGATTAATTATATCTATTATTAAGTATTCATGTAACCATAAATTTTTCAATCTAACTTTTAATTATTAAGAAAGTAACTTACTATATCTTTAGAAGTTAGAGATATTAGTCAATTACATTATAATTTTCAAAATATTTATCAACTAACTTTCTTTTTAAATTAAATGCTTTATACTCCAACTGAAGAAAAAAAAATTCTAATAAATTTAAGAATTAAAATAATCTTAAATTTTATATTTAGAACTCATTTTAAATTCTAATTATTAAATATTCTAAAAATTAAAAATAAATAAATTTATAAAATTTTATTAATATTATTTTAATTTTGATTTAAAACAAAATTTTAGATTATTTTATTTTAAATTTTAGAAAATTAATTAAAATTTACTTTCACTTTTAAAATGCCAGTGCTGATTTTCATTTTTTATCATATTTATTAGATTTTTAGATTATTTTATAAAATATATAAAGAGTAAAAATTAATGAAATAAAGCTCTTTATATAAATAAAAAAAATATAAAAATAATTATTTTTCCTTTTGCTAAATTTATCATAAAAAATGTTAAATTTAAAATAAATTAACTAAAATACTATTTCATTAAAAATACTATAAATGAAAGAATAAAAATATTTGTAAAGTGATTCTTCTTAATTTCTTTATTATAAAATATTTGCCCCTTAATTATGAAATCTAATTAAGTGATATAATTTAAAAGTTAAAGTTTATTAATTATATATATATTTATATCTTCTACTAACTTCTTTATCTCAATTTTTTTTATTAAATCAAAATTTTTTTGGAGTGATTCTAAAATATGTTTAATATTCTGTCTTTTTAATAATTTAAAAATTTTTTTTCTTCAAAATTTTCAGATGAAAATTTGTTTATAAAATAAAAAATTAAGATATGATATACATAAAAGTTATTAGTGTTATACCTTTAAATTCTCTAAAAATAAAAACAATAATTTCTAAATTCCCAATTTTTTTGCTTTAATTTTCATTTCTTATGAGCTTTATTAGCAATTGAATAGCAACTACAGTATATGCTTCTTGAAAAAACTAATCTATCCGCAAACCCTCATTTGATAATTTTATGATGCTTGCTATTTTTGATAATAGCAAGTCTAGCACATATTTTTAGCATAGTGCTTCTAGTATATATGCATTTTGTTAATCCTTTTGAACTCTTAGTTTAAATTGCTTATCAACCTTATCAATACATTTTATACATAAATTGAATGCTTCAAGTTTAGTAAAAGATTATAGTTTGAAAGTGGAGGCAAATTTCTTTTCTTTGGGCCAGCTGCTCTAAAATGAGGGGAAAGGAAATTAGCCAAGTAAAGTTGACATACCCTCAAGAATATTACTTGATTTACCTTATTTAGTTTTACTGTGACAATAAATTTAATAATTTAAATATAATATGAAGAACAAATAATAAAGGCATCTAACCATTTTATTTGCATCTTCTAAATAAATTAAAATTAAATTAAGTTATACCATATAACTAATTATTTGATTTTTTATAATAAGATAGAGCTTATTACAAGCAAAGAAATCAAATAAATAAATTTGATTATAGAGCGCGTAGCACTCTCGTTTGTGCGCAGCTCTTTAAAAAATTTTTAATACTGACAAGAATGTTTCTTACTGATAAAATTATCAGATACTGATAAACCTTGTTCAATACTGGTATAATTATTCAGTACTGATAAAAATGTTCAATACTGATATAATTTTAGAATACTCGTAATCTTTAATAATTGCTGGAGGTCCAATGACATGGCAGGATTGTGTCTCATTGCATCACCAAAGCAGAGGACGACATGTGTCAATTATGGGTACTTAAATTCCCCATCTCTGATGAAGCTCGCAATATTATTTCTTTTTCGTTCCAGTATTAAAAATAAACGAAACCAAGTCAACCAACGTCGAAGGTCTAAGAATCTTATGTATCGAGGCCAAACCAAAGCAGAGGAAGACATAAAGTCGATTATGGGTACTTAACTTCCCCAACCTCTGATGAAGATGACCTTGTTGTTCACCTTCGAACAACTCTGGCGGTTTTAAAAAAATATATATAATAAAAATAGTTAACTTATCAAGATCTAAAATTTATTAAAATCACTTTAATTTGAAATAAAAACGAACAAAATCAGAAATAATAAAAATTTAAATAGTAAATACTTATATGATGCTATTTATAAAACTTTATTAAATAACTTCGCTAAAAATTATCAAATAAAATAATTGTTTTATAGTTTTAAGGATGGAAAATGTTTATTAGAAATGAACTTATACTAATATATAAAATTTATTTATTAAATTAAGTACTCAAAATTCTTAGTAGAAGCAAATGTAAGATTAAAAGCAAAAACATTAAAGAAATTTATGAGATTTTAAATGTGTTAAGCTTAGAAGAATTAAATAATTGTTTTAGAGAATCTTGCAAATAGATAAAATCTTAGTATAAATATATATTTAGTTTGACAACTAACATTTTATTAAGAGACTGAACATTATAAGGATAAATCTCTCCAATTTTATTATTAAACTATAAATCTTTAAAGATAAGATTTAATGAATCATAAGACACTGTTATTTATGTATATAAAGCTAATTTATTTATTAGAGAAAGAAATATTAGAATATGTCTCTATAAATGAAATTAATTAATCATATATTAGTTAATCTTAAATCTGTCCGGGCAAATAAAATGTAAATATCTTTATCTATATTGCTATTTTTTTCTAAATATAAATGAATCTATAGCAATCATGCTTGCTTATTTAAAAATATGTGGTTTATTAATTTATTCATGTTTAAAATTAATTAAAGAACCTTTAAGAGAAGGTTAATAAAATTAAAGTTAGTCTTTATTATGCATATATCAATTATAAAATAAAGCATGATCTCATAAAAGTATCCCATGTTAGTCTTTAATTAAAGATTGATTAAGATTACTTTATAAAATTATAAGTGAAAAGCAAATATAATTAATTTAATACTTATTCATCAAATAGAAGCTTCTTTAATATTTAGGTTTATCATATTTCATATATAACTTTATAAAAATCTGCTTTAAGTTTATTAATAAGGCACAATAAATAAATTAAAAATGATCTATTCCTTAAAGTTTGCCAAAAGATATTAAGCAACATTTATTTAATTAATAGTTTATAATTTTTATTTTTGGAAGCTTTAATTTATAATAATGCTTATATTTCTATATATGCTTAAATTATTTTAAATTAATACAATTATTCTTAACTTTTAAGTTTATTTGAGCTAATATAGAGAAAATTAAATATTCTCTACATTTTTTAAATATATGCAGTCATAAGCAAAAATTATTTAATTCCACTGAGAAACTTATTTGTTAGCTATATTTATACTACTACTCTACTATCTAATGCAATAAATTTGATTTATACAATTTTAGTTTTAAATTAATATAAACATCAATTGAAAGAAGATTAATTACTATCCTTTTATATAATATGAATTTAGGTAAATAAACTTAATGCAAGCATTTAGATTGGATAGAAAATATAGTACAAAGGATAATTATTAGATATGAGGTTTATAAACATATAATAATGCAAGCTAATAAACTTTATTATAGAAAATATCAAAGTAAAACTATTAAGTTTATTAAAGAAGTCAAGCTTCATTGCCTTAAATAATTATCTTAAGAAAATTATAAAAATATCTCTTAAAATGTATAAATCCTTTAGAAAGATTTCTTTAAATTGAAATGTATGTTTTTTTATTTATTTCCTAAGGTTTAAAATTTTGGTGTAATTACATCTTAAATGATGAGATAAAATTATTAATTTGAGTATTAGAGATTACTTACTTTATGTAATAATTTTTATTATATTTATTAGATAATTTAGAGAAATAAAATCAAAATAACTGAGGAATTTTATATCTTTAATTGATAGAACAAATTGAGATTATGAGAATATTAACTTATTCAGTTAGCTATAAACAAAGCCTGTAAATTTTTTTTTCGAATGTATTCTATTAATGTGGGTAAGTAAAGAACTATTTAACTAATTATATAATATCATTTAAAATGAAGCCAATCTTTATCATTAGCAAAATGATATGAAAAGTCTTAATCACAAATGTAATAAGATATTAGCCAATATAATTAAGAGTTATTTTTAATTAATTTATTTCTTAATTTCCTAAGTCTAAATTGATAATCTATTCATTTATAAATTTCTATAACTTAATAAAAATTAAAGATTATTAATTAAGCTACTAAAATATTACAGGATCTTTTGAGATAAAACTTTTGACTTTTATTACGTTTTTACTGAAGAAAATAAATTAAAAAGTGCCTTAAAATTACTAAGAATAGATCAAAAAATCTAATTTAAATTTTAAAATAATAAAGAGAAATCTCTATATTTTAAATATAACTAAAGTATTATTTATAAAAATATAATCCTTCATCAACTAAATGCATAGGAATTATAAAATTTAAAAAACTTACCAATTTTAAATAAAAATATTTAGATGAAGCAAAAAAATTCAATAAAGGTTATTATTTAAGCTGAAGGTAAAAAACGAAAAAGAAATCAGAAAATTTTGTAGATAATTTACTAAAGAGTTAGCCCTTATATCTAAATTTAAGATTATATGCTTAATAAATTAGTTATCTTCGAATAAATAAAAAAAGAAGAAATAATAAATAGTTGAATAAATGATAAGGAATTTAATTTTTAAATTTATCCAATGGAATGGATATTTACTACTTAATCTTAGTTCAAATTAATGTAAAATAAATTTTTAATGCTTAGCACATCAATTTATTAGGTAATAGATAATTTAAATTATGAATTTAAGTATTATCAATAAATAACAAATAAGACATGATAAATTATTTATTTTAAATAGTTTTATTAATTAATATAGTTATGTTTATCTATTAGTTACTTATTAGTTAAATTATTAATTAAATTATAAATTCAATTGTTATTTTATGAAATTGATACTTATTTAAGCAAGTCATTATTATTTATTATAATTATTTAATGAAGAAAGATAATCAAAATTATATTTTACATGGTATGCCTACTTTGCTTGGATCATTTCCTTTTCCGTCTTTTTCTAACCCTTGGCCTCAAAATAGAGAACTCCCTCCTCTTAATTCAATGCTAAATTCTCAAGAATCAGAAGAATTTAATTTAGGCAATTAGTTTTCTTAAAATCCGTGCAGTGAAATCTAATTTTCGCTTAGGATTTAGAAAAAAATAACGAAATGTGCTCATACAGATAGAAAGCACTATGCAAAAGGAATGTGTTCCAACTGCTATTACTAAAGAAACAAAATGGAAAAAGTAATAACATGTGGTCATACTGATAAACCGGTTTTTGCAAGAGGAATGTGTTGTAGTTGTTATTCATCAGCATACAATGCATTCAAGAAGAGATAACTTAAGAAGTGAAAAAAGCAAAGATATTCAAATAAAGATTTTTTCTTTCCTTAAATGAATTTAATTTAATAAGCTTTAAAATAAATAATATAATAAAGAAAAATTACCAAAATCTAGTCACCAAAATTAAAAAGCTTTAAAATGTTAAAAATACATTAAAAAATGAAAATTTTATTTAATATTAAAAAAGAATAAATATAATAATTTTTTTAATCTAGGTAATTTTCATCTAATCTAAATTATTTAATTTTTTCAATTGAATTTACAAAATTTGAAGAATTTAAGTTAAATTTAAATCTTAAAAACAACAAATAATAGAAAATTGAATTGTTAATAATTAATTTTTAAAAGAATTGCCTAAATAATTTAACTGATTTACTTATAAGCTATAAAATTATCAATTTTCAAGAAAATGTTTTAAAATTTAGAAAAATTACTTGCAAATATAATGAGAAAATATTTTTTATCTTAAGTGGATTAATTTATTTGATTTATGAAAAAATTATAAAATTTAAAGTTAGAAAGATAGTATTAAGTTATTTTCAGTAAGTATGCTAAGCATTTTATAAAGACTTTATACATTTAAAGATAATTTAATTTAAGATGATTTATCCTCAAGACATTAACTTAGATATATTTGAATATATATTTCTTCTTAAAGATTATAATTAACTTAAATTTAAGATTCTTAATTTAGCTACCTTTAATAAAAATATTGGTTAAATAAAGCAATAATGATTTTTACTAAACAATTGTGTGAAGAAGGATATTTTAAAAACTTAAATAAACTAATTTTTTGAAATCTCTCATTAATATTCATGTTTTCCTTAATTATTTAAGATAATATTTATAATAATTATGAGTGTTATATGAGCAATATTATATTAAAAATTAAAAATAATCATTATTTTAAGATCTCAATACATATATACTTTTAATGATATATAAAAATTATGATTGAGTTCTAAGCTTAAAGTTATAAAAATACTGTTTAAGTTTTAAATTAATTTTTTTCTTATTTAATAAAATTTATTTTCCTGCTTTCAAAAAAATTATAAAATCCTATTTGAAAATAAATTTTATAAAGTTTAACAAGACATTTAAATTTTTATTTGCAAATTTTTAATTTATTATTTTACGACTTGCTAATTTTAAAAATCTTTTAATAAAACAATAAATTTTTCTTATTTAAGTATTTAGAAATTATATTGCTACACTTAATTTTTTGAATAATTTAGCAAAAGAAATAAATATTTATAAATAAATAAACTTACTTTTCTAAAGGAAATAGTATTAATTTTATTAGCTAAAAATATAAATTTAAATCTTAATGATGTTTTAATTATGAAAGAATTTTATAATCTTAATAATTTTATTTTATTAATTTAAAATTTTAATTTAGAAAATATAATTAATTTATTTAATTATATGCTAGATTTTAATAATTTTATTAAGAATATTTTCTTACAATTTCTTAGTTTAAAATATTAAAATGTAATTAAAATTAAATAAATTATAATAAAAAACAAAGTTATAAACATAAATTGTTAAAATAGTCAGATATCTTTAAAATAAAGATAGAGTTAGTTAAGTTTTTATCTTTAACCTAAAATTTGAATATGATAATTTTAGAAAGAATAATGCTTATTTATTATTTAATTTCTTATTATTCAGTTGCTAATTTTTATTGCTATTATTTCATTAAAGATAAATATTCTTCAAAGTAAAGTAATAAAAGAAGTTCTATCTACTAAAAATTTTTAAATTTAGATCTAATTATAGAAGATTTATTAGTTTCTATGATTTATTGCAAATATAGTTTACTAATATATTCTTGTATTTTCATATTATAGGTAAAATATAATTCTTTAAGAATGATAATCTCATTTCAATTTTTAATTTAAATAATTATAATATTTTTAAGACTTGAGATATTAGACAATAACTTTTTAATGGCTTTCTAAATATCATCTTAAATTTAAATTATACTAAACTTTAAAATCTTAGAAATAATAGATTATGATTAATAAGATGAGAATTATATCTTTGCAATAATTTATCTATTTTATAATCTAAAAATATATATCAACTATCATTTAATAAAAATAAAGACATAGAGAGTTAAAGAGTTAAAGATATAATAAACTATTTTCTATTCTGATAACAATCTCACAGAATTCATTGTCTACTAGTTATTTTTAATTTTTATTTAGAAGTAAACCTGTTAATTGTACGTTTATACTTTGCTATAATCATTTAACTTTTCGCTTCTAGTAATTAATAAAAAATTAAAGAGTTGTTTCCTCTTTCTCTTTAAAGAGTAAATATTTTATAATTAATTATTTTTATTAAGTTTATAAATTTATAATTAAATAAAAAATAAATGCTAAAGAATAAAACTTAAAAAATAGATAACTAGTTGTTTATTCTAAAATAATTATAAGTCTTTATAAAGTTAGCAATAGTTAAATGAATCCTTTTAGGTTATATCTTTAAAAATTTTTTTCAAGACTAAAATGATTTAAATTAAATGGTTTAAATTATAAAATTATTATATAAATCTAAAATACACTAGAAAATTAAAGTTTTTAAAATCTTTATTGTTTCTTTATAACTTAACCAAGATCATTTAATTGAAAAATAAAAAAATAATAAATATAAAAACTTAAAATTTTTTATTTATATCCCGAATAATGACAACAAAGCTTTATGAAATTAAATTTTATTAAGAACTTGCTATATATTATCTTAATTTAACTTAATCTTAAGTAGGTTTATGTTTCAAATCCACTTAAATTTTTCTCTTCAGGTATTATACAGATTTTTCTTATCACTTTTTTATATTTTTCACCTTAACAAGAATTTTAACTTATTTAACTAAATAGAAAAAAGAGTTTAAAGCATATTTAACTCTTTTAAATTTAATATATAAGTAAAACATTAATTCTTCATAATCTTTTTAAAAGTTTAATTTAATTTACTATTTTTATCTAATAAATAAATTATAATACTAAGGATTTAAGTTTCCAATTTATTCTTTATCTTAATAATTTCAAATAGATTTAATTTATAAAATAAAAATAACGAAATAGATGCACCTAAAACATTTGCATTAATTTTAATTTAAAACTTGGGATTTTTAATTTTACAAATAGAGATAATTTAAGCATGAATGAATTTAGAATTTCAGATTTAGAAAAATGTAAAAAACTACTAAATTTAAAAAAGAAAAAAATTATGATATATGAATTAACGAAAAAATAAATTTCATAATCCTAGATTCAATTAAAACCGCATAATAGAATAAACAAGTTTTTTAAAATAAGTTTAAGAAACATTCTATGAATATTAAAATACTAAATCAAGATAAAAATTAAATAAATAATTGATTTAGATAAATATATTCTTTATTTTCATGATAAATTTAAAGTTTAAGTTTTAATTTTATATATTTTTATTATGTAATCAAAAAATCATAACTCTTCATACTAAATCTCAAATAATAAATTCAACTTAAAAGTGTTAAGATAAAAATTTTAAATTTAAGATCCTCTTCAGATACTTGAACGATATTTTCTAAATTAAAATAAGATATATTCTTAGACTCTTTAAACTTAAACATTATATTTAATTGAGTAATATTTTATATATATTATGCTTCAAAGAAAAATTGGTTATGAGTAAATAAATCTATTAAATAAAGAAATTAATAAATAAGTTAATTTATTTTAAAAGCAAAATAATTGGTAAATTTATTTAAAATTTCTGAAATAAAAGAGATAAAAAATAAAATTAGTTAAAGAGATTATTCTTTCTTATTCTTTAGATAAGTAATTAAATATTTTAATTTCTCTTTTGTAATCTTTTTCAATCAAATTTTCTAAATTTGATAAAATCTTTCATTTCTTTTTTCTTTTTATTTTAATTTATTCTTAATCTAAATATTTTAATTTATAAATATAGAATTTTGGTAAAAAGAAAAGCATCTATTAATTATTTTGTTTTAAAATTTGCTACCAAATAATTGAGTGCTAAATCATTTATACTTATAACTCTTACTCTTAATAAATGTTTAGAGGAAAAACATTTCCATTTAGTTGTCTCCTTATTATAATTTTCTTTTCGTTAAATAAATTTTAGTAATGTTTATCAAGAAGTTTATTTTAGATATTTTTTCTTTAGGAATTAAAATTTTTAAATAATTAAAAATTGAAGGAAATTTAGCTAAAATTTTGAAAGTCAATTAACAGAATTATACATTTTATGTAACTTTATAATTAATAAAGGAATTTTCAGAATTAGAATTAAATTAATTTTAAGAGCAAACTTAGCTTAGTGATGAAGTTTTAAGTTATTTGTTTGAGTAGGAAGAATATAATGATTTAATAAATAAGTTAATTTTTAATTATATAATTTAATTATAATTAATTTCATTTTTATTAATTAAATTACTAATTAACTAAACATCATAGATAATTAGCTTTAGTTAAAAAAAGAATAAACTTTAAAAATTAAAGAATTAGGAAATTATTAAAAGTAAAAGAAACTAAAAGAGATTAAGAAGTGGGTAAGATAAGCAAAGAAAGCAATAAACCAGAAGAAACTTCATTTAATTTAATTTAATAACTAAAAAGTTTCTCCGTTTTTAGGAATTTCACCCTGTCAGGAATACAGCGCTTCAAGCTCCTCGCTGTTAATTAAAATGTTTGGATCAATAGGAAGATTACGTGTTCCCATCCGCGGGTTTTTAAATTATGTTTTCCGTCCTAAATTCCAGTCAAATCTTGTATTTAGCTCCATCTTCTTCTTGTACATTCTTCCATTCTTGTTGCAAAAAATCTTGTTTAATCTAATTTTTTCTATTCGCTTTGCTTATCAGAAATCCCGTTGTTTCTATTGGAATTTCCGACAGTTCCGATAAAGATGTTGTTGGCTTCCGCAGCAGAAGCATCTCTTCCTAATCCGGATTAGTCTCATCCGAGGTTAAGCTTAGTGTTCGACGACCATTGGGATCGATATAGTATTCAGTTGTTCCATTCTTGATTCTTTAAGAAGTTGAATCTCCTATTCTTATTTCATAACAAGATCCTTTAGCTTAGTTGCGTTCATATCCTAGTGATTTTGGATGTTGTAGAATGTATCTATTTAGCGGTCGTAGTTGTCTATACGAGACTCGTCCATTTAGTTCTTTTCTTCTAGCTTTATCATTAGTTTTTCGTTCAAAAGGTTTAATTTTTAAACCTCTTCCTGGAGGTTTAGGACCACTTTTATGAGCTGCTCCATGCTCATCTAGCCAGAAGGATTGAATTAAGAAACCTCCTGATGAAGGGCAGATTTCATCTGCTTCCTTGGCTTCTCGCTTGAAGTTGGAGTTGGAGTTTCCAAATGTTAGATTTTTTTAATTTCTTTATATTATTCCTGGTTGCCCTAGGTTCCAGGATGTTAAGAAAAAAGTTGGGGTTAAAGTTAAGACGACTGCCGAGAATTGGTTTCTTGCTTCCTCCCTTCCATTTTAGCTTAGGAAGAGGTGGTCATGAAGCCCTTATTGAAACCTTCCACTAATTTTTTTTCCAGAAGAAACTTCATAAGAAATAATATTTGTTAGTTGACTAACTTGAAATTTGGATTTTAATGGTTTAAAACTCCTATATTAAGAATAAAAGGAATAGAAAACTAAAAATAATTTTAGACATAATTCAATTTAATTGGATTTAAAATTTGATTGTAAATTAAAGATGATTTACCTCTATCAGAGTATAAATCTTAAAATAACCTATTAATAAAATTTATTATAATATCCACTTTAAAAAATACAAATATTTTATAATTATTCTAATAATTTACGAAGGTATCTTAAAATTTAATTAGAATAAAGAATAATTATTAAAATTTTTTAAGTAAATTAAGAATTTATAGTTATCTTTCAGAAGATTTAAAATTAGGAGAATCTAAATAGCAAAGAAATAATTACATAAGAGTGTAGAATACATGTATAATGTATGCCGATTATTACCTATATAATTTTTAAAAATCTTAAAATTAAATTAATAATATTAAAATATTTGAATCATAATTAACTAAAAAATTAAATAATTTTTTGAATGAAAAAATCGGAAAAAAAATTAGTAGCAATTCATTTTAAATCCTAAGAAATTATAAACTTGATTATTTTCTTAGGAAATAAATTAAAAAATTAAATTAAATTTTAATTTAGAATCTTTCTCTAATTTATTATCATTAAATTTATTTATTAATTATTTAGCCAAAATTTACATATTCTATTTTAAAATTTTTTCTTTAGCACAATTAATTCAAAGTATTTTTTAATATTTTTAAAGATAAATAATTTTAATTATTTTTAGAAACTAAAATCCCAAAATCATAAATATAAAAATAAAATATTTATCTTATATTATAATTCTATTAATTTCTTTTTAATTGAACTAAAAGAAAACAATAATTTATATTTAACTTTATCTATTTGAAAGAGTAATATTTAATACTAATTTAAGAAATTTACTTAATAAGTTTATAAGTATTAAATTATTTAATATTTTAACTTTTTCTCTTTAGAATTAAGTTTCAGAATTATTTAAAATTAATTAAAAATATCATATTAAATATTTATTCTAAAAATCAACAAATTTATGAAGTTATGATATAATTTTAAATATTTTTATCTAAATTAACGTTTTCTGAAGTTATTTTTAATTTTGATATGTATTTCTTTCTAGTAATGTAAATTTACTCTACTTTTAATTTATTTTGATTTAGTTTTTGATTTTAAGATTGAATAAAATAATTTTAAATGTAATTTGAAATAAATTATTTTAAAACATTACATTTTTTAGTTTTATTTATTTCTCATTAATATTTTTAATTTGATAATTATTTAATTTTTAATACTGAAATTGATATTTGATATAAATAATTTAAAGTTGTTTAATTTAATAAATACATTTTTATAACTTATACATACTTAGATAATCTTAAAATTTAATTTAAAAATAAGTCTTTGCAAATATTTATAGAAATTTAATTTATATTTTTAATTCATTAATTAGTTTTAAATTTGATAATAAAGGTAAAAATTTAAATAGCTTACAAAAATTTAATAAATATAAACATTTAAAAAATCTAATTTTGATTTGCTCTTATTTAAATTTATTTGAATTTGTGATGTATAATATAACTCACCTTTTTTATAAATGAAGATTTATTATTTAAAAAATATTTATATATTATTTTTTTAGTAAAAATGACAAATTGTTAAAATCCTCAGATTAATTTTATATTATTTTTATTAAGCTGGAAAATAAATTAAAAAAAACTTAAATTTTATTAGTAAAACAAAAAATAATTATTTATTCATGTGATTATAATCTTTCGCATTTAAATATGAAAGAGAAAAATATAAAATGCTTAAATTCATTGAGATTTAATTAAAATATAATAAAAAAAATATATTATATGATTATGTTTTTTGATCTTATAAATTAAAGATTTTATGTTAATTCCAATATATTTATTGTTTTTTTTAAATTTATGTTTGTCCTAATAAAAAGCATAAAATGACTTCTTTAAAAGAAATTTGACTTAAAAAATAATTTAAATAAATTAAAAGGACAAAGTCAATTTATCTAGTTATATTTTCTTTATTTCTATTCAATATTAATTATTTTTCCTTTATTATTGAGATATATATAAAATGGCTTCTAAGAAATAACAGAACTTCGAACAAAACATTTAAACAGGAAAATTCTATAAAAAATAAAAAAGCGAAATAATTACAATGAGTGAAAGTGAGAAATATGATTAATATGACGAACATTAACCACTTGGAAATCCAGAACTAAAAAAACTTCCGACACTAACTCAAATAGAAATATTATCTAAGTCATTAAAAGAGTTTATGTTTAAAAATAGATACCTCACTGATAAAATAGAAAAACTAGAAATACTAGAAATACTAATAACGTCTTTACTTGAGAAACAATATTAATCATCATAAGAAATAGAAAACAAACTAGAACAAAGAATTTTTTAAATTTAATAATAAATTCAGGTAACGCCATTTTCGTTTTAACAGAATTAATCAGATCCTATGGAAATAGAAAATGAAGCCTCAAATTAAAATAAACAGTAAACATTAATTTAAAATAACTAGTAAATTTAAATTAAATAAGGGCTACAGGAATAATAGTCTAAAAGAAGAATAAAATATTATGTGTGCAATAAATAACACCAATGAAAATACTGTTACTAACTAAGCAAAATTTAAAGAAAGAATAAATAAGATATTTTTAAAAAACTATTTAGAATATATCCAACATAAAGCGGAAAAATTTATAGAAAACAATTCTTTAATTAAAATCTTAATCCTTGGATAAATAATTAAGAACGCTACGTGCAAGATAAAACTATTCAGAATATTAAAGGATGGTGCACTAATGAAGTGCTACACCGCCTAACTAAGCCTAGTAGAAATTCAAAACAAACTAATGGAGACAAGCTGATAGAATAGGTCAGATGGTTGACTACTAAGGCTTTAACAAAGCCTTTTAACTTTAACTTTTAATTAGTTTTAAGTTTAAAGCGAAAGATTTTCCTCAAATAAAATTAAATCCTTGCTGATATCGAAAAAAATCTTAAAAATGTGTTGAAAAGCTATTATCTAAATTAATAGAATAATTATTTTTTAAGTTAAAGCATTTATCTTATTACTCTGAGATAAAATAAAAATTTAAAAACAGTTTGAAGAAAAACTGAGTAAAGATAGTCAAATATAATTTAGATATTTTATTTGCTATTATGTATGCTGCTAAATAACTAAAATAATTAACAAAAATATTAAAAATATTGAAGAAAAAATGTTAATAATATTTGATTCTTTTAATACTCCACATGAAGCATTCTTTAGTTTTTTTATTAGTAAAAATTTTAGAAAAGATAAAAAGAATATATTAGTTGAAAAAGAATAAAAATAATTTAGATCGTTATTTTTATTTATATAGAATATCTCTATGAAGAGAGAATAGCAACTTTTTAAGGCTTAAAATGAGTATACATGACTTAACTAAAATAAATGATTATGTTTACAATATAATGATAATATTAAGAAATTCTAATTATTTTAACTGAAGGACTGACAAATGCTTTTAGCTTTAAGTTTCAGACTTATTTTTTGTGATAATCAGTATTTTTGTAAAAGATTGCTCAAAGGAAATTAAGAAAATAGGAGTAGACTTATGGTATAGTAGACTAAATATCGTTCAGTTAAGTTTCTAAGTAAAATCCTAAAGTTATAAATTTAATTATCTTAGAGTGCTAGAATATCATAAGAGTAATTTTTATTTATCAAAAAATCTCAATATAATCAAAAATAAATTTAAATGAAAATAACACTGCTATTTATAAAATATTTGATAAATCCTTTTATTTTATTTATAAAAATTAAATTAAGAGACCTTCTCACTTACATCATATATATAATTAGAATATCTATGTTTATTTTTATTTTTCTTAAACAATATAAAATATTAAATTGGACTATATCTGTTGATCTTAATTCAAAAGGGGAAAAATAATAAACTTTTCGTAAATTTTTTATAATTTGCAAATAAAAATTTATATATGATTTAAGCTTGAGAGGAAATGTTTATATCTAGTCTGTTAGTTTTAAAATTTAAAAATACAAATAAAGTCATAAAGTTAAAATTTAAATAGTATTGGGAAAAAAGTTTTGCAGCCAAAATGATATTTTTAAATCTTAATCTAGTAAAAAATTATAAATAAAAGATCTTAATGCTCTTAAGTCTTATTATTTATTAAATATCGTTAAATTCTTCATTCATTATGTAAGCTCTTAAATTGAAAGAAAAAATTTCGAATTGCTTAAGATAAAGGAAAACATATTAAAAATTAAATTAAATGAATAGAGAAGGTTTAAATTAAACAGTATTCACTTTAATAATAAAATATATTAATGAAAAAAGATAATATGAATTATATTTTGGAAGGAATGGCTTCGCTTCTCGGGACTTTTCCTTTTCCCTAATTCCATAGAGGTTGGCCTAAAGTCAAAACACTACCTTCTCTCAAAGAAATATGGCTTAATGAAACGCATGAAGATTTTAACTTAGGAAATGAATTTTTTTAAAGTCAGAATCCGTAAAATTAATTTTAGGTTAGAGTTTAAAAGAAAATAAAGAAATGCAAACATAAAGAAAGAAAGCACTACGCAAAAGGAATGTGTACAATTTGTTATTATTATAATAACAAGAAGGATAAAGTAGCTTAGTGTGGTCATGCTGATAGAGTAGTATTTGCACGAAACATGTGTTGTAGTTGTTATTCCTCAGCATATAAAACATTAAAGAAAAAAAAGCTGATATCAAAAAAATGAAAATTTGGAAATAAATAAATTTAAAAGCTGGTTAAACAGTTTATTTAATTTCTTAGAATATCATTCCAAATTTTTAATTATTCTCAAATAATTTTAGTGGCTTTTATTTATATTTCCTACAGGCAAAATTTAAGCTAAAATACTTTTAGATATCCTTCGGAGATTAAAAGACTTTCTAATCTTCTGAAAATTTTTCAGAAATATTAGATAGTCAATATTACTGATTCTTTTATTTTTTCTTTATTTAAGAAAATCATGATAATTTTACGATTACTAAACTAATAAAGGGATATATTCCAAGAATTTTTATTTTTTAAGATTCTAAATTATTAAATTTAGATTATGACTCCTGTATAAATTAATAAATTAATAATTTAACTATTGCAAAATATTTATTTATAAATAAGATTATAAATTTCTTATTTTCTCCAAATCTTTTTGATTCCAATTAAATTTACCGAACTTGACTTATATTTTAAATATAGCTCATAAGTATAAGCATAAGGCAAATCCACTGAGTAAAGTTAATTTATATAAATTTTGGTATCTTAGAAGATAAATTAATTTTATATATTCATAATAGAATTAATAAAAATTGAAATAATTTATTAGTTCAAATCAATTCTGCCTATAAATTTATTTTAGCAATATCATGACAGGTATAAATTCACCATAGCAATGAAGAATTGCTGGTTTTCTAAATTTAAATAATTATTTAGTAAAAAAGGATTTAAAATCTTCATTAAGTAGCAATGAGAAAACATAAATTTCTTAAAATTAAATATAATAAACAACTTTATTTAAAATTTGGAAATTAATCTTAAAATACATTATTTAAGATTAAATGTTTAAGCTTGACTTAATAAAATTATCAAATTTAAAATAAATTCCTTTTATTTGCAATAAATTTTTAGTTATATATTTGAGAGCTTTACGAAGATTATACCAAATTAAAATATGAATAGCATTCGAAAATGAAATAGGATGAAATAATTAAAAAAATAAAAATTAATGATTTTATTTTTTAATTAAGCTTTTATTGTATATTAACTTTGATTTTATTATTCACTTTTAGTATTAATAACCTAAAAAATACATATACTATTAAATATTTTACTTTATTTTAAATTTTCTTTTATTTCTATAAATTAAGATAAGGTCATAGTATTTGAATAATAATTAAACAATGATTTTTTCTTTTATTTAATTTATAAATAAAATAGTTTGTATCATATTTACATCTTTTTTAAAAATAATAAATGAAAAAATATAAAAGAAAATAATAATTTAAAGGTATGATAATTAAAGAATACTCTTATCTTTTTAATATCTCTTTTTGATATACTTTAAGAAAGTATAATAATAATAATAGTAAACTAAATGTTAAAAAAATGTTTTGGCATATTCTGGACTTTCAACCAGTTCCTGCCGTCATTTTTTTGACTCGGATGGATACCGCGACCATTTTTTTATGTGGATGGTTACCACTGATTGCTTTCAAAAGAGCGCATGGACAGTTTTTATTTGTATATTCCTGTTGGAGTTATCCATAGAAAATTCAATGCTCTTCATGTTCTTTATTATACCTTTTCATTTAATTTCTTTCATTCTTAGCATCTTCTTAATAAGTGGTAATTTGATTGGCAATATCAACATTATTTTTTAATCTTCTTTTGACTAATATGTTTTTTAAATAGCTTATTTTCAATATTTTCTAGTCTTTTAATTAAGTTATTATCATATCTAATTTCTTTCTATTCTTAAACACTTTATAATGGAGTGAAAGTTTTTTCAATTTCCATCTTTGATGTACGTTAAGATTTTTATTGCGATTACATTCAAAGTTGTTCTTCCGTTATTACCTTGTTTTCTATTAGCTGATTCTTAAGGATTTCCATTTCATTATTTTGCACGTCAATGTTTGTTGTAAGTTCCCGTATTAATAAGTCTTAATTATATATTGTTTCTTCGTATCGGGATATAATTTTTTACATTTGTTCGATCTTTTGTCGTAGTTCCTCTGAAATATCTGATTTAAATTCCTCAGCTTGCAAAGTTCCGATCATTATTTTACCTTATGAGTCGGAACTTGATTCTTCTTATTGTTTTTCTTTTTATCGAAGTACTTAAGCAGCCTTTTTCCGAGCATTTCTTATTTGATTTTTATTTAGTCTAATGTTCTGCTCCATCTTTTTTTTTACTTTAAGAAAGTATTTATAAAATTAATTAACTTATCTTAATTATTTTATTTCTAAATATTTCTCTTTCAATTATATCTAATTTTAGATTGCCTATATTTGTTTCATTAGAAAAGGGTTCATCTGAAAAGTTTAAAAATCATAGTGGGTTTGGAGTTATTTTTGAATATTTTATTCTAAAGAAATTTAAGAATATGGTAAGCTTTAAATAAAGAAAAATAAAAAGACTGAATTAAGAATATAAAATTTAATATTTAATATTTATATCTTTGAAAGTTTTTTTTAATTATTTTATTGCTGTTGTTATATTGTAAACATTTAATCTTAAATTAATAATTTTTATTTATTTATTTCTTTATCAATAAGATCTATTTCAATTTATTTACTTGAAATATCGCTTGCATAATTAAAACTTTTTTTTGAAATTGCTTTTTTTAACTATTATTTAAATTGATTTAATAAATTTGAATATAATAGGGATAATTATTTCATTTAACAATATAATAAAATTTATATTTTGAAAAATTCGCTTGAAGATAGATTAAATTTCCAAGTTTTATATTTCAAATTAAATTTTAATTAAAATTTTTCTTAATCCCAAGAAAAAGTTTAGTTTTATAAAATCTATTAATTATTTTAACTTAAATTATATATATTTTAAAAAATGTGAAGATTTCATTTAAAGGAATATATTTAATAACTTTATTTTTACTATGAATTTGATTAAATATATTAAAAATATTCTTTAATGAATTATTTAATTTTAATTATTTTGCTTGTTAGATTTAAATTTAAATTTAAAAAATAATAAAGAGAAACATTTTATTTATGTAAAATTTTAATGATTTTTAAATTTAGCTAAATAAAAGCTTTAAGCTTTAAAAACTTTTATTTTTTATTAATAGCTTTTAAAAAATAAAATTTTAGTTAAAGGATTTAAAAAGTTTAAGATTGTGTTTGTTATTTAAACTTAAAAACAAAACTTAAATAGGAGAAATTTTAATAATAAGCATAAAATATAATTTTTAGCATTCTCATTTCATTTAAGTGTTACAACTTTAAAATATTTAACTTTAAATTAATTATTTAATAAAGGATTAAATCTTAATTTTTATTAAACTCTTAAAAGTAAAATTATAGTTAATGAATATTTTAAATAGATTTAAATTATTAAAATTAATATTTTAGAAGTTTAAAAAATAATTTAATAATTAATTAATTTATGAAAAAATAGTTTTTTACTTATGGCTATAATTTTAATTTTAATTTCAAATTAAAAATTTATTAAAATTTATTTATTTAAACCTTTGATTACTTTTTTTTAAATAATAATTATTTAAAGCATAAAAAATTCATTTTAATAATTAATAAATTAATTAAAAATTTAAAAAACTACTATTTGTTCTTTTGATAAAATTCAAATTTTAATCAAAGTTTTTTGTCTTTCAATTTTTATAATTTTTTGATAAAACCTATAATTTCATTAAAAAAAACTTTAGAAGTTTTTAATAATTTTTTTAATTATCATAATTAATGAAAAAAATAATTTTTTGTAAATTAGAACATAAAAAAATGAAATATGACTAGAAAATTTCAAGATAAACTAAATATTCTAACAAAAAATTAAAAAATTTGTTGAATAAATATATAAAACTTTTTTGGATAAATAATTATTAAATTAAGTTCATTTATATATTTTTTCCTTCATGCTTTTTTTATATAAAGAATTTTAAATTTAAATTTTAAATTATAAATTCTATTTTAAAAAAATTTAAATTTTATAGAAATAATTACAATATCAAAGGGTTTTAATAAAAAATATCAAAACTATTTCTTTTAATTTTTTAATTTAGCAATGATATTATAATAAGAGTAAATTTTTCTATATTTGCTATAAATATAATTTAAATTTTATTTATTTTTAAAACTTAATATTTATTAGATAAACAGTAATTAAAAGAGAGATTAATTAAAATTAGAGATTCAATTTATCCTTTTTAAATAATAATTATAGAAGCCAAAAAAATTACATTATCTTAAAAAAATGCTATTAATTTATTGTAATAATAAATTTTAAAATAAAGATTATATTAGAATTTTATTTAATATTTTATTTAAATAAATAAATTTATCAATTATTAAAAATTATTACGAATATAATAATAACTAAGTGAAGATAGAATTAAGATATTAATAATTTATTGAGACATTTTCTATAGAAAATCAACAAAGTTATAAGCAATTTTAAAAATTAACAAAATAGATTAAGAGATTATCTTAATTTTTATGAAATATATTTTCCAGTTTGGAAATATTTTAACAAAACAAATTGAAAATTAAAAAGTGCTTTAATCATTATAAAATTAATTAAAAATTAAATTTTACATTAATCAAGTTCAAATAAAGTTTATCTTTTCGCTAGTAGTTTGGAAAGTATTAAATTTTACATAATTATAAAACTTTTATAAATACAAAAAATTAAATTAAAAAAATTATAAAAACAATAATATAAATTTTAGTGATTTTCTCGAATTTAATTATTTCTATATAAATTAAAATTTTACCATTTTTTGTTTAATTTATTTATATTTTTATTTCATTTTTTTATTTTATAAATATTTTACTTTACTGGATTGAATTAATTTAACTATAATAAAAAAAATTTATTAAGCAAATTTAAGTATTTTTTATTAATACAATATTAATAATTTATTTATTTAAGATTTCTTTTAATATTTGAAAATTTTTAATTTTTAGATATTTATTATGGTTAGGTTTTGAAATACATAAATATAAAATAATTTAATTAAAAATTTGTATTTTTAGATTTTTTCTATAAAATCTATCACTTAACTAAAATTTTTAATCTTTATTTTATTCTTAATTGATACAATTCTAAAATATACCGAAAATTTATATATTTTATTAATTTAAAAGATATTTAAAATAGAATAATATTATTAATTTTTTTTAAAAACCGCCATAGTTGTTCGAAGGTGAACAACAAGGACATCTTCATCAGAGGTTGGGGAAGTTAAGTACCCATAATCGACTTTATGTCTTCCTCTGCTTTGGTTTGGCCTCGAGACATAAGATTCTTAGACCTTCGGCACTGGCTTAGTTTAGTTTTAATTCTGGAACGAAAAAGAAATAATATTGCGAGCTTCATCAGAGGTGGGGAATTTAAGTACCCATAATTGACATATGTCGTCCTCTGCTTTGGTGATGCAATGAAACACAATCCTGCCATGTCCTTGGACCTCCAACAATTAGAAAAGATTACGAATATTCTTAAATTATATCAGTATCTGATAATTTTATCAGTAATAAACATTCTTGTCAGCATGAAACATTTTTTTTAAAGAGCTGCGCACCAATGAGAGTGCTACGCGCTCTATAATCAAATTTATTTATTTATTTATTATTTATATTAATATATTTTTTAAAGAATTTTATAAAAATTTAAAGAATGCGAGATATCATAAATATTAGTAAATAGATTAGAGATTTTATTAAAATAAATCTTAGATTTGATAAAGTTATAAATAACTATATACTTAATACATTTTTAAATTAAATAAGTAAATTAATAGAGAAAATATTTTAAATGAAATATTTTATTCTCTAGTTATTGTATAAAAACTTAAACTAATTTTTATAAGATATTTTAATTAAAATAACTAGATGAAAAGTTTTAAAATCAAATATTTTAAATAAATTTAAGGAAAACTAAATAAATATTTAAAAATTTTATATTTTTACTTGTTTAAATAAATAAAATTTAATTATTTTGCTTAAAATATCCTGTTAAGAGCATTTAATTTTAATAAGAATAAAATACAAATTAAAAGATAAATTTTTATTATATAAGATCTTAAAATAAAAAATAGGTTTTTAAACTTTTATGTAAAATTAAAAAAAATAAAAGATTTAAAATATTATAAATTCTAAATAAATTATTCTTTTTTTTTTATTTATTTTAAAAGTTTATAAACTTATTATCATTTTTTAATTATTTTAGTAAGGCTAAATTCAATACTTAAAATTGAAGGGTCAACTATTAATTTTTTATAAAGAATTATCTTTATATAAAAAATGAGGAATTATAATAAAAACTTAATATTAAAAATTTAATGCTATAAAAATTTTTAAGTTGTAAGTTAAAGTTATTAGAATAAAACTTATATTAAATTACTTAGAAATATTAAAAAAATTTAATATAAAAACTTAAAATTAACTATATGCAACTGAATTTTTTATAATTTTTGAGGTTTAATATAAGCCTTTTATAAATAAATAATTATTTCACTTTCGAAAAATGTTTATTTTGTTTTTTCTGTGATTTTTACAAGTAGATAATGTAAATAGTAAGTAATAACTTAAATTTCATTTCTTAAATCAAGGTTCAAAAAATTAAAACCTATAAAAATTAAAGCAATGTTAAATAGTTATTTATGATATGAGAGTCTTTTTCCTTTTAAGTTAAGCTAAATCTTTTTTTTGTTTTTTAAGTTTATGAGAAAATAATAAGAAATTGAGAAATTGATTAATTTTAATATTATATTATTCAACTAAAAGGAATAAAAATATAAATGAATACTTAAATAAAATTTAGATATTTATTGATTGAAACTAATTAGATGATATTTTATTTATTTAACTTTCATATAAAATATAAATAAATGTTTACATTAAATAAAATCATTATACAAATATTTAATTATAAATTAATTCTTTGGCTTAAAGTAGTTTTAATAAATCCAGATAAAATTTAAAAGATTTTAAATGAGCTTAGCTTAAATAAATATTTATTAAGATATATCGTTTTATAAGATAAATTAAATTTAGTTGCACTTAAAACTTAATTATTTTAAGCATATACAATAAATCTACTAATGTTTTAATTAAATAAGCTTAATTATCATAATAAACTAAAAAAATATTACTCAATTTACTAAATTTTAAAATAAAGATTAGAGAGTTTTCTATCTCATAATTTCAAAGTGGACTTTATAAAAAATTATGAAAATTATAAGAATTATTTTTACATTCAGTCCTATAAAAGAGCGAAAAGAGAAAACATAAAATAGATAATTTTAAATTAAAATTAATTTTACTAAATGATATCATATTAAAATATAAAAAACTTAATTTTTTAATTCTTTTAAGATTTAATTAATTAATGAAGAAATTATATTAGATTTATCAAGATAAATATCTTTTGTTCTTTATACAAAATTTACAGATCTATGAAAATTATTAAAAAGAGTATCTGAATTCAGCAATTATATATGAAAAAAATTAAAAGATGATAAAAGTTAAGAACTATATAATTAATAAACTTAAGAATAATTAATAATAAGAAATTCAAAAAGGAAATAATAATATTATAATAAAGCTAATTTAAAAGCGCACTTATGCTGTTAGATGTTTAAACGATGATAAATATTTTTAATTTCAATTAAGCACTAAAATAAAGGAATTGAGGCTGCTAGTTTGTGTATTAATGATTCGATAGTCTTTTAGAGCTCTATCATTTATTATTTAAAATTATTAAATGTATTACTAAAAAAGAATAAAAACCATTTAAGACTTAGTATAAATTTAATAACCTTTTTAACTAATATAAATTTAAAGTTTAGATTATTCTTAAACTGAAAAATGTTTTATCAATAATTATTCTATTCTTAAAATCAAACTCAAAATGGATTATTTTTATAATGGAAATTAGGTGTAGGAAAAGTTTAGTTGAAAAATTATCTATTGAAATAACTTAAATTTTATAGTCAAATCAACATTATAGATTTAAAACTTATCTAAGTTAAACTTGAAAATAAAAGTTTTAATAAGAGGACTTGAATTTTAAAAGATTAAGAAATTTACAATTTATTTAAAAAATAATCTAAAATTATAGTAAAATACATATGGAGATGTATTTATTGCTTTAATTTTCTAACAATAAGTTATAAAAGAGTGTATTAACCAACAGATACATAAGATAGAAATGTTAATTTATAATGTTTAGCTTAATTTCCTTTATAAATAAATATAGCTATGTTAATCTACTTATCAATAAATCGAGTTATTAATTTATATTTGCTTAGTTGTTAATTAAATGAAATTAATGCTTATTTAAGCAATTCATAATTATTTATTATAATTATTTAATGAAGAAAGATAATCAAAAGTATGCTTTACATGGTATGCCTACCTTGCTAGGGTAATTTCCATTTCCATTCTTTTCTCATCCTTGGCCTCAAAGTAGAGAACTCCCTTCTCTCAATTAAATGTTCAATTCTCAAGAAGCAGAATAATATAACTTGGGCAACTAGTTTTCATAAAATCCGTGCGGAAAAATCTCATTTTAACTTAGGACTTTAAAAAAATAACAAAATGTGCTCATACAGATAAAAAGCACTATGCGAAAGAATGAGTTCAATCTGCTACTACTAGAGAAAAAAAATGGAAAAAGCAGTTACATGTGGTCATAATGATAAACCAGTTTTCGCTAGAGGAATGTGCTGCAGTTGTTATACTTCAGCATACAAGGCATTCAAGAAAAGATAGCATAAGAAGTGAAAAAAAGGATGCTTAATAAAGACTCTTAACATCCTTAATTGAATTAAATTTATTTTGTATAAAAAGAATTAAATAAGTGATTTCTAATTCTAAAAACTTGATTTAGTCTAATTGAAAATAACTTTAAATTATCGAAACAAAAATATCAGCTATTTTTACATGAAAAAATACTTAGTTAATAAAATTTTAACTATGAATTTATTTAAATTTCTATGCTTATACTCTAGCAATAATTAAAGAAATAAATGAATTATAATAGTTATTTATTAAATATTTAATGAGAAAGAACTTTTAATATTTCTAAATAAGATTATAATTTGAGACTTTTTAAGTAGACGATATGGATTTATTATTTTCCTACAGTAATTTCATAAAATAGATTGCCAAAAAGATTGAAAGTGACCTTAATCCATTAAAAAATTTAAAAATAATCTTATATGGTTATTCAATTTTTTTATAAATTTTAAAATTAAATAAAATAATGAAAATGCATTGTAAAATAAAAATTAGAAATGCAAAATTCAGAAGAAGAAATAAGATCATAAATTTAATTTTTAAGTTAAGTTTTATTGTAAGCTAGATTCATATTATTTTTATTATCTATTAAGGTTAATAAGAAAATGATCTATAAATTGTATTATTTTTAATTTTTTAATTTTAAACTAGTTCATATTTCTAAAATATCAGATGATAAAAATTAAAAATCAACAAAAAAAATAAAACTAGTTAGTTGTTCTAAAATAAAATATTAAGAGAAAAGAGAACTTAAATTTAATTATATTAATGAATAATATCATAAGTTTTTAAGATTGAACATTTACAATAAAAATAATTTTTTTAAAGTTGAGTAGTATTTCAGATGATATTAGGCTGCTCATTATTTATTAATTAGTTTTTAAAGATTCCTCTTAGCAAATTTTCGTATATTAGTTATTAATTAATTACTAAGCATATATTTCATACATTCTTAAGTAATATTTACACCTTTTGTGAAAATAGCTAAATTAATTTATTAAGTGCTATAATTTCTTATTAAAGAGAAAGTTGATTTTAGTAATTAAAATTTCAAATTGTTCCATAGAGATCTTAAAATAATTAAAGCATATATTTTTTATTTATCATTCTTCTGAAACATTCTTTAAAAAGATTAGAAATAAGAATGACTTTGTATAGTAAAGATAATTTGAAAATAACTAATTTTATAATCTGAGATAATTATTACCTAAATAATTATTTAGATGTATATAATAAAATCTTAACTTTATAAGAATCTTCAAATTTATAAGATGATTAAAATCTATAATTATAAGGGAATATCTCTAAAACCTAAATATCTTTTTATTTAAAAATTACAATAATAAAATAAAATATTGCATATTAAAGAAGTTAAGCAAAAATAAAATAATTTAAGAACAAGAATAGAAATTATGGGGTAAGCAATAAATTAAATAAGAGGGAAATAATTATTTAAAATACATTTTATGATTTCTTTTCTTAAAAATTTTTCCTTTTTAGATCTTTGCTTTCAAAATATCTAATATTATTGAATTCAGGTAAATTATATGATATAATTAATTTACTAGTTATGATAAACCAATAATATTTGAAGCTTATTATTCAGTTTGGATGAATTTATTTTACAATTTTTATTTATCTGAAATAATTAAATGAAGGAGCACTTAATTTCTTTTAGTTATCGATGCTTAGATTTTAAATTTTTTATTTATTATATTTTTCATTCTTTTTATTAAATTTGATTTAAATCTGACATTATATCTTTTTATTAATAAGAGATATTTTAAAAGACTTTAGAATTTTAGCACAAATAAAACTATTACATGATAATTTAAATCTTTTATAAATATTGTTTTTTAATTAGTTTTTATATTTTCTATAAAATTTTTAAATGAATACAATTATCTATAAATAATCTATTGCTATCCTTTAGATAATATCAATTTATTATATTTAAGTTTGCTTTAATATTATATTTATAAATTTTAAATAAGTTCGAACTATCAAGGTTTGTATATTTATAAAGGTTGTATTTTGAATAATTTAATAAAAGTTTTTAGTTGACTTTGCATTCTATATCTTTAAATAAATTAATTTATCTGGATTTAAGAACTTTAAATACATTTATAACAAGAGAAATTTTATTGAGTTTGCTATACTTTTAGATAATTAGATCTGAAAATAATGATATTTAGTTTTATTTAATTAGTTCTCTCTAAATTTAAGAATGAGTAGACAAAAATTTATAAAGTTCAAACTTTTTTGTTCATTTTAGGCAAATTTTCTTCCGAAAATTATTAATTAAGTTGATACCTATTTAATATATTTTTATTAATTAAGATTTATATAATGCATTAGGTGAATTGAAATTACATAAGTATAAGATTAAGCATATTTAGTAGTCTGTTTTAACTACTTGTATATTGTACACTTCTTCTAATTATTTACTATATCATTTAAATTTCTTAAAGGATATATTAAAGTTAGTTTTTATTCCAATTAACTAGTTTTCTAGTTAAATTTATTAAAACTTGCAAACATTCATTCTGCTTTTTTTGAGTTTCCTTATTTCTTATATTATATTAACTTAATTTATGATTTGATAAACATTATGGAATTTTTTAAATATGAAAGCTTAATTTTAAGATAGGAATTAATTCTAAACCCGTCCTTGCAGCAAATTTAAAAGAGAGAATTTTACTGACAAAGTAGATAGTAAGAAAAATTAAAAAAATAGAAACAGTAAGTCAGAAAAACCTAACTATTCAATGATTCAACGGAAAAATAAAAATAACCTTTAGCAAAGACTTTCCATACCGAAAAGTAACGATATGTTGATATTGAAAGAGGGTAGAATATAAAGTACGAAGTTGATACCAATTAAAAAAAAAGCTGAGAATAATAGAAAATGAATGAAAAAATATTTGTAAAATATATTACATTCAAGAAAGTTTGCTTTATAAGAAAAAAAATTAAAACCAATAAAGAAGCTCACTATATTTAAAAAACTAACAAGTTTTATGCTTAAATCTATAAATTTGGTTATCAAAACTAATTAAATTGAATCAAATTTTGAAAAAACATATTAAATAATAATAATCTCTTAAAAATATATAGTAGTTATTGCTAAATCTTTCATACATAAAAAAATTAATAGACATATTTATATGAACATTATGAAAAAAAAGTTATTTAGACGATAATAATTTATTTTATCTTCCCTATGTAAATAAAATTTCTCCTATTAATTAATCTTAAAATTATAATTATAAAATTATAATATTTATAAACTTCCAAACATAGGAGAATAAAGATATTATAACATAATATATATATTTTTTAATTAAAAAAAAGATGGAGCAAAATATCCGCCTTTCTAAAAATTAAATAAGAAAAGCTAAAAAAAGGCGGCGCAGGAGTTACGCAAATAGGAAAGATAGGAATCGGCTTCAAGCTCATCTTTGCAAGGCAAAATTATTAAAGGTGTAATTGAATCTAACAAACATAAAATACAGATCCAGGAAGATCTACAAATCAAGATTGAGGTAATGTAAGCACAAATAATTAAATACGAAGAAACAATTTACAATTAAAATCTTTAAATAAGGGAGTTAACAAACTTTATAGAAGACTAAAGCAATGAACATGTAATATTAAAAAACTAACTTACTGAAAACAACCTAGTAACGGAAGAGTAACTCTGAAAATAATCTTAACAAAACTTTAAATATTCTTAAAAGATGGAAGTCGAAAAATAACCACTTTTGTGCGAAAAACAATCTAACCCATAAAAAAAATCTGAAAATTACGATAATAACATAATTAAAAGACTTGAAAAATTAGAAAAAGTTTTTAATATAAGTACAATTTAACAATAATAAAAAAAACATTGCAGATACTGTCAATCAAGCTATCATCTACTAAGAAACTGCTAATAATGAAAAAGATTAAACGAAAAAGAACAATAAAAAACATGATGTCGATTTAACAAGATATGGATAACAAAAACTGGAATTTATAGATAAAAAATTCTTGCAAGATCTACTTAAATTTATTAGTGGTAACCTGCCACTTATCAAAAAAGGTCATGGTCTACATCCATATAAAAAAATGGCAGAGTGAAACTGGTTGGAACTCCAACAAGCTCGAAAACTCTTAACATTTAGTTAATTTTAATTTAATTAATTTTAATTTTTTTTTATTTATCTTTTTGTTAATAAGAAATTATGATAAATTTATTCTAGATCATTTACAGAAAAAACTTTCAAATTGAAATAATAAATTACAAAAAATAAACTTAATTTAAAGTAATTTCTTAGATATTTTCTCCTAAATTTAAATTTTTTGGCATTTATTGTTATTATTAAAATGAATATATGATAGAATGTAAACTAATAAATTTTTCTTTATTTTTGAAAGCAGAATCAAAGAATTAAAAAAATTAAGTATATTAAATTAAAAATATTAACTTTAGTATAAAAATATATAAGAATTTTAACTACAAAAAATATCTAATATAATATATAAAAATAGGATATTAGTTTATAATAAAATTTTAAAATTAATTACATTAATTATAATGAAAAATATCCAACTTAAAAAAATGTATTTTTAATTAATTATTTATAATTTAAAAATTAATGAAATTATTAAATTATTTAAAATAAAATTAACTAATGATAAAGAATTCTTTTATTTAATTAAAGAAAAATATTTAATGCAATAAGAAGCTGAAATATTCATTAATAAACTAAAAGATATATTTAATCTTCTATAAAATAAATTTATTTAAAGCTTAATTAAAACTATTATATGAATAATTAGGACTTTAATTTAGGAGATAATTAATTAGTTGATGCACTTTAAAATAAAAGCAATATAATATTTCTAATTTTTAAATTATTGTAGCATAATTATTATTAAAATAGAATTTATTTTTAAAGAAAAATTAAAACTTTATTTTTCTCCTTTTTTTCATAAATTAAGTTATAGATATATTTTTAATATAAAATTATAATATAATAGTTATAAACGAAAGATATTCATAATTTTTACTTACCTAATTAAATAGATATTTACATATTAAACAATTAATTTCTTTTATAATTGTTGATATAAGTGATTTCATTCAATTTATTTAAGAAATAAATAATATTTTCAATATATAATTCCATAGTCTTAGTATTTTTGCCCATATAAAAGAAAATTTAGATTAATAAGATCAAAATGTTTTTCTACATTTTCTAGAAAGTTTAAAACTAACTTATCATTAATAAAGATATTTTTAATTTAATTATTTTTAAATTATCTTAAATATACTTTTGTTTTTCTTTGAGTTATTTAAAATTTCTATTTCTAATTTATATGAAAATTAATATTTCAATCAAGTTAAAATTGCAACACAAATTTATTAATTTTACTATAAATTTTATAATTGGTTAACTACATAGCAACATATGCTAAATATAGTAATGATTTAAATAAATGATATTGAAATAGATTAAACCAATTAGATACTTAAATTTAAATTATCTTAAAAGTTTCAGTATCATTTATAGCTGATTTACTTTATTACTAAAGCTTTAACTAAAAATAACTATTTCACTACTAGAAAATTTAATTTTTAAATCTTTTATAGGAAGATAAAAAAATCCTTGTATATTATTATTAATAAAATAAACTTTGTTTTTAAAAATGAAAATTTATAAATTTTAAAAAATTTGACCCAAACAAAGCTTAAATAAATATAAGTATTTATTTATGATATTAAATTTTATTAGCTTATTAAGTAAATTACATTTTATTTCGAGAGAATCTTAAAGCCTAAAATAAATAAAAAAAATCTGAGGAAATAACTTCTTAAAATATTTTAATTATAAGTATAGATATAATAAAAACAGAAAACAATTAAATAATTATAACTTAAGTATTAGATATAGTGCTAAGAAGTCCATTATAGCAATAAAATTTTATTTTTTTTATAATTTTTAGGTTTAACTTTCCATATCTAAATCAATATTCTTAATGATGTCCTGCAAACATTAGTTTAAAATTTTTATATTTTTAGTTATGAACTATTAACAGATATTTTCTTTTTTAGCAAAAACATTTAATTAAAAACCTTAGAAAAATACATAAAACAATATATAATCGGCTAGTATCTTTTATAGCTCTGTGAAGCATTATAAACTCTTTAAATTAAATTTTTTAATTTAATAAGTTCTCTTTTAAGACAAACAATAATCCTTGAAAAAAGTTATAATAATAGTTATTTTCCAGACTTATATAAATAATATAAATTTAAGAAAAAAATTAGAATAAAAATATAATAAATAATTATTTTTCTTAAATTAGAACTATTTTTACTTAGAAAAAATAAAATTATAAAAATTATAAAACGAAAATAAGCAAAATTTGTTATAAAATTATTATGATAGAATATCAAAACGAAAAATTAAATAATCTTTTTACTCAACAAATTTGTTGAGTTATGCTAGGTAAAAGTATTTACAATTTATAAAGACTTATATAAGTATAAGTGACTTATAAATTTAAATAAAGTTAAAATTAAAATTAAATTTTTTTTATTAGATTGTTGAAGAGAAAAAAATCTCTGTCACGCAAAGAATTACTTAGGCAGAAAATTTTTTAGATTTTTTAGATTAAAATACAGAAAAGAAAAAATAAAAGTCAAAATTTAAATAAAATTATAAAATAAAGAAACTTAATAGACAATATTTATTAATAGTTCTAAGTAAAAAATAAATAATAATACAGCTTTTAATAATGAAAGAACTTCAAATTCTTGCTGCTAGAAAAATTTAATTTAATTAATATACTATACATTCATAAGATCTGAAAAAGATAGAATCTGGCTTATTTAAATTTTTCTTTTTAAAAAGAAAAGAGAAACTTATCATCAACAGCAAAATTTCAAAAAATTTAAGAAAGTATTTAGCAATTATCTTAAAACTGGAAGATTATATTTTAATTTAAGTTTCGGATATTTTTAAGTGTTAATTTATTTCTATTGAGAAGAATCAACTTAGGTAGCTTAAATCAAAAAAATAAGTTTATAAATAGAAATTAAATTTGATTATGTAATTTTGCTTAAACTAATTTATTTCTTTATAAATAAACCAAATTATTTAGCATATAATAAGTTAGTTAAGGTCAGCTCATATATTTTTTTAAACCAATTATAGAAAAATCAATAAAAGATCTTCAGATATAATGGTCTAACTTTTGAGGTGAAATCAATGCTAAGAATAAAAAATTCAGATTTAAATAAAAAATAAAAAAGTTTTAAATAAGTAATCTATTTGTTTATAAGACTGAATATTTAGCAAACAATTTTAAAAAAATTTAAAATTATATATACGACAATATATAAATAGATACATGAAAAAACTTAATAATTTAATAACCCTAGTTTAATAACTTAAATTAATTTAAAAATGAATATTTGATAAAAGGTATATAAAATATGAGATTCATTTATTAACGTTTGATTTAATAATTTTATAAATTAAATAAGGTTATGTTTAATTGTTAGTTTAATTATCGCAATGCTTATTTAAGCAAATCATAATTATTTATTATAATTACTCAAATGAAGAAAGATAATCAAAATTATATTTCACAGGGAATGCCTACTTTGCTTGGGTCATTTCCTTTTCCGTCTTTTTCTAGCCCTTGGCCTTAAAGTAGAGAACTTCCTCCTCTCAATTCAATGCCCAATCCTCAAGAACCAGAAGAATTTAATTTAGGCAATTAATTTGCTTAGAATCTGAGTGGATAAATTTCATTTTAGCTTAGGACTTAGAAAAAAATAACAAAATGCGCTCACATAGATAAAAAGCACTATGCGAAGGGAATGTGTTTGGCCTGCTATTATTAAAAAAACAAAATGGATAAAATAGTTAAATGTGGTCATACTGATAAGCCAGTTTTCGCGAGAGGAATATGCTGTAGTTGCTATTTATCCGCATACAAGGCATTCAAAAAAAGATAACTTAAGAAGTGAATAAAAGCATGGTTGTTCAAAAAAACTCATACTCTCCTTAAATGAATTGAATTTTATTATTTTGTAAAAAACTAAATAGATAGTAAAGAATAAATAATTAACTCTAACTATCATGCTTTCAATTCCATTTCAAGGAAAAATAGCTTAAATTTATATAAACAATAATGGCATCTTTATCTTAACAAGAAAGAAAAAGATAGCTATGAAAAACTTTTAATAAAGGATTTATTTCAATTCCTATAAAGAATATTTACTTGCAAATTTATAAAAAATTAATTAAGCCTTATAAGTAAAATTTAAGGTAGTCAGATTCTAAATTATGCTTTCTTTAAAATTTTAAATAAAATGAATATACCTTTGAAGTTTTTAAATAGATTATCTATATTTTCAAATGGTTCGCTACTAAAATCAGCAACTAAAATATTAAAATTTTTGAGTATTATAATCCTAGTTGAAAATCTGATTTTTATCTACTATTCATTTAGTTTATAAAACCAGATTAAGATAAAGAATAAAATAAATACTAAGATAAAATAAAATTTTATAAATGCAACTTTAATAGAATAAATTGATAAAGATAATTAGCTCTAGTACAATATGCAGATATAGATAATTTAAAATTTTAACTTTTGTCTATTAATTTGATATTTATCCATTTTATTTGCTTAATGAACATATGGAAATAGTCGCAAATTATATTATTTAAGATCCAAATGTTTTCTTAAAATTTATTCGAAGGCTAAATCACCTGAGGGCTAAGGAAAAAATCAGAAATATTAAAAAAACTCTAAAATAGATTATTTACAAATATTGAGCTTGCTATCATTTAATTTAATAAATATTAAGTTTAGGAAATCTCCAAATTTATTAATTTTAGTCTGTCGATGAGATAGCTTTATTAATTTTATAAAGCTTAAAAATAGTCATTGTAGAACTAAAGGCTTTATTAAATTTATTATATTATAAATTGAACTTTGCTTGCTAGCATATATTAAAATTTATAAAGATTATCCGAGTGAGTGAATATTATAAATATTTAATTTGAATCAAATCTTGAAATATATATTATTGTTTATTTAAAGTGTTAGATGTTCAAGTTAGTCAATTTTTCAGCTTTTATTAATTAGAATAAAATTTATTATAGCGAGAAAAAATCATCATCAGCATTTGAAATATTGTACATTTAATAAGCTAAAAAAACAAAATTTATCTAATAAGCTTGATGAAAAGATTTGATTAAAGAATAAATATATTATACAATCAACAATTACTTAAAAAATATTAAATGATTTATTTTCTTAATACATTATTGTTCATAATTATATTTAAAAAATAAAGTTTATTATATTACTAAATTAAGATAAAATTGTATGATATTATTAAATTATACGTTAATTTTACTCGGCAACCAATTTTAGCAAGAATAATGAAGCTTTATTATTTTATAAATTTATCTTAAGATGAGTTTTGGATGCACAATATTATTTAAAAAAGTATTGAGTCACTTAATTTTTATTTAAGTTAATTTTTAAGTTTGAATATTTTTTTATATTTTTTCATTCTTAATTGTTTATCTATAATTTAAACCTGATACTTTATTTTTGGCTATTGAAAATCTGTTTGATTGTTTTAAATTCTCAAACATAAAGCAAACTCGAGAATAATCTAAATAACTTATTGGGATCTGATAAAATATAAATGTTTTTAATTAATTTTTATTATATTAATAGTTATTTTTGAGTTCTTTAATGAATTAATTTTAATTTTTTAATTTCTTTAAAAATTAAAAAAAATGGACTAAGGCTTGTAATGCTTTATTAAATTTAAAAATTTAATTTTTATCATAAAGGGATTTAATTATTTCATTCATTAAGGATATAAAAATTTTTCCATGTTCAATCTATAAAGAAAAAAAGGATATTTTTAATTAATAAACTTAATAAGCTACTTATTAATATTCCCGAAAAGGTTTTGCTAATTTCTCATTACATTCCATATGATAAAATCGGAAATTGATTGATTTTTTATCTAACTAGATTCTTACAATTTTTATAGCAACTTATAGAGAAATTTATGTTTAAAGCTAGAATTATTAAATTTATTTAAAATATTTAATTCTAGATGGCTCTAATTTTTATAAAGCACATATTTAGGTTCTAATGTTTTTTAAATAAAATTTTATTTGAATAAATCCTGTCATGCATCTAAATTCATATATATTATTTATTTTTAACACATATAGCAAAGTAAAGACTTCTTTGCTTGAATTTTGCTCGTTTTACTCTTTTTCTTACTTTTTTAAATAACTAAATTTGTTTAAGAGTATATTAAGTAAGCTTTTTTCTATTTAACTAGCTATTATAATTAATTTTAATTTATACTAGAGATACTTCATAATTATTCTCTTTAAGATTTTTGAATATTTCATGTAAATTAGTCTTGAATATGCTTTATTTAGAGTTTACGAAAAAATAGGGCTATAAAGGATTTTTATACCATTTAAAATGGTTATGCATAGCAATAACTAAATAAATTTATTTATTTATTTAATAAATTTCTGAGATTTCTAGTCTGATTTTTTGATTTTAAGACTATAAAATTGTATGAAAGATATATTAATTAATAATTTACCCTTAGTAATAAATTATTTAAAATTTGGTTTAGATAAATGATCTTATTTTCTACAACTATACAAAATAAAAAAACTAAAAATATATCGAAATGAAACATGAATTATTTATAGTTGCTTTAGTAAAATTATACATAGTTAATAGTATTTCACCTTTTTAAATCTTTTTTCCTCTGCTATTCAACTTAAATTTAGGAGATCTTTTTAATAAGTTTTATGTTTGCGTAATAAAGGGCAAAAATATGAAAATCATAAATTTAATTATAGAGATTGTTAGTGGATTTAAAAATTTCATTTTCCCAGAAGAATAATTTACCATTTATGAATATTTAAACTTAAATAGAAAACTTAAAATTTAAATTAATAATTTATATTAATTTACTCTCAATTATTTAAATCTGCCGTTCTCATCACAAAAAATTTTGCTTAACTAAAGTATCTTCTAAATATATCAATGTAAATAACTTGATATATTCCAAAATAATTACTTGATATAAAAGAATTAAATAAGTTCACTTCTAAATTTAATTTTTAGATAAATAAATTAATATTTCACTACAACCACTAAAGCACACTAAAATCATTAATATTGTGATTGAAATCTAATCAACATCTATTTTATAAAAATAAATTTTTAAAGATAAAAAGAATAAATATTTCTCAGTTTTATTTTATCCCAAATTTGATATTCTTTATTTTTAATTATTAAAACCTATTTTCTTAATATTGATTTATAAAAATATAAAATTTCATCATTTTTTATGCTAATAGAAAAAAAGAATAGATTTATCTATTTTAAATAATTGTTTCACTAATTATTCTTATAATTCTTTATATACTTAATTTAAAAAATGAATGATATTTTTCTAAATTCATGAAGTACGCATACATTTTCAGATTATAATCAAAAACAATTTTTTAAATTCTCTCCTATCAATTATTTTTCTACTTTCTTAATTTTTATTTTTCTAATAATTCTGAGTTAAATTTTGGAATCTAAATGTGATATTTGAAAAGATCTAATAAAAATTATTAATTTATAAAGTAAATTTTATTTATTAAGCTTTATACTTTTTATTTAGATTTAATAATTCTGCTATCATTAAATTCTTTTATCTCATTTTATACTATCAACTAAAAATATAAATCCTTAGTTTTTAATACCACTAATAGAATGTAAGACTAAAATAATAAAATAAAGAGTCTCTATAATGAAACTTAATAGCTTTATTATTTAGTTAAATATTAATCTACACTAATTATAAAGAATTAATTATTTAATTTAAAACTGTAAATCTGAGTTCTGAATAATATCTTCTTAATATTTTATAAGGTAACTGAGAGGAAATCTAATAATTTTTAAAGTTATGCATCTAAATCGATAAAACTTTACTTCTTCAATCTAGATAAAATTCTTATGAATTGAGATATTTCCATTAATGGATTATTTTGTATATTTTATAAATTCGTTGTTGAATGTTTATTATTATCTTTATTCATCAAGCCTTCTAAAAATAAATTTATTCTAAACTCGTCTAGCTAAAATGTCTTATTAGTTAAATATAGCTAAATCTCTTTTATTATTAATAATCAAATAATTTCTAAAAATGTAGTGTAAGTTTTGTAACTAGTATTAGAAATAAAGCTAAAATAGATTTATAAGTAACTTTTAGATTTATAATATAACTTAAGCTATGCTTTTATTTCATTTTAAGCATAGGGTTCTTTATTTTTTATTTCTATATTATTAATTTAAATTATTTGTTTATTCTAAAAATTAAATAAGACAGTTCAAGTCATATTTTAGGGTATGCCAACTTTACTTGGCTAATTCCCTTTCCCGTCATTTTAGAGCAACTGGCCAAAGAAAAGGAATTTACCTCCACTTCCAAATAATGTTCCTTCTACTCGACCTGAAAAATTCAATTTATGCTTATCGATTAACGTCAAAGCTGTCAATTAATTTTAGCTAAGAGTTAAGAAGAAAATAACTAAATGAAATCATACTGATAAAAAGCACTATGCTAAAAATATGTGCTACACTTGCTATTATCAAAATAGTAACAAGTTAAAGTTATTAAATGTGGGTATATGGACAGAGTAGTTTTTCCAAGAAACATGTGCTGTAGTTGCTATTTAATGACTTATAAAGCACATAAGAAAAGAAAAATAAATCAAGAGAATTGAGAGTATAAAAGTTATTGATTTTATAAATTAAAATTTATTTAAAATTCTTAAAATACAGCTGTATTTATAATCTTCTTAACTAAGTTTCCCACTATTATACATTTCTCTATTTTTAAATTTGAATAACTATCAATCTAAATTAAAAAAATGAATAAATTAAATAATTTCTTAAGAATATAATCTAAATGAGTTTTGACGATACTTTAAACTTAAATATAACAAATGCGAGTAAATATAAACTTTTAGTTATTTAATAAAAGAAGTTTAAACTTAAAAAGTAGTTGTGAGTATTATAAATATTAATCTAGTGAAGTTATAATAAATTAAATATTTAAACTATTATAAAATAATTACATACTAAGCAAAAGACTTGCTTAATTTAACTTTATTATAATTTCAATTAAATAAATAAATTTCTAAATATTATCTTTTTAAATTATTTTATATTGCTTTAATTATAAAATATACTAAAATCTAACGCGCTTAAGCCACAAATTTTTACTTTGCTTCCAATTTTAAACCAAAGGAAGGATAGATAAATAGGTTCTTATAAAAAGTTAAAGTATAGAATATTAAATTTTTAGGAAGGTTTGTTAATAATAATTTTTTAGACTAAATAAATATAATAATTTCTATTATATCATTAAGAAATTTATTTGACAATTCTCTTAATTAAATCATAGAGTTAAAATAGTAATTATTATTCAAAAATCAGATACTAATAAAAAATAGCAAATAATTTAAATATAAGATATTGTATATATTTGTAAATAATTTGATTTATTAAAATGTTAGAGAATAATCATAAACTAATTTAATTTTAAATGAAAACTACATTAAATTTATTATTTAATGTGCTAGTTTTAAGATAATTTATATTATATTAAATTAATTTTTAAATCTTATATCTAATATCAATTTTATCTTTTTCTCGCATTATAATAACAAGATATTTATTTTAAACTTATTTTAAAAAAATAATGAAAAAAGAACGAATTAAATAATTATTATGTTTAGAAAATGATAATTTTATTTAAAGTTATTAATTAAAAATCCTAGTGATATTAAAAAATTTATAAGCAATCTCTTAAAAGAGATTGGAAAATTAATTACTTAAAAGTAAAGTAAATTATTATTAAAATAAAAGCTACAAGCCAAATAAAAAATTACTATTAATAGTATAATAAATAAATATAAAATTAAATGGTAAAATTATTAAAGATTGAAAGAAATATATAAAGTTTAAAATAACTAATATAAACCTTAATTTTATAAATAAAATATATCTTTTAAGTAGTTTAAAATTAAAGACATAATTGATAATAAAAATTAAAATATTAATTCAAAAATATTAAAATAATTGTATTATATATTTCTTCTATGCCTGTGTCTTTAATTTAAAATAGTTATATTTCAAATATTAAATTATTTTATAAGTTATATAAAAAATTAAATTATAAATTATATATAATTAATTTGATACAAATATTTCATATACTTATAAAATAAATTACTATTTCTTAATTAAAATTTTGTTTAAATTATTTTAATATAGTTATAGTACATAACTTCCTAATTTATTGTTTAAATATATGAAATGATAATAAAAATAAAATTATATTTAAATTAAAAAAATTATATTGTAATTTTTAATATTTAGATTATTTAGGTAAAAATGCTAAAATATTAACTGAAATAGAATTTCTTTATTTTTCTAAATTTCTTAAGTTAAAAATTTAAAGTCATAAATAACTAAATTTTTTTTCTTATTTGTGGAATTTCTATTTTAATTGTATTTTAGTAGGGAAAATTTTGTTTGGCATAACTCTTGTAATTAAACATTTTTCTTCATAAAAATAAGAAAATAAAATTTTACATTTATCAAAGTAAAAAATAAGTTAAATTAAAAACTTTGGGTAATTCATAATAAACAACTGTTCTTCTACTAAGAAAAGTTTAAAGATAAATACTAACTTAAAATCCATTATCTATATAAAAATAAAGCAATTTAATATTATTTATCTAATAAATTTATGAAAAAATTCCTTTTAATGCTAAATTTAATTTTTATCTTATATTATAAAATAGACAAAATAAAATCTATTATATCCATGCTAGTTTCATATAATTTATTAAACTTAACTTAAATTATTTATCTATAATTTCAACTATTCTAATTTAGCAATTTCTTAAAAAATGATGGAAAGAAGATAAGCACTATTTTTAAATATAAACAAATAAATATAAAATAATTAGAAAATTTAGCGTTATTTCTAAATATGATTATTCATTCTTTGCTTATATTTTTGATAAATTTAAATAATTTTAATATTTTCTTTTATATTTCTAGTAATATCTAACCTTCAAACTACATTATAGATTTAAAATAATCTATTACTATTAATTAAAAGATTTTAAAGTTCTTTTTGCCAGAATTTACCTGAAAATTATCATTCTAAAAATTTTAATTTTTTCAATTGTAATTTTTTGATTTTAAACTCAGAATCTTTATAGATATAAATAGTAAGACTTGGATTTTCTAACCAAAATACAAATGAATGATCATAAAATTTAATAAAGTATTGAGTTTTGAATAAATATCTAAATGCTTAATTTGAAGTTATAAAGAAATGTAGAAAGTATTTGAAATAATTAAGAAACAAATAAACTTTTAATTTTAGTTTTATTTACATTTTTTGTAAATTGATAAAATTTTAAAACCATTTTAAATAGGCAAAATTAATTTTCTGAAAAGATAGAAAATTGTAAGAAATTAAAAAAGTTATGAATTTATTGCTAAAAAATAGTCAAATATATTATATATATTTCTTTAAAACCGCCATAGTTGCTCGAAGGTGAACAACAAGGTCGTCTTCATCAGAGGTTGGGGAAGTTAAGTACCCATAATCGACTTTATGTCTTCCTCTGCTTTGGTTTGGCCTCGAGACATAAGATTCTTAGACCTTCGGCACTGGCTTAGTTTAGATTTAATTCTGGAACGAAAAAGAAATAATATTTCGAGCTTCGTCAGAGGTGGGGAATTTAAGTACCCATAATTGACACATGTCGTCCTCTGCTTTGGTGATGCAATGAGACACAATCCTGCCATTCCTTGAATCTCCAGCAAGTATTAAAGATTACGAGTATTCTAAAATTATATCAGTATTGAACATTTTTATCAGTACTGAATAATTATACCAGTATTGAACAAGGTTTATCAGTATCTGATAATTTTATCATTCACAAACATTCTTGTCAGTATGAAACATTATTTTTAAAGAACTGCGCACCAACGAGAGTGCTACGCGCTCTATAATCAAATTTATTTATTTATAAAATTTTTTGGTAAAATGAAATTAAGTTTTATTATTAAATCTTTTAGTTAGTTGAAAATTGCATATCAAATAATTAATTTTAAATTTATAAAAACTATTAGATAACTAATTATAAATAAATTTTTTTTCATAATTAATATTTAATAGCATTGAATATTTAAATAAAAATTTTTTTGCCATATATTTTAGCATTATTCTAATGATTCTTTCGATTCCGAAGCTTTCTTCACTATGACACTTAAATAATTAGATTTAATATATAAAAAATCCATTTATTAAATCTTTTATTCATTCAATTTTTAAAGTCCTTCATAGTCTCTTAATTTATTAATATAAAATATTTTAATTTTGTTTGCTTTACATTTATTTAATATTAATTTAACTATATATTTATGCTTTAGATCTTTAAAATTTTAAGTAAAAATATTTTTCTTTAAATTTTTATACTTTTATAACTTCTTCTTTAAGATATTAAATCCCTCTAATAGAAATTTACTAACATCATCTTTAAATAATAAAAATGCGATTTAAGCAATTCTTATAAAATTATTTAATTTTTATAATAGTTTTACTCCAGCTCTCTTATAAATAAAAATTTTAGTATATTTATTAAAGCTAATTAATTTTAGGTATCATAGATTAAATTCTTCTAAGATGAAAATTATAAATAAATTCATTAAATAAACTTTTTTAATTTGGTAAATATTAAAAAATATAAATAAAAATTAAAATAATAAGCATTCTTTTCATTTATTAGTCTTAATCTCAATAGATTACTTTTTTACTTTATTATTTAATTTTCTAAATATTTGATAAATTTAATGATAATAGAGCTAATAATTTATAATTAAAAGTAAATGTAAATAATTCCTTTATTTATATAATAATATTTTCTTATTACTCTTTTTTAATAACATTTATTTCTTGTTATCTCATATTCAATTAAATTATAATATATTTCTAGCTTTAAATGGATTTAAGTTTCCAATTTATCTAATTTAGTAAATCTTTAGTTAAATAATTATTAATAAATAATTATTTGCATATAGTTATTTTAAATTAAATTTCAAAGAAATTTCTATATTTCATCTATTTTCGATGAAATTTGGTATAAAGAAAAAAATAATTGATTTATTTATTTATAATTATAATTTTTTATATTAAAACACTCTAAAATTATTAATTAATTTTCAATTAATTAGTGTTTTAAGAATATTTAAATTGCTTTTTAATTTTTAATTAGATAATATAATAAGACTCTTTGATTATATATTTAATGTAATTTTAGATATTTTAATATATTTATTTCTAATTAATTTATTTTTAAACTTATAATATAATATTAACTTAGTTTCTAATTAATATAATTCTTAATATTTTTTAATTATTTATTCTTTGTGCTTTCAAACATTATTAAGAAATTAAATTAAAAATTAATAAAAATACTATAAGCAATTACCTAATAAGTTTTAGGAAAAGCATTTAATAAGGTAAAATATTTTTAAATGATAGATTAGTTAACTAAATATAATTGATACTTGTAAAAAAAAGATGTTAAGCAAGCAGTAGAAAATTGAAGCAAAGAAAGCCAGAAAGCTTGCATAAAAGCAAATAGAACATCAAATAAAAGAACTTACCGACCCTGACTCTCCTCCATCTGTAAAAGGAAAGCGCCTTGAAGGGAATACTAAGGAGCAGGAATCTGATACAATCGAATCATTAAGCAATCAAATTTGACTTATGAAGAAAAATTTCTAAAAGCAGGATGAGGTAATATTTAATCTCGCGGAAAAGATAAGGGAACTCCTAAATACAATCGAAGAACTTAATTAGGAAACAAACTGTTTAAGGAATCAACTGATACAAAGTCAAGTAGTGACTAAAGAACAACTCTGACTATAATCCTAATCTAGATCTAACAAAGTTGACAGAATGGACATTGAATAAGAATAAAAAGCATAGAACTAATAGAATTAATAAGAATTGAAATAAGAATAGAATCTAATAGCTAGAATAGAAAAGATAGAGAGCCACTTATATCCAGAATTCAAGCCTTAAATCACCAAATATAGAAGATGCTGGTTCTGCCACTCAAATAACCATTTACTGAAGACTTGCCAAAGCTTTAAGTAACTAAAGAGAAAGGAAGATCAAAAGACGTGAAGATAACTTACAAGACTATACGTAACTCCATAAGGAGTATTCAAGAAGAAGATTTCCAACGGAACAAGAAGATTATCATAGTGGTTACCTCCCACTTAAAAAACTTGGTCGTGGTTTCCACCACGTTAAAAAACTGGCAGCGAGAACCTGGTTTAGATTCCAGGGAACGCAAACTTTTTTTGACTTTTAGTTTACTATATATATATATATATAATTGATACTTGTCTAATAAATAATTTTTATTCTTTTAACTTAAATAAATTTGCTTTTTTATCACTTTTATTTATAAATTAGATATATGCTTATAATTTATCATATCTTTAGAAATAAAAAATTTAAAATTATCTATTATTAATTATATGCAATCATAAATTTTCAAATCTAGCTTTTGATTATTTAAATAAGTTACTTATTATATCTATAGAAATAAATGCTATTAAATAAATAAATAAATAAATTTGATTATAGAGCGCATAGCACTCTCATTGGTGTGCAGCTCTTTAAAAAAAATGTTTCATACTGACAAGGATGTTTGTTACTGATAAAATTATCAGATACTGGTAGATCTTGTTCAATACTGATATAATTTTAGAATATTCGTAATCTTTAATACTTACTGGAGGTTCAAGGAATGGCAGGATTGTGTCTCATTGCATCACCAAAGCAGAGGACGACATGTGTCAATTATGGGTACTTAAATTCCCCACCTCTGATGAAGCTCGAAATATTATTTCTTTTTCGTTCCAGAATTAAATTAAATTTAAATTAAGCCAGTGCCGAAGGTCTAAGAATCTTATGTCTCGAGGCCAAACCAAAGCAGAGGACGACATGTGTCAATTATGGGTACTTAACTTCCCCAACCTCTGATGAAGACGACCTTGTTGTTCACCTTCGAACAATTATAGCGGTTTTAAAAAATAAATATATTAATAAATTACATTATAGTTATCAAAATATTTAATAGCCAACTTTCTTTAATATTAAATGTTTTATATTCCAACCGAAACAAATTTTATTTTTAGAAATTGAAAAATCTAAATTGTTTTTTTGGCCAGATTTAAATTTAAATTATTTAATATTCTAAAATTTTAAAAGCAAGGAAGTTTAAAAAATGCTATTAATTCAACTCTATGAATAAAATAAATTTTAATTATTTCTATTTTCATTATTAATTACACTTTATAATTTTAATTTTGATTTAATAACCACTTTTTGTTTCTTTTACTTTAAATTTTATAAAATTAAATCAAATTTGCATTTCACTTTTAAAATAATCATGTTCATTTTCAAATTTTACCTTTATTTATTAGTTTTTAAGAGAATATAATAAAAGTTGTTGAGAGGAAAATTAATGAAATTAAACTCTTAAAGTGCATATATAAAATTATATTAATACAATTCTTTTTGGCTAAAATTATAATAACAAATGCTAAATTTAAAATAAATTAGCTCAGAGATTATTTCATTAAAAATTTTATAATTTAAAGAATAAAAATAATTTTTAAAACTATTTTTATTAATTTAGTTATGATATATTATGTGTTCCTTAATTATAAAACCTAATTAAATTATATAATTTAAAAATTAAAGTTTATTAGATTAATATAAATCTAAGCCTTCCTCAGACTTGGTTTATAAAGCTTTCTTGGAGCAATTTTAAAATATTTTAATGTTCTTTTATAAATAATTTAAATTTATTTGTAATTTTGCAAACAGAAAAATAGTATATAAAATAAAAGATTTAGATATGATATACATAGAAAGATATTAATGCTATACTTTTAGATTTTTAAAAATAAAATCAATAATTTCTAAATCTTCAATTATCTTGCTTTCATTTTCTTTTCTATAAATTTTATGTGCCTTATAGTAGCTACAGCACAGGTTTCCGCAAAAACTACTATATCCGTGTGCCCGGATTTGATAACTTTATCCTTTTAGTTAAATTGATAATAGCAAGTGTAGCACATATTTTTAGCAAAGTGTTTTTTATCAGTATGAATAAAATTTGCAACTTTCTTCTAAACTCTTATCTAAAATTAATTATCAACCTTATTATTAATTTTTATACATAAACTGAATGCTTCAGGTTCAGTAAAAGGAGTATCATTTAGAAGTGGAGGCAAATTCCTTTTCTTTGACCAGTTGATCTAAAATGAAGGAAAAGGAAATGAACCAAGTAAAGTTGGCTTACTCTGAAGAATATTTGTTGAACTGTCTTATTTAATTTATTGTTAAAATAAAGCTAATAGTTTAAATATAACATTAAAATAAATATTAAAGGTATCTAACTATTTTATTTACATCTTCTAAGTAATTTAACTTAAATTAAGTTATACATATAACAAAGCATTTGATTGCTTTTAATATAAGATAGAGCTATATTACAAGTAAAGCAATAAATAAAATAATCATTTAACTAATATTATAAGCTTTAAAATCTACCCATTATCATTTTAAGGCTAAAATAGAAATAAGCCAAGTTAGAAGTACTAAAATAAAAAATATAAGTACATATATAAATGAAATCAGTTATAAAGCAAAAAGGTAAAATTTAAAAAACTTTATCAAATAAATAAATGTATTATAGTTTAAGGAATGGAAGATATATATTAGAAATAAATTTATATCTAAATATAAAATTAATATATAAAATAAAATCTTTACTTAAATGCTAGCTAAAGAATATTTATAAATTAAAAAGTAAAAATATTAAACCATTTTATTATATTTTTTTATATTAGAGCATAGAAGAATTGAATCATAATTTTAGAGAATCTTGTAATAGATTATAAATATTTATTTAGTTTGAAAGCTAAACCTTTATTAAAGCTGAAATAGATAAGGGTAAATCACTTAAATTTAATTAATAAGCTATAAATCTTTAAAGATAAAGTCTAATAAATTATAAGATAGTAATGTTTATATATATAAAAGTAAATTTAATAATTTGAGATAGAAATATTAGTATATGCAATTATAAATGATAATAATTAATCAATTATTACTTAAATTTTAAATTTATAAAGGAATAAGGTATTTAAATATCTTTGGGTATATTGTTAATTGGCTTTTCTTAGTGCTTTATAATTATAGTAATGATGATAATTCATTTAAACATTTGAAAAATTTAATTAAAGAGCTATTAAGAGAAACTAAAAGGATTAAATAAGAGTTTTATTCATAAATCAATTATAAATACATCATTATCTCATAATAGTAATTTTCCTAATAAATCTTTATTTTTAGATTGATCAAGGCTTCTTTATTAGATTATAAGTATTAAATTATACATTATGTTTATAAATACTCATTTAACAATCGAAATCCCTCTCTATTTATAAAAGTTTATCTTATTTAATAGATTAATTTATAAAAATCTCTTAGAGTTTATTAACATATGCATCATAAATTCAAATTCATCTATTTTTTTAATTTTGCCAAAGGATACTAAGCAATAATTATTAAAGCAAGAATTTTTAGCTTTTATTTTTAAAACCTTTAAGTTATTATAATGGTTAAATTCTGTATCAACTTAGATATATTTTAATTTAATCTAATTATTATACAATTTTTTTATTGTAAGCTGATACTGCAAAAGTTTAAGAATCTCTAAATTTTTAAAATATATAGGTTCGAATCAAATAACTATATAATTAATCTTAAACTTGCTTATTAAATATAATTATTACTATTACTCTACTATCTTATGTAAGAAATTTAATTTGACAATTTCGTTTTTAATTAATATAAGCATTAATTGTAAAGAGAGTGATAGCAATATTTTTCCTTAATATAATTTTAGGTGAATAAACTTATTATAAAATATTTAGATTGGATAGAAAATAAATACAATAAGATAATTTAATATGCTATGATGCTTATAAGCATATATTAATGAAAGATAATCAACTTCACTCTAGAAAATATCTAAATAAAACTATTTACTTAATTAAATAAGTCAAATTTCATTGCTTTAGCTAGTTAACTTAAAATTTATAAAATTATCTCTTGGAAAATGTATAAATCCTTTAGAAAATGTTTTTGAACTGAAATGCATACTATTTAATTAATTACCTAAGATTTTATATTTTTGATGTAATTTAATCTTCAATGAGAGATAAAAGTATTTATTTTAGCATAAAAGATGAATTACTTTATGAAATAATTTTCATTATATGTATTAGATAACTTAGAGAAATAAACTAAAATAGCTGAACAATTTTTATTTGTTCGAATAAAATGAGAATAAGCAAGCGTAATAGCTTATTCAATTAACTATAAAAAAAGCCTGTAAATAATTTTTAAATATATTCTATTATTTTAACTAAGCAAAAGTCTATTTAGCTCAGTATATAAATGTAAATATTTTAGATATTAGCCAATACAACTAAAAAATAATTTTTAATTAATTTATTTATTTATTTCCTAAGTCTAAATTGATAATCTATTCATTTATAAATTTATTAAATTAATAAACAATTAAGAAACTATTAATTAAGCTTACTAAAATATCACTGTATCTTTCCTTCTAAAACTTTAGACTTTTTAATGTTTTTGCAGAAGAAAATAAATTGAAAAATGGTTTAAAATTATAAGAATAAATAAAAAAAATCTTAGTTAAATTTTAAGATAATTTAGACATGCTTTTATATTTAAAAATAACTAAAATATTGTTATAATATAAAAATATAATCCTTCATCAACTAAATGCATAGAACTATATAAATTAAAAAAAATAAGCATCCATATACCAAAATTTTTATTTACATGAAGCAAATTTAGATTTAATAAAATAATTATAAAAAATGAAGAAAGAAAACTAGAAATTTATCAGAATATTTCACAGATGTTCTTAATAAAGAATTGTAAAAAACAATTAAATTGTGCAAGTTGCTAAAATAAAGATATAAATGAGACATTAATCAAAATTAATTAAAAGTTTCTAAATTGAGTATTATTAATTTATTTATTACTTAATCTGATGCATCACTGAAATTTTATGAAATTGCATTAAGAAAAATTAATAAATTTTAGAAAAAATACCTTATAACAAAGAGAATTTTAGGATATTAAAGTTCCTACCCAAAGAAACATATTTTAATAAAGGAATCAATTAATAATTTACTCTCTGATAAGTTTGAGAATACATTAGTAAATTTAAATTAAATAACTAAATTAAACTTAAAATTTAGTCAACCTCTATTCTTCTTTCAATCTTAGAAACACAGAATTTTCTATCTTTAAATAAATGTAGGTAAATAAGTTATGATGAAAAATAAAATCATTCATATAATAAGTTTTGAAAAATTGCATAGCCCAATGGATTAAATTTAAAATAATATACTAAATAAATATATTATGCTTCTAATAAATTAAACAAGCAAATAATGTTGAGAGAGTTGAATAAATAATAAAAGTTTTATTTATCCAAAGAAATGCTTATTTGCAACTTTATCTTATCTTAAAATGAAGAGGATTGAAGATACAGTATTTATTGTCTTTATTTATTATTTAATAGCTTAAATGGATTGTAAATTTAAGTAAATTATAAATAAATAGATAGTATATGGATTTGATAGCTAAATAATTAATTATTGATTTAAATTGTTTTATTAATTAATATAGCTATGCTTACCTATTATTATTTTACTAGTTAACTATCAATTTATTTATTTGTTTAATTGTTAGTTTAATTATCATAATGATTATTTAAGCAAATCATAATTATTTATTATAATTACTGAAATGAAGAAAGATAATCAAAATTATGTTTTACAGGGCATGCCTACTTTGCTCGGATAATTTCCTTTTCCTTCTTTTTTCAGCCCTTGGCCTCAAAGTAGAGAACTCCCTCCTATCAATTCAATGTCCAATCCTCAAGAATTAGAAGAATTTAATTTAGGCAATTAATTTGCTTAAAATCCGTCCGGCGAAATCTAATTTTCACTTAAGATTAAAAAAAAGATAACAAATTGTATTCATAAAGATAAAAAGCACTATGCAAAAGGAATGCGTTCAACCTGCTATTATTAGAGAAACAAAATGGAAAAAGTAATAACATGTGGTCATACTGATAAACCATTTTTTTCAAGAGGAATGTGTTGTAGTTGTTATACATCAGCATACAAGGAATTCAAGAAAAGATAACAAAGAAGTAAGAAATAGCAAAAGCAAGTTTGATCAATAAAGACTCTTTTTCTTCTTAAATTAATTTAATTTTAGTAGGCTTAAAATTAATAAGATCATAGTGAGCAAATAACCGATTTTTAAGTGTCAAATATTAAAAATTAATTTACGTATTAAGCAGCTTATAATTAAGAACATCTTTTTCTAAAGGCTAAATAACTTCTAGGTTAAATAAATTCTTTAATTAATAATTTAATTTATATTTTAGAGTTATTAAAATAAAGATTTAGATTATGGTAAGTAAATAATAAAAATTTAAAATAAGATTTTTGTTCTTCGCTCTTAAATAAAATATTCTATCTAAAATTAATACATAGAGAAACTTACTCTTAGCAGTATTTTAGGGATTATATAATAGTTATTATTTTTCATTTAATAGTTTATTTTCTAACTTAATTAGTCTTTCAACATTATTTCTTTCTTTATTTGATAGTTCATTGAACTTATAAAATGTGAATTTTTAGATTTTAAAAAGAGCAAAGGCTTTAAAATTTTAAAATAAATAAAAATTAATTAACTTAGAAAAAGTAATTTTTAAACTTGATTTATTTGATCAAATCTGAATAATTTATTTTTACAATTCAATTCTCGAAATGAAAACATTTAGCTTAAAATTAGATCAAATAAAGCATCAAATAATTGAAAAAAACTTATTTATAAAAATAAATTTTGAAAGAATCTATCAAAAAGAATTTAATAATTTTAAATATGAGATACAAAGATATAGAATCTTATAAAAATAAATTTTTTAATTTAATGAAATATTCTTGCAAAATTCTATGAAAAAGGACTTTTAGTCATAAGGCTTTAAATTATTTATTTGTGAAATAAATTATATAATTTGTAGTTAGAAAGGTAGTAATATACTTTATACACTTTTTGCAATAACATCAGAATTAAATAAAGTTATTTCGTAGTAAGTTTTATAAAAGCTTTATTAAAGATTTTCTATTTTTAAAGAGATTTAACTTAAGACTAATTATTCTTATAATATTTTCTTTATTTTTAATAGTTTATTTTAAAATATTTTAATATTTACTATTACCTTAATTAAGTGACTATTTTTAAAATCAAAGATATCAAATTAAATTATTAAAAATGCTTGAATTAAATAAATTAAGCAAGGAATAATATTTAAATCTTTATATTTTATTTTTAGAGTTTATTCTTTATTTAATGAAGTTCTAAATTTAAATTAATTTAGGCTAAAATTTTTTAGTATAAAGTGAATTTGAAGGGTATAATAGTTAATAAAATTATAATTAATATTAATAGAAACAAAAATTTGAAATGTAAATAAGATAATAAATGATTTTTATCCTAATATATGATTTATTATTATAATTATAGATGCTGATATAATTATTAAATATAGTCAAAAATAATATATCTAAGTATAATTTTGAATTAATAATTTATAATTTATTTGTATTTAAGATTCTAAATGTAGCTATCCTTAATAAAAATATGAGTTAAATAAAAAATAATAATTTTTACTAATAAATATATGAAAAAAGAAAAACTTGAAATTAAATAAATTAGAAAAAAGACTTTAAAAAATATATCGAACCTCAAAAAGGGATTCTTTTCCGCTCCAGGGAACTAGGAGCCTGATACACAACTAAAGAATTAGGAAACAAGTAGACCTCTGATAATCACTAGCCTACACTAACTTAAGCATCGGAAGTAGGCGAAGTCCGCCCTACATCAGGAGGTTTAGGAATTTAATCCCTCTGAACAGGTAAGCATATAATAGCTCATCAAGGTGGTGCTAAACCTCCAGGAAGAGGTTAAGAAACTTCGGAAGAAAAATGAGAAACTTAGTGAAATAATAACCAATGGACTTGAAGACTCAATGAACTTAAACTGACTAACCAAGAAAGAGAAATTAAAGCACTATGGAATTACCAGAGAGATCAATTCTGTTATAAAAATTCCTAAATTTAAGAGTAAAATCAGCAGATTGAAAATGACAACAGAGCTAGAAGAACTTCCAAAGTCAATAGAACTTACTAGAGCACAATATGGGAATAGGAATACAAAAACCGCAGTAAACAAAACAGCGTGAAAAAAATAAGAAACAATGGTATTTTTGTAATGGCACATGACACCTATATAAGAAATTCCAAAAATTTTAAAAACGATATTGAATCCAAGAGAAGAAGAAGAAGAAGAAAGAACAGCTTTATTGTATCAGAAATGGAGAAATATATAGAAAGAAAAGGAACTATGTGTGCATAAAAGCAGGAACAATTAGATCAGGAACAATTAGATCAGGAATAAGAAAATATTAAAATTTTAATGATTAAGCAATTTCAAATTATAGAACTTATTTTAAAGGACAGTGATCCAACTGTTCTTAAACAATTTAAATTTAATTAAATAAATTATATCTTAAAATCTCTCAATTTTTTATTTTTCCCAAAAAGATAAAAGTAATAATATAAAAATTCTGAGTTTTATGTGAGTATTATTAAATTTAAACTAAAAATTAAAAATAATAATTAATATAATTTTCACACTAATAAATTTTTAAAGGTATATAAATCTATTTTTTGAGTTTTATACTTAAATTTTTAAAAATAATGCTTAATTTCTAATTAATTTTAATTAATTCATATCTTATTTAAAAGAAACGTTTATCTGCTTTCTGAAAATTAGAAAATCACATTTGAAAATAAATTTTATAAATATCAACAAGAAACTTAAAATTTTATTTGAAATATTTAATTTATTATTAAATAATCGTAATAATATTCTTAAAAATTAAAGTTCTAGCTTCCTCTGGGCTTTCAACCGGGTATTAACTACCATTTTTTAAGTGGATGAATATCACATTATATGTGGTAGGTCACCATTTATAATTATCTTCAGTTCTTGATAAAATTTTCTATTTATAAATTCCATTTTCCGTTATTCAAAATTTATTCACGATCCTTTATGTTCTTTTCTGTTTTCTTATCTTTAGTTATTTTTAGATTCAACTCTGTCATAAAATATGTCAAGCCTAATGGCAATATCAACATTTTTTTCCAGGATTTGCTTTTAACACACTTTTTTTTCAATTTCTATATTCTTTTTTGTAAATTTATGTCTGCTTTTCTTTTTCAATCAATTTAGTATAGTCATTTCTATAACCATATTTTGCTATAAACAACTATCGATTGTGATTGCTCATAAAGTTAATATTCTTTTAGTAAGTTATTTAGATTAACTGATGACGTAATATTAATAACTCACTATTTTGTTATCAATATTTTTTTTATTTCACTGATTTTTTCCGCCTTAGTTGTAAATTATTTCTTCAAATTTTAGATTAATTTTTATATTTAGTCTAGTTATTTTAGAGTTTTTGGCCAATTTCTTTTAAAAGTTTTCCTATCTCTACAGTTCCGATCATAACTTTATCTTCTGATGAAAAACTTGATTCCTCTTTTTCTATTACTTTTTTCTCCATTTCATTCGCCACTTTTATCATTAATTTTCTAAATTAAATCTTCAAAAGACGAAGAGATTACTCTATTTTTTTCTTAGTTTATTTTTATTACTTGGCAATTTTCTTTAAAAAAAATTCAATTTAAGTATTAAAATGATATTATTATTATTATTATTTAACTAAATGTAAAATAAATATTTGCGTACCCTGGGTTTTAAACCAGGTATCAGCGGATTAATTTTTTTTCGTGGTTGTATTCCATGACCTTTTTTATAAGTGAGTGTTACCACAAAGGAATCTCTTAGTTTCTTATGATTAATTTTTATTTATAAACTCCGAATTCAGTAATTCAAAGCTTATTTAGGTCTCTTCAGGTTCTTTGCTCTTCATTGGGCTTGAGTAGCCTTCATTCTTTGCAATGTCTTAGTAGGTGATATTAAGATTGACAGTACCAAGAATTTTTATATTACTTCTCAACTTTCTTCTTTGGATAAATCTTTCTTTCTAGCACCTCAATTCTTTTGGTTAGGTTTGAATTAATTTGTTCTTAACTTTATTTTTCTTAATGCATCTGTTAATGTAGATCTTCTTCTATAATCATTTTTTGTGATTATTTGAAGTTGGATTAAGACGTTTCGTAAATTCAATTTTCTGTTACTAAACTGTTTTTATCAGTTAACTTTTAATTAATTAATTAATTTTAACTATAAGAGTTAGGGTTATCTTTAATTAGAGGAAATGTTTCCTCAAATTAAAGTCAATAAAAGTTTTTATATTCACTACTCAGCTGTACATGTCTTCATCTGAATCAATTTCAAACTGAGATAATTCTTCTTTCTCTTCAATGAGCTCATAGAATTGTTCTTCCATCTTCTTGTAATTTTTCTCCAGCTTCTCTAAACAAATTCTAAGGCCATTGTTGTCCTTTTAAAGCTATTTATGCTGTTACTTTTAATTACCAAGACCCTGTTTGATTAGTGTCACACTTGAATCATCTAATATCACCTTCTTTCTGTAAATACCTCCAAAGTAGTTACAATATAGCCTCCTCGATGTTCCAAATTCTTTACGGTGCTGCTCAAGCACAATTCTTCACTTCGGACATTACATCCAAAAATGTCCAGCCTTTTGACAACAATAGCAACGTTTTATTAAGGGCTTGAATTAAAATTTTTATTCTGTTTACATTTTTTCAATTTCCATCTTTTCTGATTGAAGTTAGTTTTTTTTGATTGGTAATCGAATTTCTTCTTTAATTTTCTATTGATTTGCTTCTAGGTTTTTTTCTAATAGTTCAAATTAGGAAGTTAAGGCTTCAATTTAAAACTAAACTTTACTTACCAAGTCTTTATCTTCCTTTTTTCTATCTTACAAAAGAAGCCGAAGATTCAAGTTTGCCGCCTTCAGGATCTATATTTCGGTATTCATTTTCTCAATTAATGAATAAAGCTAAATAATGTCTTGCTCATGGGGTTTCTCAAGCTTTTTCAGTTTGCCAGGAAATTCCGTATTTCCCAATCCTTAACAGGAGTAGATTTATCTTTTTTGAATTCTTGGTTCTTGTTAGTTAACTGAGACTTAAAATTGATCTTTAAGGTTAGAATTCTAGGTTTAGATTCCCGGGTTTTTTTCCATTTTTTTTATCAGTTAACTTTTAAGAATTAGCAATTCGTTATTTTAATCTTCTAAGCAGTTCATTAGCTCCCAGATTTTTTCTCCTTGATTAAAGAAAATTTCTTCATATTTTGCAATCTATGCTTTAATTTTCTCAATTTAATTTTAGAGTAATTTATTATTTTGAATTCCAGGATTAACTTATTCTGTAAGACCGACCATTTCTTTTCCCTCTGAAGATTAGTTAAAATCTCGATTCTTCTTTGTTTTTTTAGTTCCTCAGTAGTCGCTTGCTTTCTTGCTTTTCTTTCTTAATTCTTTGAAAGATGGATGTTCTACTCCATTTTAATTTAAAATGATATTATTATATTTCTAAATATGAATTTATATTTTTTCAACTAAGTTTACGTTAGATTTTAAAACTAACATATTTCTAGAAAATACTATTTATAACAAGTTTATTAGATATTTAACTTATCTCTATTAAAATTGACCTAACATTAAAAAAGAGTAAAATCAGTTTAAATTAAACCTAAGAATAATAATTTTTAGTTTATTCACGCAAGTCGTTGAATAAAAGTTATTAGTAAGTAAGTTTAATTTGGGCGGATTCGATTCCCAGCTTGGTAACATTACAATATAGCTGCCAAGTCTCAACTGTAAATTGATATAATTTCAATTGTTTGAGGGATAAAAATAATAATAGTAATTCCATTTAAATCCTTAAATGTATAAAGTTGAAATTACAGGATTCATTATTAAAATTATTTAATTAAGAAATGTTTATTAAAATGAATAAAGATTTATAATAAAAAGGAATATGACTAATAATATTTGAAAAGATAAAGTTTTTGAATTAAATTTAATAAATGCTTAAGGTTATTAGAAATTGCTTATAAATTATAACGAAATTAAATTTTTTAAGAAATTAAAGTAGCATTATAAAATTATTTTAACTTTTTAACTATTTTATTAGATATTTAAATTAAATTAAAATAATTAGCTTTATAATTTAAATCATAATAAGAAAAGTTTAAAGAAATACTAAATATGAAATTAATATTAAAAAATTAACTTTAAGTTTTTAAAGAGTTATATCATTTTTTATTTTTACCCAAATGAAAATCCTTCTTATATCAATATAATTTAAAATATGGACGGTGAGTCTCAAGCTAGTTCTAAGTTTGAGAATCAACATCAGCCCAAGCAAGCCTTATTCTGTAGTTCGTGTCTCAGAAACTCTCCTGTTCTCTATGCCGGCAATTTGGATAAAAAACAAGGTATAGCTGAGACAAAATTTAACTAAGATTTTTTATTATAGAAGACTACTCAAGACTGTTCATTTGTATAAGAATGAGAACTCTATAAGAACCTCAGCTCCGGCCTTCGACAGTAACCACAAGATTTAAGAGAAGAAGGTTCCAAATTTTTGAATCAAAACAAGGAGAAAAGAAGCTCAAGAAATTTTACATGTAAAAAACATTAACCTGTGGATAGCCTAAAAATGGTAGACCCACATTAATTAATTTATTATTATTATTATAAGATTGAAAAATGGCACCTAATAAATAGAACTCTTTTGGTTCATTTAAAAAACAAGAATAATAATATAACCTAACTGAATAAGAGCTGCAATGAATCTAAGAAATATAATCGAAGAAAGTTTACATATAATCGGTGCAGCAAAAAGCATCAAATATCTAATATGAATTAAAATTACAAAGATAAAGGATAGAAAAACTAGAAGACAAGCTAGAAAAATTGATTGAATAATTAGACCTATAATTCCCCTCTTTAGAAGAATCACTAAGTAAAATCTAATCGTGAATAGTAATTTGGAATAAATTGATAAATAATTTAACGAAGTCTCTCAAATATTTCAATTTCATTTTTCTAAATTTGAATATCAAATAAAGTAACTTTAAGAAAAATAAGAATAATAACAAGTAATAATCTAAAAATAATTTGATTAGTAATCAAGTATCCCAATGGAAATAGAATCGGAATTCTAATAATAAGAAACAAAGTAGATTAAATTCTATCGGAGAAAAATTCGGTGCTACATATGTCAAAGGAACCACTGCTGGATAAATTACTGAAAGAAACCAGAAATTGAAAGAACTAATAAGAATAAAATTTTAGAAGAACTATTTCGCTTTTGACCAACAAGGACAGGATAAATTTACAGAAAGAAATTCTACAACTCAAAAGCTAACGACTATAATAATGGGAGAAGGAACCTGAAGGACAATTGGATTTCGGGAAGGAGACAAGGATGGAGGACTAGTGAAGTCTTACGACATCCTTTAGTTTAGGAGAGAGCAGGAGAAAATGGAAGATATCTCCAAAGCTCTCCCTAAGAATAATAAACTTAATTTTTTTTTTAAATAAAAATAGAACTTCAGAATTTTTTTATAAAACTCCTCAATTTTAAATTTTATATAATGAAAACCGTTTTTAGTTTTTTAGATTTAAAAAATAATTAATAATATTTATTAAGAGAATAAATTATTTGAAGCCAAATTTTTAAATTCTTAAATATTTTTAACTTTTTAAATGAATTTATAATTATATTATATCAAAAATTTTATTAATACTTTTTAATTTTTTAAAACATCCTATGCTAAAACTTTCCTTTTATTTTTATTTAAAAAAAATTATTATTTAATTATATAAAAATTCATTTGGCCTATTCTAAATTATTGTAACATACTTTAGTTGATTTTTTTATTTTCTTAGTACTTTAATTTTGAACTTGAATGAAATAGTTTAATTTTAACTGTTTATCTCCTATTTTTTTTAGCTTATACTTTAGGAATAATTAATTGATTATTGATTCATCTACTCTTGATTCATTTTTAATAAAGAATTATCCAATTTAAAGTTGAAATTATAGATAAATAATTAAAGTTAAGCTTATTAAAATTATATGGAACTAGCATGGGCATAAAAAGCTTTTATTTCATCATTTTATAATCTAAGATAGAAATTTAACTTTAACTATAAAAGGAATTTATTCATAAACTTATTAGATAAATAATACTAAATTGCTTTATTTTTATATAGATAACGAATTTAATTTTTAATGCTTGATATTCATCTTTAAATTTATCTTAGTAGAAGAAGATTTGCTTACTATTAACAGTCCCAAGTTTTTAATTTAACTTACTTATTATTTTAATAAATGTAAAATTTTTTTTTTTAATTTATTTGGTTTTTTGAGAGTTATACTATGCCAAATTTATTTTACTAAAATAAAATAAAAATAGAAATTACACAAATAAGGTAGAATTTTTTATTTTTAACTAATTATAACTTAAAATTTTTTAATTTAAGAATCTTAGAAAAATTAAATAAATATCTATTTTCAGTATATTTGAGTATATTTACATAAATAGTCTAAATTATAAAAAAGTACAAGATAATTTTTAATTTAAATATAAGTGCCTTTTAATTATTATATTACTCATATTATTTAAATAATAATTTATAAAATTATGTATTATTACTATCTTAAAATTATTTAAGCAAATTTTTAATTAAGAAATTATTATTTTCATTTATAAGCATATGAAATATTTATAAAAAAGTTAAAGTTAAAAAGCTTTGTTAAAGCCTTAGTAGTCAGCCATCTGACCTATTCTATCAGCTTGTCTCCATTAGTTTGTTTTGAATTTCTACTAGGCTTAGTAAGGCGGTGTAGCACTTCATTAGCGCACCATCCTTTAATATTCTGAATAGTTTTATCTTGCACGTAGCGCTCTTAATTATTTATCCAAGGATTAAGATTTGAATTAAAGAATTTTTTTCTATAAATTTTTCCGCTTTATGTTGGATATATTCTAAATAGTTTTCTAAAAATATCTTATTTATTCTTTTTTTAAATTTCGCTTAGTTAGTAGCAGTATTTTCATTAGTGTTATTTATTGTACACGTAGCATTTTATTCTTCTTTTAAACTATTATTCCTATAGCCCTTATTTAATTTAAATTTACTACTTATTTTAAATAAACGTTTACTGTTTATTTTAATTTGAGGCTTCATTTTCTATTTCCATAGGATCTGATTAATTCTGTTAAAACGAAAATGGTGTTACCTGAATTTATTATTAAATTTAAAGAATTCTTTGTTCCAGTTTAATTTTCTATTTCTTATGATGATTAATATTGTTTCTCAAGTAAATACGTTATTAGTTTTTCTAATTTTTCTACTTTATCAGTGAGGTATCTATTTTTAAACATAAACTCTTTTAATGACTTAGATAATATTTCTATTTGAGTTTGTGTCGGAAGTTTTTTTAATTCTGGATTTCCAAGTGGATAATGTTCGTCATATCAATCATATTTCTCACTTTCACTCATTGTAATTATTTCGCTTTTTTATTTTTATAGAATTTTCTTGTTTAAATATTTTGTTCAAAGTTCTGTTATTTCTTAGAAGCCATTTTAATATTTAAAATTAAAAAAGGATCATTGAAGAATGATATAATATAATTATTTAATTTTTTTAATTAAAATTTTAATTATCAAGCTATATTTTTTATTTTAAACTACTTAAAACATATAATTTATTTATAAAATGAAGGTCTATTTTAGTTATTTTAACTTTATATATTCTTTCATTCTTTAATAGTTTTTGGCATATAAATTAGATTTATTTTTATTTATTATACTATTCAAGTAAACACTTTATATTTTTATTTGGATTTAATTTTAATGATAACTTACATTATTTTTCCAAATTCATTTAAGAAATGTTTTATTATTAATTTACATCTTTAAAGTTTTAATTTAATAGCTTTAATTAAAATAAAATTTTTCTTTGAGTGTATTTTAATTTTTTATTCGTTCCTTTTTCTTGATTTTTAATAAATATAAATAAATAATTTTAATTATAATACCAGCAAAAGATTCAAATGATATTATAGAAAAAGTTTAAAATTTAATTTATTTTAAAAGTAATTATCTTAAAACTATCACATTAAATAATAAAATTTAGAGTAATTTTATTATTTAAAATTAAATTAATTTTTGATTATTCGCTAACATTTTAATAAATCAGATTATTAACAAATATATGCAATATCTTATATTAAATAAGTTGTTACTTTTATATTCAATAGTACTTGACATTTTAATAATAACTATTATTTTAATATTATGATTGAATTAAGAGAATCACCAAATAATTTTCTAACGATATAAGAGATATTCCTTTGCTTATTTATTTAGATTTAAAACTTACTAATAACAAATTTCCTTGAAACTAAACATTCTATACTTTAACATTATTAGAATCTGCTTATCTATTGTTCCTTTTCATTAAAATTGTAAGGAGAGTAAAAATTTATAGCTTTAAGCACATCACATTTTAGTATTTTTAATTATTTAAGTAATATAACTTAATTTAATTTAAAAATGAATAGTAAATATTTATTTATTTAATTAAAATAATGATAAATTAAAAAAGTCCTTTACTTTGTATGAAATTATTGAATTATAATTTAAATATTTATCTAATTATAAGTTCACTAGATTTTATATTTATAACACTCATAAAAAATGTTAACTAAACTACTTTTATTAAATAACTCAAGTAAAAGTTATATTTACTCACAATTTATTCAATTTAAGTGTAAATTAGCATCAAAAACTTACTTAGATTATATTTTTAACGAAATTATTTAATTTATTCATTTTTTTAATTTAGATTAATAATTATTCATATTTAAAAATAGAAACGTATAATAGGATGCTTAGTCATGAAGATCATTAAAAGGCTGTATTTTTAAGAATTTTAAATAAATTTTATTTATAAAATAAATAATTTTTATACCCTCAATTCTCTTTATTTATTTTTCTTTTTTTTCATGATTTATAAGCAATTAAATAGCAATTACAGCATGATCTTCTTGCAAACTTTACTCTGTCCATATGCCCGCATATAATCGCTTTATCTTGTTTGTTATTTTGATAATAGCAAGAGTAGCACGTATTTTGGCATAGTTCTTTTTAGTAGTATGAATATATTTCGTTATCTTCTTCTTAACTCTCAGCTAAAATTAATTGTCAGCTTTTACATTAATCAATATGCATAATTTGAATGCTTTAGGCTCGTAAGGAGAATTATTTTGAAGTGGAGGTAAATTCCTTTTCTTTGGCCAGTTGCTCTAAAATGACGGAAAAGGGATTTGCGAGTAAAGTTGGCATACCCTTAAAAATATGACTTGATCTATCTAATTTCATTTTTACAATAAATTTAATAATTTAAATATAATATAAATAAATAATAAATAATAAATAAAAATCATTATAGAGCGCATTGCACCTCATTGGCACGCAGCTCTTTCAATATTAATATTTAATATTAAGAAAAATGTTCTCATGTTTCTTGTCAAAATTCTAGAAGTCCAATGAGTCATGTCAGCTTCTCCAAATGGGGAATCTTCTTATTTAAAGATTATTCTCGAATCTTGAATCAAATGCTCCAGTCTTCTTGGATAAGGTCCAAATAAGAATTAGTTATTAAGTCATTAAATAGAAGACCCGTCAGTCAAGCTTTCATGCTGCTAGAGAGAACCCTCAGGATAAGTTTGGCATGTCTCAACTGAACTTATCCACTCTTCTCCGTGGGGACATCTAGTGCGAGATTACTCACAATGCAGTATACACTGCACCAAATTACCAACTAGTGTTTCTGACGCGGCCGACATCCATTTTATATAATTAATAAAAAATCTAGCTATTTATTTACATCTTCTTAATACTTTTAATTTAATTTATATCTAATTCAAAATTACCAATATTTTAAGTTTTAAGACAGGGTTGCAATGAAAGTTAAGGGAAAAAACCAAGAAATATTTCATTTAAGAATAAAGTAGTTTTAAATTTGATCGATATAACTAATATCAACCAAAAGATTTTATAATAAAACATGATATAAAAATATATAAAAATATCATAGCAGAGATTGAATATATTGATGATAAATAATTAAATTGTATTAAATTACTTTTATTTGATTTATAGAAAGTAAAAACCTTTAAATTAAATTCTTTTACTAAATAATTAAAATTAGTTCCACCTAATTATATAAGATAAACTATTTTAAAGATTAGATTGTACGAAATAAAAATTAATAAAGTTTTGCTCTTACTAATAAATGTGTCTGCAAAAATATTTTCCCTGCATATCATAAATTAGGCACTCTGTTTATTTTATAAGAGTTGTTTCTTAAATAGCAAAATTTTAAATGATTTAATTTCCTAAGCAATTTTAGTGTTTAAATAAACTCTATTTATTTATGAAATGCTTAAATGATCTTTGGAGACTTCTTTATTTATTTTCTAGGATGTATTTTTTAATTATAATTAATCATATGTGATTCTGCTTTTATTGTATAAAATGATTAACTATTAATTTAAATTAATATATTTTTAAAGATAACTAAATATAATTATTGTTGGACTCTTAAAACTGCTATTAAACTTTTAATTTCTTTTATCAATTTTTTCTTTTACTCAAATAATTTTAGTTTGCTTTTTTCTTAAATTAAATACAGATAAAATATAAATAAAGATCCCTTCATCTTAAAAAGCATAAAAGCTTAGCAAAAGTTTGATTATAAATATAAAAATACTTCTAAATAAATGTTAACTTTATTTCTAGCATACAAATCTTATATGACCTTTTTATAAATAATTGCTTAGATATTAATAATAAAAAAGCTTTACCTATATTTTACAAATAAAGCATCTTTGCTAGATATATTTAAATTTATTTTAGAAGGTTTTAATATATAAAACTAATAACAAATATTTAAAAACCAATCTATAAAATAAACAAAAACTCATTAATAGAAATATTAAATGCGTAAAAATTTCATTTAGATTGGAGAATTAAAATTTTATTATCTTAGGTGCATAACTTTAGAAATTATTAAATTTTCTTTCAGTTATTTTATAAAATATTCAGAAGTTATTATTCAGAGATGTATATTTTTGAATTAAATCATTTATTTTAATAACTTAGTGCAAATCAATATTCAACTAAATAATAAAAGTATTAAGTTTCATAATAGAAGCTCTTTATTTTATTATTTAGTCTTACATTATATATTAGTATTATTAAAAAAGCTGAGGATTATATTCTTAGTTGATAGAATAAATAAATTTTATGATAGTAGAATTATCCAGTTTAAATGAAGAGAATAAAGCTTAATGAGTCAAACTTACTTTATAAATTTAAATTTTATTGTTAGATCTTTTCATTTCAACATATTTACTTCAAATAAGACATTTAGATTACAAATTTAATTTAAATTTATTAGAAAAATAATTGACAGGATAGAATTTAAAATTTTGATTGATAATATTCTGAAAATGTATGTATATTTCATGAGTTTAGAAAACATATTAAGCATTTTTAAATTAATTATATAAAGAGATATAAATTCAATTTATGAAGCAATCATCAAAATAGATAACTTTATTATTTCTTTTCAATTAGCATTAAATCAAAAAATCAAAAAATGAAGAAATTAAATAATTAAATAATTTTATAAATCAATATTAAGGAATTAGATTCCAATTAAAAAAATCTTTAAAGAATATCAAATTTGAGGTAAATTAATAACTAAGAGACATTTTTGTTTTTATTCAAAGCTATTTATTTAATAAAATAGATATTGCTTAGATTATAATCATAATATCAATGCTTTTAGTATGTTTAATAATTTTAGAAAATATTGATTTATTTATATCTAAGACTTATAATTATAAATAAACTTATTTAGTTCTTTTATATCAAGTTATTCTTTTGGAATATATCAAGTTATTTGCATATATATTTATAGAAAATGCTTTAGTTTAAAAAATTGCTTGCAATGGGAATGACAGGCTTTAGTATTTGAAGAGTATATCATTCATGAATATTTGAAACTAGTTAGAAAAACTAAAAATTTATATTAATAATCTAAATAAATTTATGCTAAACAGAACAAATGAATTTCTTAAATCCACTAGCAATCTTCTTATAATTAAATTTATAATTTAATATTTTTACCTTCACTATGCAAGCAATAAGACTTATTTAAGATAGAATATCTTAAATTTAAATATAATAACAAAGAAAAATAATATTTAAAAGGTATAACTATTAATTATATATAACTTTGGCTAGCAACTATAAATAATTCAAATTTCATTTTGAAATATTTTAGATTTTACATTTGTGTAATTGTAGAAAATAAAATCATTTATTTAAACCTAATTCAAAAGAATTTATCACTAAGAATGAATTATTAATTAAACTTGCTTTTATAAAATATTTAATAATGATCAAACCTAAAATTCAGACTAGAAGTCTCAGAAATTTATTAAATAAATAAATTCATTTAGTTATTAGTTATATATAGCCATTTTAAATGGAAAAGAAATCTTTTACAGTCCTATTTTTTCATTAGCTCTAAACAAAAAATATTTAAGGTATAATTTGCACAAAGATACTAAAATCTTAAGAGAATAATTATAAAATTTCGTTAGTATAAATTAAAATTAATTATAATAGCTAACTCAATAGAAAGAACCTATTTAAAATATTCTTAAACTAATTTAGTTATTTAGAAAACCAAGAGAAGAGTAAAGTGCGCAAAATCCAAACAAATAAACTTTTATTTTGCCATATGTGCTAAAAATAAATAAACATAAACATTTATATACATATTAGGATTTAATCCAAAATAAAATTTTATTTAAAAAAATCATTAGGCCATCAATATGTGCTTTATAAAAATTAGAAGCATCTTCATATTTTATCATATGAAATGCAATAAGTTAAAAAACCTTTTTGGCATTAAAAATAAATATTTTATTAAGGCTATCAATTCTGAATATCCTAATTTCTTTATAATTTTAACATGGAAAAGTAAAATATATTCTTAATAATTAAGTAATTTAGATTTTTTTATGATAAAACCCTTAATATTTTAAATTTAGTAAAATATGACAAGTTTCAGTCTATTATTTAAGTTTCTTAAGAAATTTAATATAGCAATTCATTAAAGTTATCAAAAATCACTTTTAAGCTTATAAAACTAATTAAAATATTTTATATTATATCGGATGCCAATAAAGTTGTTAAAACTTTTCTCGAGTTTGATTTATGTTTGAGAATTTTAAAATAATTAAAAAATTTCCATTAACAAAAAAGATAAAGTATCAGACTTAAATTATAGATAAAAAGAATGAATATAAAAGTAATTTAGGTTAAAATAACTAAATTAAAAAATTAAGTGATTCAATATTTTTTAAATAATTTTAAATAATCAAAGCTCATCTTAAGAAAAATTTATAAAATAGTAAAGTTTAATTATTATTGCTAGAATTTATTGCAGGGTAAATTTAATGTATAAATTAATAATATAATACAATTTATCTAAATTTAGTAGTATAACAAACTTTATCTTATTTAAAATAGAAATATAAAAAATTAAGTATTAAGAAAATAATCATAAAGTGTCTTTTATGTAATTTTAGTTTGCTTATTATATTTTTCCTTAATCTTCTCTCTTTTCATCATGTTTATCAGATAAACTTAGTTTTTTGTTTAACTTATTAAATATACAATATTTCATACTTTGATGAATATTTTTACCTATAATTAATTTTACTCTAATTTAATGTGAAAAGATCGTCTAAACTTGAAGATTTGGTACTCTAAAATTATTATTAATATATATTTTCAGAATGTATTCAAATTAAATATTTTAATATTCACTCACTTGAGTAATTTTTGCATATAAATTAATAAAAGTTAAATAAGTAAAGCATAATTTAAAATCAAAACAAACTTTAATAAAATCTTTAGTTATAATATAACTATTAAAACATTATAAACTTAATAGATCATCTCATCAGCAGACTAAAATTCATAAATTGGAGATTTCTTATAACTTAATATTTATTAACTTATAGCAAACTTAACATTCATTAATAATCTATTATAGAGTTTTTTTAATACTTTGGAATTTTTTTCTTAATCCTCAGGTAATTTTGTCTCCAAATATATTATAATAGAAATTTTTGGATTTAAAGGATATAATTTGGATCTTATTCTCATATGTTCATTATGCAAATAATAATTGGGTAAATATCTAATTAATAGTTAAAACTTTAAATTATCTTAATCTACTTACTCTACTAAAATTGAATTCTATAAAGTTTTATTTTTATCTTCGTGTCTATTATGTTTTTATCTTAATAATGTTTTATAAACTAAATTAATAATTGATAAAATTAGACTTATCAGCTAGGATTATAATTCTAAAAATTTAAATGTCTTAGTTGCTCATTTAGTATGAATTATTTGAAAATATAGATAATCTATTTAAAAAATTAAAAGTTATATTCATTTTATTTAAAATACTTCTTTAGAATCTAACTGCTTTAATCTCTACTTTTAACTTTTAATTTCATTTTATAAAATGTCAGTGAGAAAATTATTTTAGAATCATTGCAAATAATTCATTTAAAATTCCTCATAACTATCTATTTCTTTCTTGCTAAAACGATGCTACTAATGTTTAGATAAGCTTTAATTTTTCAATTTGAACTGAAAGTTTGATAGTTAGAAATTATTTATTCTTTGCTATCTTTTAGTTTTTTAGAGATAATTAAAAAAATTAAATTAAGAAGAATATGAGTCTTTATTGAACAATCATGCTTTTACTTGCTTCTTATACATTCTTTTCTTGAATGTCTTGTATACTGCTGAATAGCAACTGCAGCACATTCCTCTTGCAAAAACTAATTTATCAGGATGACCACAAGTAATTACTTTTTCCATTTTGTTTTTTTAATAGTAGCAGTTCTAACACATTCCTTTTGCATAGTGCTTTTTATCTGTATGGACACATTTTGTTATTTCTTTTTTAATCTTAAGCTAAAATTATATTTCACTGCCCGGATTTTAAGCAAGTTAATTGCCTAAGTTAAATTCTTCTGGTTCTTGAGGATTGAAAATTGAATTGAGAGGAGGGAGTTCTCTACTTTGAGGCCAATAATTGGAAAAAGAAGGAAAAGGAAAGTATCCTAGCAAAGTAGGCATACCCTGTGAAATATAAAGATTATCTTTCTTCATTTCAGTAATTATAATAAATAATTATGATTTGCTTAAATAAGCCTTATATCAATTAAACTAGCAATTAAACAAAACTTTATTTAATTTATAAAACTATTAAACTAAATATAATAAATTAGCCTCATTACGTAGTAGCTATTATATATACATTTATTATAATTAAATTAAGCTGCTGATACAGAGCTATTGATATAGGGTTATTGAAATTATTTAAATTTCTTTAATGCTTTTCTTCAAATATTCTTATATTTATAATTTTTAATTATTTATTGCATAATAATTACTCAGTCTTATTAAGTCATTAGATTACTTATTTATTATTTACTTTATTTAAATCTTCTTTTATTCATAGGGCTTATTCTAATCTAGCCACTATGAATAGAAAATTTTTTATCAATTATTCTATAATTAATTTTTAAAAAATCAGGTGACTTAAACAAATTTAGTAGATATTTAATAATTTGATTATCTATAAAGAAATAAATCAGTTTAAGTTAAAATTTCTTAATTAAACTCATTAAAATATTAGATAATAAAATTTAAATTCTAGTTAATAAGCTTATTTTTTGATTTGTGCCATCTAAGTTGCTTCTTCTAAACTTTAAATAAATTAACTTTTAAAATTATCAAAAAGTTAAATTAAAGTATTTCCTTTTGATTTTAAGATAGTTATTAGATGCTTTTCTAACAACAACATTTAAAAGTGTTTTCCTTACTTTTTAGTATTTTTATTGCTATTCCTTATATTTCGTAATAATAGTTATTATTATTTGCTAAAGTTATTTGTTTTACATTTATCTAAATTTTTAGTTTTTTCATGCTTTTAATTAAAATTAATTGATTTTTATGATCTATATCTACCCTTAAGAGGATAAAGCTTCTTTCAATTGAACAACTGAATATAAATTTTTTAGTTAGTTATTTAACTTATATAAATTTTTATAAGTTGCAACTACTTTTACCTAACACAAGTAAGCATATTTATTAGTAAGCATAGCTTTTTCCTTTTTTATTATTTATCATAGCAGATTTATAAAAATGCTCCTCTTTTCTTTTTATAATTTTAAGAACTTTACTCTTCCTAGTCTAATTTATTGCTTAAATTTATGATTAATATATAAATTTCGAAAATAACTCTACTAGGATATTTGATGTATTAAAAGATAATAAGTGAGCTTAATATAAAATTAAATTAGATAAAGCTTATAAAATTATAATACTCTAAATATCTATGAAGGATGCTTTGGGCTATACATTACTCCATTATTTTCCTAAGGCTATTAAGTAAAACTTATTTATTGAAAAGATCTAATCATTTTCTAAAATATGTATCTCTCTAAAATTAACTAAAGCTTATAATAATTGCATGAACTTCATTAAGAATAAGGTTTTAAATATAAACTTTGAAGAACTAAATATCAAAATTAAGTTTATAGCCAGCAATAAACTTCTTAGCATTATATCCAATGCTAATATTATTATACAACCATTTTTTATCATATATATATCTATAATTACTTTTTTACATGTCTATTTTCTCAACTTTTTTTAATTTTTAAGTTTTAAAATCTCTAAAATTAGACGAAACTAACTTAATAAGCTAGAAAAAATTTAGTATCATATCTATTACATTCATTTTAGTTTTTTTAAGTCCAAACTTTTGGAAACCTAGATAACTATTTATTTAAAATAATTAAGTTTAAGCCATTAATAATAGTATCCAAGAATTTTCTTATAAACCTTTAAAAAGATGGAAATTAAAATAAATGTCGAAATTGAGAAAAGGATTCTTTCCCGCTTCCAGAAAGTTTCCTTACCTTTTAAGGTCGCGAGAAGAATTCCCAGAGATGAACTGACTGTGAAACAACCTTTTCTAAATGTTGGACCTGATTAATCTCTTCATCATAGGTTGGAAGCCTACCTGTAATCGCCTGTTGGTGTCCCATGCTTTGGAGATTTTGAACCGCAACCTTGCTCAAAAATAGAAGAGAGAAGGCTATGGAAATATTGAAGATTAATGAGATTTATAAATTGGCATTTTTAAAGAGATGCACCCTATTATAGGGCTACACACTCTATAATAACATTTTTTTTACAAGATAAAAAAGAAAAAATAAAGGTTTAGTTTTCCTTTTAAAATATTCTATTCTTTATAGTAGAAATGCTGACAATAATTTAAAGATTGGAAATATATCTTTTTGGATTTAAGCTAATAAGCTATATTAATTATCTCTCAAAAAATCCTATTTACTCTGATAATAGCCTTAATTAAGCTTTAAAATAAAATTATTTTATGGTATTTTAATTATATCTTTTAGATTATTTAATATATATTTACCTTTTGTCGTATTGAACATTCTTCTTAAATTAAGCAAAAGTATTCTTTATAATTGGTTTAGCTTATTTTATTAATTAATAAGGATTCTATATATGTATGCTTTAAAATTTCATATCATATTAATTAGAGCCATATGCTAGAATTTATTAAGTGCATTAATAATTTCATAAAGGCTTACATTATTAAATCATTAATAATAAATAAAAAATCACTCAAATTGATACTTTTCCATATAGTTCACATAATTAATTTTAGAGCTTTATTTTAAACTAATATCTAATTCTTTATTTGATAGTTAAAATTTTCTTTCAAAGTAGTTAATGTTCCGATATTTTTGATAACCTAAATTTAATAATTGTTTCATTTATTATGCCTAATTTTAGAGAGCTTGGATTCTCTTTTAAATATAGTATAAAGATGCTTATTAATTACATTCTATTTTATTAAGTTTAATAATAATGACTAAGGATATCATATTTAAATTTAGGAGATAAAATATCAGAAAGATCTTTAGTTAATTTATTTTGGTAAATTTTATCTTAACTTGGAAAGCTTTTGCTATAAATGTGTCTCAAATTATCTTATTATAATTTTAAATGAAATAGATAAAATTTAAAATGTCTAACTAATGTTCTAATAATATTTATTTTCCCTTACTCAGAAATTTATATCTATTATAATTGATTAATGATAGTAGCTTTAAGTATAATTAATAGTCAATTTTCTGTTTATTTAGTGAAGAGAAAATAAGTTAGTATCATCTAGCCAGCTTTGTATCTTAATGTTCCTTTTAGTATATCTCTTGATTTTATTTGATATACACTAAATTTAAAGATACAATTGTATATTTAAAGAGCTATCATTATTTATTTACTTTTATAAGCATTTTGTTTATTTTAGACATAGTAACATAGATAAATATAATGATGATAAAATTAAATAAATAAAATATATAAAATAAAGCAGATTTGTATTAAATTATATTTAATCAGATTAAGACTAATTATATACTTAAATTTACATTATCTTCAATTAAATTATCTATAACCATTTTATTACAATAGCTTTAACTAGAAATTATTATTTCACTACTAAAATATTTAAATTTAAATCTTTTTAAAGGTAGATAAGAAAAATCCTTGTATATCATTATTAATAAAATAAACTTTTTGTTTAAAATTAAAAATTTATAAGACTTAAAAATTTGAACCTAAACAAAACTTAAATAAATATAGTTATTTATTTATAATATTAGAGTTTATTAGCTTATTTAGTAAAATTCGTATAAATTTGAGAGAATCTTGACAGAAAACATCCGAAGAAATAAACTTCTTAAAATATTTGAATTATAAGGATAGATATAATAAAATAGATAATAATTATATAATGATAATTTAAGCTTTTAGTATAATGCTAAGGGGTTTATTACTTGCAATAAAATTTAGTTTTTATATTATCTTTTATATTTAACTTTTAATATCTAAATTAATATTCTTAATCAAATTCTATAAACTTTAATTTTAAAATTTTTATATTTTTAGATGTAAATCTTTTAATAAATGCTTACTTTTTACTTAATAAAGGAATTAATTAAAAAACCTTAGTTAAAATTCATAGAGTAATATATAATCGAGAGTATCTTTAATAGATATATGAAGAAGTATAACTTCCTCTATATTAAATTTAATTTAATTTTTTTAATTTAATGTGTTTTCATTTAATACATACAATAAATCTTAAAAGAGCTTCAGTAACATTAATTTCCAAAGTTTTATAAATAAATAAATAAATTTGATTATAGAGCGCGTAGCACTCTCGTTGGTGCGCAGCTCTTAAAAAAAAATGTTTCATACTGACAAGAATGTTTCTTACTGATAAAATTATCAGATTCTGGTTGACCTTGTTCAATACTGGTATAATTATTCAGTACTGATAAAAATGTTCAATGCTGATATAATTTTAGAATACTCGTAATATTTAATACTTGCTGGAGGTTCAAGGACATGGCAAGATTGTGTCTCATTGCATCACCAAAGCAGAGGACGACATGTGTCAATTATGGATACTTAAATTCCCCACCTCTGATGAAGCTCGCAATATTATTTCTTTTTCGTTCCAGTATTAAAAATAAACGAAACCAAGTCAAGCCAGTGTCGAAGATCTAAGAATTTTATGTCTCGAGGCCAAACCAAAGCAGAGGAAGACATAAAGTCGATTATGGGTACTTAACTTCCCCAACCTCTGATGAAGATGACCTTGTTGTTCACCTTCGAACAACTATGGCGGTTTTAAAAAATATATAATAAACATAAATTTAAGCATAAATTTAGAATAAAAAGATAGCTAATAATTTTTTTTCTTAAAATTAAAAATTAATTTTTACCAAGAAAGAACAAAATTCTAAAAATCATATAAAGAAAATTAACAAAATTTGTTATAAATTTATTATGATAGAACATACTAAAGAGAAAAATTAAATAATCATTTTTACTCAATAAACTCGTTTAGTTATATTTGGTAAAAATGCTTACAACTTATAAAATGCTATATAAGTACAAGTTTCTAATAAAATTAAATAAAAAATTTTATTGTCGAAGAGAAAAAAACATATCACGCAAAGGATTGCCATAAATAAGAAAATTCATAAATAAAATTTTTTAGTTAAAGCACAGAAAAGAAATAAATAAAAATAAAGTTGAAATTAAAATTTTAAAATAAAGTTACTTAATAGACAATATTTATAAAAAATTATAAGTAGAAAAGAAATAGAAATACAATTCTAAATAATAATGAAATAACTTTAAATTTTTGTTGATAGAAAAATGTAATTAATAATTAAATGATATATATATACAAGATCTGAAAAATAATAGAAAAATAATAGAAAAGGTATAGTCAAGTTTATTTAAATTTTTCATTTTTAAAGAGAAATTTATTAGCAGCAATAAACATTTAAAAGAATTTAAGAAAAACATCTAATAACTATCTTAAAATCAAAAGGAAATACTTTAATTTAACTTTTCGATAATTTTAAAAGTTAATTTATTTAAAGTTTAGAAGAAGCAACTTAAATGGCACAAATCAAAAAATAAGCTTATTAACTAGAAATTAATTTTTATTATCTAATATTTAATTTGTTTAATTAAGAAATTTTAACTTAAACTGATTTATTTCTTTATAGATAATCAAATTATTAAATATCTACTAAATTTGTTTAAGTCATCTGATATTTATTTAAATTAATTATAGAAAAATTGATAAAAAATTTTCTATTCATAGTGGCTAGATTAGAATAAACCCTATGAATAAAAGAAGATTTAAATTAAGTAAATAATAAATAAGTAATCTAATAACTTAATAAGACTGAGTAATTATTATGCAATAAATAATTAAAAATTATAAATATGAGAATATTTGAAGAAAAGCATTAAAGAAATTTAAATAATTTCAATAACCCTATATCAATAGCTCTTATCAGCAGCTTAATTTAATTATAATAAATGTATATATAATAGCTACTACGTAATGAGGCTAATTTATTATATTTAGTTTAATAGTTTTATAAATTAAATAAAGTTTTGTTTAATTGATATAAGGCTTATTTAAGCAAATCATAATTATTTATTATAATTACTGAAATGAAGAAAGATAATCTTTATATTTCACAGGGTATGCCTACTTTGCTAGGATCATTTCCTTTTCCTTCTTTTTCCAATCATTGGCCTCAAAGTAGAGAACTCCCTCCTCTCAATTCAATTTTCAATCCTCAAGAACCAGAAGAATTTAACTTAGGCAACTAACTTGCTTAAAATCCGGGCAGTGAAATCTAATTTTAGCTTAAGATTAAAAAAGAAATAACAAAATGTGTCCATACAGATAAAAAGCACTATGCAAAAGGACTGTGTTAGACCTGCTATTATTAAAAAAACAAAATGGAAAAAGTAATTACATGTGGTCATCCTGATAAATTAGTCTTTGCAAGAGAAATGTGCTGCAGTTGCTATTCAGCAGCATACAAGGCATTCAAGAAAAGAATGTATAAGAAACAAGTAAAAGCATGATTGTTCAATAAAGACTCATATTCTTCTTAATTTAATTTTTTTAATTATCTCTAAAAAACTAAAAGGTAGCAAAGAATAAATAATTTCTAACTATCAAACTTTCAGTTCAAATTAAAAAAATTAAAGCTTATCTAAACATTAGTAGCATCTATTTTAGCAAGAAAGAAATAGATATTTATGAGGAATTTTAAATGAATTATTTACAATGATTCTAAAATAATTTTCTCACTGACATTTTATAAAATGAAATTAAAAGTTAAAAGTAGAGATTAAAGCAGTTAGATTCTAAAGAAGTATTTTAAATAAAATGAATATAACTTTTAATTTTTTAAATAGATTATCTATATTTTCAAATAATTCATACTAAATGAGCAACTAAGACATTTAAATTTTTAGAATTATAATCCTAGCTGATAAGTCTGATTTTATCTATTATTAAGTTAGTTTATAAAACATTATTAAGATAAAAACATAATAGATACAAAGATAAAAATAAAACTTTATAGAATTTAATTTTAGTAGAGTAAGTAGATTAAGATAATTTAAAGTTTTAACTATTAATTAGATATTTATCCAATTATTACTTGCATAATGAACATATGAGAATAAGATCCAAATTATATTATTTAAGAGCCAAATTTCTATTATAATATATTTGGTGACAAAATTACCTGAGGGTTAAGAACAAAACTCTAAAGTATTAAAAAAACTCTATAATAGATTATTAATGAATATTAAGTTTGCTATAATTTAATAAATATTAAGTTATAAGAAATCTCCAATTTATGAATTTTAGTCTGCTGATGAGATGATCTATTAAGTTTATAATGTTTTAATAGTTATATTATAACTAAAGATTTTATTAAAGTTTATTTGGATTTTAAATAATACTTTGCTTGTTCAACTTTTATTAATTTATGATTAAAGATTATTAGAAATTCTATTTTTATATTTAGTTAGAATATATCCTAAAAGGGCTATTACATTTATTTCAATGTGCTAAATCTTAGAATTTAATCACTATTATATATGATTCCCTTGATAAAGAGTAAAATTAATAATAATGAGAAAAATACTCAAAATAGTATGAAATATTGCATATTAAAGAAACTAGGCAAAATGCACTCATTTAATACGCATGAAGAAAAGAGAATAGATTAGAGACATTAATTAAGCAAATAATAATAGCTTGATATTTTATAATTTATTTTATTTTTACATTATGATTAATAATTATGCTTTAAATGAGATAAAGTTTTATAATACTAAATTTAGATACATCATTTGACACTATTAAATCATAATTTAAATTTACTCAACACTCTATCTTCACAATTATAATTAATCTTTATTATTAGTATATAAAGGCAATGTAAACTTTTACTATTTATAACTACTTAAACAATATATTAGTCATTTAATTCTAATTTAAGTCAGTTTAAAACTAAAATGATTTGTCTATATTTATATATTCCTAGCTATCTATAATTTTAATCTGATATTTTATCTTTAAGTTTTTATTTTAATTATTTAAGAATTCTCAAAAAAAAAGCAAACTCGCAAATAGTTGAATAGTGGAATTGGTATCAGATTCTATAGTAAAGTATTTTAATAAAATTTTAGAAATTTAAGAAGATACTTTTTGCTCTTTATTGATCTTCTACGTTAAATTATTAAATGTTCTTAACTAAACTTATATAAATAGATTGAAACTTATATTGTATATTATTAGCATTTTTCCTTTATTTAAACTTAATAATTAAAACTTTATCATTAAGAGGTAAATTGCTTCGCTTATTAAGAATATTAAAATAAATTTCATTTTCAATCCACAAATAAATTAGAATATTTGGAATCGGCTACAAAAATACCTGCTATTATTACACAAAATCTGGTTAACTTCTAAAGCATTTTCTATGATTAAATCATAAAGCTATTTATTTATTTATAAAAATTGTATAGTGTCATGTATATAAATTTTTGCCAAAATTTAGGATATCTTGATAGAAGTATTTTTTAGAATTTTCATAAATATAAAGAACACATTAATTATCTAAAGTTATTTCTACATAAAATTTAAGTTAGATTAATTCAAGCATCTGAATTTACATAATTATTTCTATTTAATGTATTTAGAATAGCAAACACTTCTCTATTAGAATTTAGTGTAGTTTTCATTTCTACTTGGTATTGCTAAATAATTAGTTAAGAATATATTATAGTAAGCTCCTATTGAATTAATTATTATTGCTAATTTTGATTTATAATGTCTAATTTTTCAATAAATCTCTTGAAAATTTTGGAATCTTAGTGTAAATTAGCCTTGAGTATGTTTCTTTTAGAATTGATGAATAAATTTAATAAAAACGAGCTTCTAGTTCCATTAAATACTCCTTTGTATAACTAAAAACTAATTTGGATTTGCTTATTCAAAAGACTCCTGATGTTTCTAGTAAAATCTCTTAGTTTCATAAAAATAAATTATGCTTAAGTTATTTTAATTCAAAGTTTATTATTAGCAATAAATTATTTTGACGTGATCTAAATAAAAGAATCTAGGTTTACAGTTTCATGTAATATGATAACTAAAAATATATAAAGTTGAGAAATTTTATAGTTGATTGAGCTAAATTCTACATAGTTGGTAATTGTTTACCTTTTAATAATATTATTTTCCTTTATCTCAAGTTTTTCTTTGCTATTCAACTTAAATTTAGAAGATTTTATCTTAATAAGTTTTATTACTTGCATAATAGAGATAAAAATACGAAAATCACAAATTTAATTGTATGAAGATATTAGAAGGATTTAATATTTTTATTTGTTATACTTAGCATAAATAATATACATTATTACTAACAATTTCGAATTTTTCCAATTCAGTTTAAATATTCATAAATGGTTTATTATTAAAACTTAAATCTGCCATTCCCATCTAGAATCTATTTTTTCTTTAACTAAAGGATCTTATAAAATATCTATAAAGATCACTTATTTATTCCAAAATAATTTATAAATATAAAAGTATTAAGTAAGGTTATTCCATTATCCAATTTAGATTTAAACAAATTAATGCTTCACTAAAATAATTAAATCATTGATATTTTGGTTATAACCTAAATACACATCTACTTCATAAAAATTAATTTTAAGAATAAAATAAAAATATCTCTTAGTTGTCATTTTATTCCAAATTTTATATTTAAATATTGCTAATTATTGGAAGCAAATTCCTCAATATTGATTAAATAAATAATAAATAAATAAATTTGATTATAGAGCGCGTAGCACTCTCGTTGGTGCGCAGCTCTTAAAAAAAAATGTTTCATACTGACAAGAATGTTTCTTACTGATAAAATTATCAGATACTGATAAACCTTGTTCAATACTGGTATAATTATTCAGTACTGATAAAAATGTTCAATGCTGATATAATTTAAGAATACTCGTAATCTTTAATACTTACTGGAGGTCCAAGGACATGGCAGGATTTTGTCTCATTGCATCACCAAAGCAGAGGACGACATGTGTCAATTATGGGTACTTAAATTCCCCACCTTTGATGAAGCTCGCAATATTATTTCTTTTTCGTTCCAGTATTAAAAATAAATTAAGCCAAGCCAGTGTCGGTGGTCTAAGAATCTTATGTCTCGAGGTCAAACCAAAGCAGAGGAAGACATAAAGTCGATTATGGGTACTTAACTTCCCCAACCTCTGATGAAGATGACCTTGTTGTTCACCTTCGAACAACTATGGCGGTTTTAAAAAATATATATGATTGATAAAGTTATGAAATTTTTAATTTTTCTTTTTTAAATTAATTGAAAAGAATTACTAAAGTTATCTATTTTTAATAATTTTTTGTCACTAATTCAATTTATACTTCTTTATATACTTAATAAAATACTAATAGGCTTTATAAACTCATGTAGTAAGCACACATTTTCAGAATTCTTTAACAAATTTTAAGTGTTTTCTATTAAGTGCTTTTCTACTTTCTTAGCTTTTATATTTCTAATAATTTTGAATTAAGTTGGAATTTAAATGTTTTATTTGGAATGAGATATGCTGAGATGATTAGATCTATTTAAGAATGATTAACTTATAAATAATTTTAATTTTTAAAATTTGGATTCTTTATTTAATTCTATTACTCTACTATCATAGAATTTGTTCTAAATCCATTCTATCAAATAAAAAATATAAATATTTATTTATTTTTTAATATTAAGATATAAATGAAATTAATATAATAAGAGGTTCTCTTTTATTAAACTTAATAGTTTTATTTTTATCCAATAATTACCTTCATTATATTTTTAAGACTTAAATCAATTATTTTAAAGTATATGTCCAAATAACGCTTGCTAAGCATATATAAATTAACAGGAAGAAAACCAATAATTTTTAAAGTTATGTACCTTTCACTTTTCTAATCAAAATTAAAGAGTTATGTATTGAAGTGTTTCTAGCAACTAATTTTAATCCTCTTTATAAATTTCTCATTAATGCTTATTATTAGCTTTATATGCTCAACCCTACTAAAATTTACTTAAATATTAAAATTATTTGACAAAGATTCTTATTTGCTAAGTATAGCTATAGCTATTTTTATTCTTAATACTAAAGTAAATATTCAGAAAATAGGCAATGTAAATTTCGCAAATAATATTTGAAAATAAAGTTAAAATAAATTAAGAATAAGTGTTTTGGATAAAGAAGAAAGCTTTTAGCTTATATTCTATGCTAATGCTAAAGATTCTTAACTCAATTTTATCTGAAATTAAATTAAGAAAAATACAATTTTTAAATACTTCCTTTAATATTTTTATTTCTAGTTATTCAATTTTTATTTTGTTTTTTCTATTATCTAAATGCTAAACCAAGAAGGTATATTTTTCAAATATATGAGATTTTAAATTCTCAAATATTTTGTTTAATATTCCTTAAGTTCTATAATAATCAATAGTAACTTTTAAATTTTTTATTATATTCATATTAATTAAATTTTTAGTTAAATAAATTTGATTATAGAGCGCGTAGCACCTCGTCTGTGCGCAGCTCTTTAATAAATGTTTCAATACATGTCTATTTCTTCAAGTAAGCCTTCAGGTAATAAAAATTCTTCTCTTATTAGTTCCATATCTTCATCATTTTCTTCTTCATTATCTCTTGTTCTTCTGTCTTCTATCTATCTACGTTATATTGATTCTTTGTTACAAGCGTCCATTATTTTTTTACATACTTTGCTAATTTTCGTTTCTAATTCTTTTCTTCTTAATCAAGCTTTTATAAAATCATAAAAATTATCCTTTTCCTGCTCTATAATATTTTCCTATTTCTTTTTTTCATTCAATTTTCTTTTCTAAGTATCCTTTTTTTCTTTTTTCTAATATGTTTTTGATATAATATTTTATTATCAAGTCAGTTTTAGCTCTTTTTTACTCTTCTTAGGTTCTAATGAATTTTTCGAATTTTACCGTACCTCATATCATATCATATCAAATAGTTCCATTCCTTGTCTCTCTACTCCTATTGTTCTTAACTTTCTAATACATATTTATCTACTTTCTTTGTATTCTGAGCATTTTTCTATGATATGCCTTTCATTTTCTCTTGCATCATTACAGAAAGGGCATTTGCTTGTCGCAACTAGGTGTCTTTCTTTTAAACAATTCTGGCTCCCATTACATCTTGTTCTTATTCTAAATATGTAGCATATTTCTTCTTTTCTATTTTTATTGTATCTCAGGTAGTTGGGTGGTCCTACTACATATTCATCAAATCATGTTTTTCTATATTGTAGAGTTGTTATCATTTACTCCATTCTTTCTCTATCTTCTATGTATACTCTATGTTCTCAAATTGCACGATTAATGTTTTTCTTCCCTTTTTGATTATTATTACCATCATCTATAAATATATTTTTGTCTTCGTTTTTTAATTCTAATTTTATTGTCGTGCAGTATTGTTCAAAAATAAAGTTCTCTTCTTTACTTAGGTCGAACATTAATCCATCTACTGTTTTTCCTTAGTTACCTATTAATCTGCCTCTTAATCTCAGCGTTTTCTGCCATAGGTAATGTTTAAATTTCATAAACTGTAACTCGTATTCTAGCATCTCATTTTACACTTAGAAAGGGGCATCTATGATTGCTCGTAAAGATATTCTCTATATTATTTCTAATTGTTCCATCACTAATTTTCCTACAAATTATTCACAATATGGGATAACTTCTGTCCCATAGCTGAATACTGAGCTTACGAACTTTTTTATCATTATTCCTGCATTATATGGTGTTAATCCCTTATTCATTGTTATTTTACCCAGTATTCATGTTTACATCTTTTATGCTGCTTCTAGTCTGTTCTCCATGTGTTTTTCAAAGCTGATGGTCTCTTCTATTATATGCCCTAGGTACTAAAAGGACGTTACTCTTTCGATTCTTAAATTTCCCACCTCAATAGTATTGCCTATATTTTCTCAGTTTCTATTTTCTGCTGCTTTTCATATCATTCATTTTATTTTATCTGCAATTTCCAGTTTGTATTTTTCTGCCCATGAGGTTAAATTTTTGATTATTTCCTCTAATTATTCTCATTCACTTATCAAGGCTAGGTCATCTGCATATGAAAAACAACCTGCATATATTTCTTTTGTTCATCCCTCTTCGTTTTTAAAGTTTATCGTAATTCCTAGCTTTTAATCTTCCAAGCTATAGAGAAGTCTTGCTATTATAAAGTTAGATAGTCTTGTCGACGTTATGCATCCCTGTTTTATTCCTTTATTTGTCGCGAATGATTTTGCTATTTATTCATTGATTTTAAGTTTAATTTCTTCTTCACAGTAGAAGTTTGCTAGGAGTTTAATTATCTATTCCGGTACTTTTAGATCGTTTAGGATTTATCATATATCTTTTCTTTGCACCGAGTTGTACACTTTTTTAATATCAACAAATATTACGAAAACATCTTTTTTGTTCCGTATTGAGTTAATAAAATCTTTTGATTTTATAATAATTTAGTAATAAGAACTATTTTAATTAAAAAGCTACAATAAATTATTAATTTTGATTCTATTGGTTATTTCATAATCATTAAGTTTATTTATTAATGTTTCAATATGCAATTTTATTCTGATAAGCTATAATTTTTTATTTTAGAAACTTAGATATTTTTTAATTTATGTGATATATTTCTAAAATATGCTCTTTAGTTTTAATTTAATTTCTTTCGTTTTTTAATCTTTTGCTTATAATTTAAATTTTTATTTTTTATCATTTATTATTTTTGCCTTAAGCTTTTATAGCTCGAGAAAGAAATTAAAATAAATGTAATAAAAAGATATTCTTCATATCAAGATAAGAGAAGGACTAATATTTAAATTTTTTTAAGTAAATCTTAATTTAATTGATCTAGATGCTACTGATAGCCTATTTAATAATTTTAATTTTAACAATATCAATTTATTTATTTTATTCTTTTATATTTTTAAATCTCACTATGATATTAAAATTGAGTATTTCTTTAGATAGCCTTTATTCATCTATTTCACTAAGTACTTTCCATTAATAATAGATTCCATTTTCGCAATAAATTTAAATCATATAGCAAAAGTGCTTTATGCCTCTTTGTTTTAATTTAGCTACTAAAAATTATTCTTATATTTATGATTATTTTTAATAAATAACTTAATATAACTTTAATTTTTACTTGTATGCTTTAAACGAAATTCTGATTATGCTTTGTGCTATTTTGGAATCTTTTAACTCATTAGTTTTTAAAACTTTTAGCCAATTATTTGTTTATTATTTCACAACTTTGAATCCATTAAAAATAGTAAAAATAAAGAAGAGTATAATAATAGGATGCTTAGTTAAGAAGATTATAAATGAAGCTCTTCTTTAAGGAACTAAAGAATATTTATTTATAAAAGCAATAATTTCTATATCCTCAATTATCTTTATTTTTGTTTTCTAATATGCTTTATAAATTATTGAATAGCAATTGTAGCATATGTTTCTTGCAAAAACTACTCCATCCATATGGCTGCATTTGATTATTTTATCTTATTTATTTTTATAATAGCAAGTGTAGCACGTACTTTTGGCATGGTGCTTTTTATCAGTATGAATGCATTTATTATCTTTTTCTGAACTCTTAGCTAAAATTAATTATCAGCTTTGATGGTATTCTTATGCATAAATTGAATGCTTCAGGCTCAGCATAGGAGGTATTTTCTTGAAATGGAGGTAAATTCCATTTCTTTGTCCAGTTGCTCTAAAATGAGGGGAAAGAAAACTAACGGAGTAAAGTCGATATAGACTAAAAAATATTGCTTTAACTGTCTTATTTCATTTTATTGCTATAATGAATTAAAAAATATGATATAAGAATAAATAATAAGCAAATATGGCTATTTTATTACAACTAATTAGTACTTCAAATTAAGTTATGTTTCATAATAAATACTCCGCTATTTATAGTACTCGTATAAGAAAGAGTTACATTACATGTAAGGAAATAAAATTGGGAAGATTATCTAAATCTAATATATTTAAAATACGTTTAGCATCATTAAAATATCAAAATAAAAAACGAGATAAGCAAGAGATAAATAAAAGAACAATGAAAATTTTCAGAGCTGATATATGCTATACTGCTTATTAAGCTGCTATTATCAAACGCAACCAAAAATAATTGCATAGAAGTTTTAAATCTAATAGATAGACTGTAAAATATAAATGAATTTAAATTAATAAAAAACTTACATATTTATAACTAAACTTTAGTAAATACTTTGAGGTTTATATCATAATATAAAAATTTATTGGAGAATATCAAGCTAAGTAATGTTGCTGATATTTAATAGTTACAATCAGTTTTAGGTTGAAATATTTTATAGTTAAAAAATAATTTTAATCTTATATGATTCTCTTGTAAAATTTTAAGCTTAGATTTTATAACTTCAAAGTAATTATATAAAAGCTTCATTTTCTTTATCTAAAATTTTAAAAAGGATTAATAATTAAAGTTTTTTATACACTTTATCGCTATAAGTGAAAATAACGTATAAGTGTCTTCTAATCTTAATGCTATTTAGGAATTTATTATATTTTTGTCCTTTTAAGCTATGAAATGAATATCTTTTATAAAATTTTCTTAATATAATAGAGATTCCTTAAGATATTTATCTATTAATTAAATTTTGATTATTTATATAATTTACTCATCAATTACAAGAAAATCTACTTATCTATTAATTCTATTCTAATTTTATATATTTCTAAATCAAATTCTTTTGAAGTTATATTCTAAAAAAGTTAACTAATTCATACTAAATAGCAAGCAAAAGAAGCCTAACAAATTTATATTGTAGACTGAAATTTTAATAAAGGATGTTTTCTATTTAGTTGTAATTAGTTTCTATATATCTAAATGATAATAATCTATATCTTAATTAATAACTTTTAAAATCACTACTAATCTATTCTCTTAAGCCATATATTTATAATCTGATACTTTTACTTAGCAAATTTATTTCTTTATTTATTTACTTTACAGCAAACATCTAGCTTAAAAATCTTAGACCAACAAGTTTATAAGAAATAATTGAACTTCTATAGTAAACAAAGTTATAATTATATCTTATGGATAAAATCTATTAGCACTTCATTAGTGCACCATCCTTTAATATTCGGAATAGTTTTGGTCTTGCACTTAGCGTTCCTAATTATTTATCCAAGGATTAAGATTTGAATTAAAGAATTTTTTTCTATAAATTTTTCAGCTTTATATTGGATATATCCTAAATAGTTTTCTAAAAATATCTTATTTATTCTTTCTTTAAATTTCGCTTAGTTAGTAGCGGTATTTTCATTGGTGTTATTTATTGCACACGTAGCATTTTATTCTTCTTTTAAACTATTATTCCTGTAACACTTATTTAATTTAAATTTACTACTTATTTTAAATAAACGTTTACTGTTTATTTTAATTTGAGGCTTCGTTTTCTATTTCCATAGGATCTGATTAATTCTGTTAAATCGAAAATGGCGTTACCTGAATTTATTATTAAATTTAAAGAATTCTTTGTTCCAGTTTTTTTTCTATTTTTTATGATGATTAATATTGTTTCTCGAGTAAAGACGCTATTAGTTTTTCTAATTTTTCTACTTTATCAGTGAGGTATCTATTTTTAAACATAAACTCTTTTAATGACTTAGATAATATTTCTATTTGAGTTTGTGTCGGAAGTTTTTTTAGTTCTGGACTTCCAAGTGGTTAATGTTCGTCATATCAATCATATTTCTCACTTTCACTCATTATAATTATTTCGTTTTTTTATTTTTTAGAGAATTTTCCTGTTTAAATGTTTTGTTCAAAGTTCTGTTATTTCTTAGAAGCCATTTTATATATAATATAATAAATAACTTTATAATTAAGAATAGTTAATGTAGAATAATTAAATTTATACTTGCTGATTATCAGCTTAAATATATGATAACTTAAAATATTAATTTACAACATTATGTAAGTTGATTTACTTTTATCTCATTTCTTCTTAAAAACTTGGATTGAATCTATTTGAGTTATTTGCTTTATAATAGATAAATCTTAGTGAAATTTAATTACTAAAGTTACTTTGTAAAATAATGAAAATTTAACATTCTTAAGATTTAAATCATTAGTGATATAATTTAAGTTATGTGGATTGTGATTGATTAATTATCATATTTATCAACCTTTATTGAGTAAATATTTAATTTGTATAATTAAAAGCTAAAACTTTATATGGAAAAAATAACATTCTTTTTAATTTTAATCTTATAAATATTTTCCTTTTATCTAATCTTCTCTATAACTTTCACTAAGTAATAAATTTAATTATAATTATAATTTGATTTAAATGTTTCGCAGCAATCAACATCACCGCCTAAAATAAGTTTGTAAAATGTTTTCTTGATTTATGTCTTGCTTTCTCTTCCTTGGTCCTATTTACATTTCTTGTTTTCCCTTCTTCCGTATTATTAAGGTTCTTGTTTCACCACTTCTTTGATTCCATCTTTTTTTATATATATTCCCCTCTGCGCTACAATATAGCATTTCTCTTTCTTTCTTTTCTCTTATCCAATATTCTCTTTTGTATTCCTGGAATTTCCTTCATTTCCTATATAGGTGTCTATAGCTACCACAGAAATAGCATTTCTTCTTAATTCTTTTCTCTCTTGTCATTTTGATTACTTGCTCTTCTTCAATGTACATTTTCTCTATCTTAGGAATTTCTTGCACTTGACTCTGGCTCTAGATTATTTGTTTGTTCTGCTCTTGAATCGTCTTTATTGAGTCATTCATATGTTCCATTTGTTCCTGTTGGTGTTTCCAGATGTTGTCGAGCTCCCTTTCCCAGTTTGCCATTCGGAGCTCTCTTGTATCTTGTTGCTCAATCAGGTCCATTAGTTTCGTATTTTCCCTTTTAAGCTTCTTTACCTCTTGCTAGAGGCTTAGCACTACTTTAATGAGCTACTCAACGCTCATTTGTCCGGAAGGATAGACTTCCGATGTCTCCTAATGTAGAGCAGACTTAGGTTGTTTTCTTGGCTTCTCCTAAGATGCTGGGGTAAGTTCGTGGCTTTTCCTAGTCTGTTAGTACTCTTCCCTGGTTTGTGTTCCTGATAGATGAGATTCTTGTTACTTGGCAGGGGTCTGGGTTATTTGGTTTCTGGTTTCCTCTCCTATTTCTTGGAGGTGGTGTAGAAACTTTTCTTTAAGTCTTCCATTTTCAAATTTATAGTAAGCTTAATTATTTTAATTAGAGATAGCTATTTATTTAACTTTAATAGAACTATTCTTTTAAGGTTTATAATTATTTGTATTTTAGAGATATTAATTTGCTTATATTAAGTTAAAGCTAGATAGTTGTATATAACACTTTATTTAAGTAATATATAATCCTATTATTAAAGAAGCTATTATTTTTCATTCTAATATAAAAACATTAATTTAATGCTTAAGGCTTTATTTACTTTAAATCATTTTATAAGCATAAGCTAGATATTCACTAGACAATAAAAGATAGGATGGTATAAAATATATAAAGTTAATTTTCTTAAATATATTAGAGTTAAAATATTTTAGGAACATGCTCTATTAACTTTATAATATTTAGATAGACTCCTCTTTATTCTATATAAATTAATAAAATTTAAGATTCTCTCAAATCAGTAAAATATAGAAGAAATTAATTAAACCTAAATATAAATTATTTTGCTTTTAAGAATAGCTTAAGCTATACATGAAAACTTTATCTTTATCTTAAAACTTAAATTAAATGTTTTCTTATTTACTATATTAGCATCATTTAGCAAAATTTAAATAAATTTTAAGCTTTTCTTATTAAGATTTGAGTTTAAAATTATAAAATAAATTTCTTTCATAGTAGCTTAGATTCTCTTAAATTTAACTTTTAATGTTTTTCTTAAATTTTGTTTATCTTAATTTTATAAATTTTGTTATTTATTTTCAAATTTAAATTTAACTTAAATTCCTTTATTTATAGTTATAAATTAATATTTCAATACTTGTAAATCTTAAATAGTTAATTATATTAAAAATAATATTAAAATTTATAGTAGTTTCCTTTATAACTTGATTTATAATTATTAAACTTACCATAATTTTACTATAAACTAAAGTTTTCTCCATATATATTTATTCAAATTTAGCTTTCGCATTAATAATAATTTTTGTCTTTATCAAATTAGTAATTTTTAACTTATGCTTAGTACTTGCAAATTTAGTTTATTTTTTTCAAATTAGTCAAAATTTTATTAATTTACTTGTGAGAATCTCTTTTAAATTTTATTTATCCCAAATTAATTATTTTTAATTAGTATATCACACTTATATCTGCATTTCAAAGTTATTATATCTCAATTTTATTTTTTTAAGATAGTAAATTTTACTATTAAGCAAGTAAATTAAGAAGAATAAAATAAACAATAAGGCATTACTAAATTATCTTAAGAACATTGTAAAGCTATTTAAATAAATACAAAGCTTATTAATTATTACTATATTTGTTATATTTTTTAGCTGATTTATTCAAGAACTTAACTTTTGCTTTATTTATAGAACACTTAAACTATTTTTTATTATTCATACTCTTTTAATAGATAATCTGTATCATATACAACAATAAACTTTAAACTTTAAATAAAAAGTTTTTAATATTAAAATATTGCTTTTTCTACACCAGGAATATGGAAATTTCCTTCAATATATCTTTGAAGGAGATGCATAAATAAAATGTAAAAATGACGTTTGAGTTTATAATTCAAGGTTGAATGTATGAACGGAACTAAATATAACTGAATACTCTCCTCTTGAAATAAATCGAGGACTATTAACATAAACTATTCTAATTATTGTATTAAACTCGTACTTATCGTTAAAATTACTGATATGTTTTAAATCTATATTATCAAAATGTTTACTATTCTAAATAGCAAAAGTCCAAATCTTTCCTGCAGCAAGGATTCAAACACTTGAAATTACTATCATGTTCACTATTATAAGTTTAACTTAGTTAAGAAATTAAATCTAAGTATAACTTCAAAGATATATGAACTTTCAGAGATTACATTCATAGTATGATAATGTAGGTTCTGGAATAATAATTTTATCCTAAATTATTTGTTACTCCAATTTTGGTTTATACAAGTCTAAGAAAATCACTTCGTTTTTATATCTGTCTTAGATCAGTCTCCTATCATCCAAATTTTTCTATTGCTCGATGCCGTGTGAAAAGAATCTCTGTTGAAATAATCTCAATTTTCTACGTCTAATATCTTTCAATTAGGATTGTCGTGACTCTTGTAGCCAAATTCTCATAATTTACCATCATCATCAGGAACAACTCAACGTCCTGAAATCCTGCATACCTTATTGCTCTTTTAATTTAAACAACTAGAAGTTAAATATCTACATAAGGCAAATAGTTCGACTCTATCTATCTTCAAACTAAGCTTGCTAATTTTAAGATGTTCATGTTTAGGATTTTCAGTTGTATTTAATTATGTTCATGCATTCAACCTTGAATTATAAACTCACAAGTCATTTTTTCATTTATATATGCACCTCTTTCAAAGATATATAGAAAGAATCTTTTATCTTTATGGTGTACTAGATCTGAAGTATGTTCTGATTTGGGAATCGGCTTTTACCCTAATGTATAATTTGCTATCATTCATAATTTTGCATAGAGAAGAATCATAAATCGTTATGAATGCCATATGCAGATTATCCACCAAATATAATCGTAGTTTCTTAATTTTCTAATTATTTTGAAATGCCTGAGAATTTAGGTTCAGGATTTATTTAATTGATGCTGGTAATAAATCTCAATAGTTTTATGATAAATCAAACACTCAAACTTCATCGAAAATTTTTTCCTTCTTTCACATTGAAATTAAAATGATATTTTGTTTCTAGCTTTAAGCTCAAATTAACGCTTTTTTGGAGGATTAGAAGTCTCAGAAAAGCATCTTCATAGAGCTTAAGTAAGTGAAGACTACAGCCAAATAATAAGGATTGATATTTTTTCTTCCTTAAGAAAAGAAATAATTAAATTAAAGTTAGCAATAACTTCTTTAAGCTAAAGTTTAAATTGTAATTTAAAAGAAAGCATCATCTTAAATAAACTAAATAACTATAAATGGTAACTATACAAGCATTATCATTAATAATAAATACTTATTATTTTCATAATGGAGGTATAGAATAATTCTAGAAATACTACACTGAGACTGACTTACCTCTAAAATGCAATTTTTTTATATGATGTGCTTGATCTTTTTTAATTGATTTTAGTTTACTAAATATGTAAGCTATTTTAAAATTAATTACTATAAACATTGATTTATCAACTAAATTACTAAATTTAGAAGAATTTTATTTTAAATAAAAGATAAATCAGACTATTAAAGATTTAAATCCCTTTAATTAAAACAATTATATTGGATTTTATTTTAATGACTTAGCTATCAAATTTTAATTTAGTTGCTTTTGAAAATAAAGTTATTGAATAAATATCTAAAATTCTTAATTTTAAGAGTTTCTTAAAGATTTAAAAACATAAATAAAAAATTAATAAATATGCCTAAGAAATATTAGTTAAAGCAAGTAATAATTATCTCCATTTGGAAAATTTTGCAACAAACAAGAAAATTTCTTAAAAAATACTAAATAAATAATTATAATTTATTTAATACTAAATATACCTTAAGTTTAAAGAAACAGATCAACATGATGCAAGTTTAAATTAAGAAAATATATTATTTAATAAGTTATCTCATAAGCTAACTCTCAATTATAATTTAATAGAGGAAAGATAAAAGAATAAATAAATAGGCTTCTTAGATTAATGCTCTAAAGTTAAAAATAAATAAAATAGTTTTTTATATTAATGCTTCATAAATTTCAAGATAAAATTGAATTTAAAGTATTTATTTAAGTTTTATAGTTCAATTAACATTCTATTACTAGGCAATTTAATGATTTAATATCTAAATATAAAACTAAACAGGCTGTATTTCTTTTTAATTAATTAAAAAATATTTAGGTTCTTATTATTATTATAATTTAAGCTTATTATTTTTCATAAATATGAAATGTGGTTTAGATATATTAGTTAAATAAAAATTAATTATAATTGTTTAAAGAAATAAAAAGACATTAAGTATGATAAATAAAGAGAAACAATTAGATAAAAGTTTTATTAGCTTTTATTCCTTTATTTTTTAATTTTAATTATGCGTGTTTACAATATCTTCTGCGCATAAAAGTTTTAATTTATATTCTTTAAACAAATTATTAAGCCTTTTCCTTAAAAATAAATTATGTCTTCTTAACATCAAATTGCTAGTAATTTTTTAAACTAAGTTTATATCATTTAGAAATGATTTAACTAAAAGTAAAATATATTAAGAAAAATTGATTTAAAAGTGCTATGATCTTAGACAAAAATGTATTAATATAGCTAAATTTAAAAGGATAAATATCATAATACTTTTATTTATATAAATTTATAAATCTTTTTCTTTAATCTAATTATTTAATTAAAAAAAAAATGGAATAATCTATTCGCCTTTCCAAAAACCAAATTAAGAACGCAAAAAGGAAAGCTGCGAAACAAATGCAGAGACAACAACAAGAAGAAGATAAATCAAGTTCCTCCTCTGAAGGAAAAATCATAATCGGAACAATAGAATCGAATCCAGTAAAGGTATAAAAATAATCCGAAATATAAATATAGCTTGACCAAATGAAAACAATAATACAAAATTATTAGGAAACAATTTACAACCAAGGGGAAAAAATAAGAGAACTAATGAATACTATCGAAGATTAAAATAACGAGCTTCTAATAATTAGACGATAATTGATTTAGAATAATCTAGTCACGGAATAGTAACTATATGAATAATCTCAATCGAATTTTAAGCAAGAACAAAATATGATTATCGAAAATGTTTCTACATAAGCAAACGTTTAAGAAAAATAGAATGACTAAAAGATTAATATAGATTTAATCAAAAGAATCGATTAACTTGAAAAAAAAGTATTTCTGAAGAGATTCAAGAAAAAACAAGGCAAACAATGCTATTATTGCAAATCAAAGTGACACTTATTACAAAATTGCGATTAGTGAAGATAAATTTAGATAAAAGAACAATAAAGAACGTTAAGCATACTCAGCAGACTCTGAATAACCTAAACAGGGATTTACAAGAGAAAACTATTCACATAAAAGACAGAAGATCCTCTGTGGTTCCATCCACATAAAAAAATGGCGTGGTATCCATCCACGCTAAAAAAATGGTAGCAAAAACCTGGTTGAAAATCCAGGGAATGCTAAACTTTAATTACTTTTAGTTTACTATTATTATTATTATTATTTAATTATGAAATTCTATTATTGTTTATTCACCTTTTTATTTATTTTTAATTATAAAATGCCTATATATTATACCATACTCTTCATAATATTTCTTCTTCTACTAAAAGTTTCTATTAATAACTAATATATAGTATTTATCTTTTTATTATATATTTATCTAGTAAATAATTTATAACCATAAAGTTCCAAATTATTTTTATACCTTTATTTTTAATTATTTGGTAAATAAATAAAAATTTTATATCAGCTATCAAACTAAAATATTTCCTAATATAAAAACAATTTTTTAACATAGTCAACTCTTAATCTTTTATTATGAAACACATGCTTAAATAGATTCTATAAAGGATAAATTAAATTTCATTTCAAAACACTTGAAGAAACTCTGCGTTTATCACATTTTGCTTGCTTAATAAATGTATGAAAGAAAAAAGATCTAAGATTATAATTTTAACTAAATTAATTAAAAGTTAAATTTTTAATATAACTCTATTCCCTTTTTAAGCAGCATCTGATTTAAGTTTTGTAGTTATAGGTATTTTAGTTAATATATGAACTTTAAGTATTATAAACATACCTATAGCATGTATTAACAATCTTTTATTTATGTATTAGTTAATCAAACTTGACAAATTAAGGATCTAACTTAGATTATAATAAAAATAGTAGGAAATAGAATTAATTAATAATAGAGTGTTAGGTAAAACTTAAATTAAGCATTTAAGTAAAATTCTATTTAGCTAATTTTAATTAAAAAAGAAATTATTAAGCATTAATATAACAAACTATTTTGGTTTATTTTTTAATTTTAGAAACATTAATCTAAGAAGTTCATTTAATTTTAGCTTATATCCTATTAAATGCTAGATAGAGTTAATTATGAGAAAACTTACTTAAATAGCTTATAATTTTTAAAATTCCATCATCTATAACTCAAGTATATTTAATGATCAATCAATTTCTATTTTATTTACCATTATATAAAATTAATAAAAAAGGTTGTTCATTCACTATTTTCCAAATAAAATATTAGCTGTCTAATATTTCTTAGGTATATTAAAAATTTTTCTTATAATTTCAGAAATAAAAGAAACTCTTAAGATTTATGAATCTTAGAAGTTAGTTAATAGCTAAACACTTTGATAATTAATAAAATCTAATCTAATTAAAATTTTATTTAATAGCTATAGAAATATTTATCTTATTTATAAAAATATTCTTAAAGCATTAAGCTAAAATCGTACTTATAGGAAATCTCTTATTAAAATAATTACATACTTAGTAAACTCTAGCTAATTTGTTAAATAAAGCTTTCCTTATTTATCATAATTTGCTTTAATTAATTTTAAATAGACTGTATAACTAGAAAGTATTCATAAATAGCTTTGTAAAATATTAAGTATTTTCTTATTAATTGTAATGCTTGTATAGTTATCATTTATAGTTATTTAGTTTATTTAAAATGATGCTTTAAATTATATCTTCAACTTTAACTTTAAGAAGTTATCGTTAACTTTAATTAAATAATTTATTTTCTTAAGCAACCTAAAATATCTATCCTTATCATTTGTCTATTGCTTTCACTTTCTTAAGCTATATGAAGATAATTCCTAGAGACTTCTACCCCTCCAGCAAGACGTTACTTATTTTTTGGAGCATAAAGCTAGGAATAAAATTTCGCTTTAATTTGTATGGAAAAAGGGGATAAAAGCGTAATTTTCAATGATGTTTGATATTTTCGTTTAACATCAAACTATTGATGATTTTTACCAGTATCAAGTTAAATAAATGCTGAACCTAGATTCTCTGGTACTTCTTAGTATGTAGAAAACTAAGAAATAATGATTATATTTGGAGGGTAATCAGAATATGGCATTCATAACGATTTATGATTCTTCTCTTTGCAAAATTATGAATGATAGCAAGTTATTACTTAGGCAAAATGTCCCTTCCCAGAGCAGGACATACTTCAGATCTAAAATACCAAGAAGATGGAAGTTTCCTTTTATATATCTTTGGAGGAGGCATATGAGATTTATATGTAAACGACGTTTGAATTTATAATTCTAGACTGAACGAATGAACCGATCTGAATACAACTGGAGATTCTCCTCCCGCATAAATTGAAGCTCAAATTTTTTACGATAATAACGAATTGATTGTCGTAGGTCCAGGAGCGTGGAAAGATGAAAACCTGTATATCTTAAATTTAAAAAGCTTAATTTGAAGAAAACTGAAGTCGAATCATCTGCCTCAATTCTAATACTTAACTTCTAGTTGCTTAGATAAAAGGAACAAAAAGATATTCAGAATTACAGGATGATCTGAATATTTGTAGGATGATGTTGGAGAACTTTGAGAACTTGACTACTCGAATCACGACAGTCTTATCTGAAAGTTACTAGATGTAGAAAATTGAGATTATTTCATAAGAGATTCTTTTTTCACAGCATGCATCGATAATAAAATTTGGATGATAGGAACCAGATCTTAGACAGGTATAAAAAACGATGTGGTTTTTTTAGACTTGTAAAAATCAAAATTAGAGTGAGAAATAATCTAGGATAGTATCGATTTTCCCGAACCTGTGCATTATCACACTATGAATGTAATATCTGGAAGTGCGTTTGTCTTTGGAGGCATAAATTCAGACTAATAGCTTCTTAACAAAATTTGGAAACTAGACTTAGAAGATTGGATGTGGTAGTAAGTTCAAGTGTTTGGATCCTTACCGCAGGAAAGATTCGGGCATATTGCTATTCAGAATGGAAATTTCTTGATAATATGGGGGTTTAAGGTCCGTCAGCAATTTCAAATGATATGCTTAAGTTCAATACAATCAATAAAACGTGAGAATAAGTCTCACAAAAAAACCCTCCAATTCCAAGAAAATTTGCCTGTGGTACAATGGTAAGAAAATATTTCTACAGTTTGGAGGATAAACAATTTCAGGAGAAACCAACCAACTATGATAGTTAGACTTAGGATCCAATACATGACTACTTCTCAATAAAGATCAAGATTATCCAAGAAAGCTGTTATACTGCAACCTTTATGAATATGAAAATATTCCATATATTTCAAAAGGTATAGATTTATAGGATTCTGATAATTAATAAATCTATTCATACGATCTTAAAATATTCCAATTTCAAGAAGATTGAACATAGCAGAGAATCGCGGAATAACTGCATTTAGTGCAGTTGACAATTTTATTGTCATTTACGGAGGACTATACTGAGGATTGTATCCTTAAAATAGTATGATTCTAATAGATTTAAATTAAAAAGAGGATAATTTAGTCATCGAATCTGATTTATAAATGAATCCAGCTTTGGGTCATGCCATGATTTATTATAAGAGATAGCTAATGTTCTTTGTCGGAGTTTATATTTGAGGAGTTTTTAGTATTCCCAAAAATTCCATAAACTAATTTTTTATTTACGATATCTTGACAATGCAATTCTAGTTTAACTTTATGTGGATTACCTTGTAGTTATGGAACTCATGAAAATGAAAACGGAGAATTTTAGCTTTGTCCTCGTGGTACTTATAAAAAATAAAGTAGCAAAGGCAACAAATGCCTTAATTTTATTTAGTTATAAAGAGATAAAATATATATAAAAAAATTAACTTCTACCTGTATTTAAATATTAAGATAGCATAAAAAATATAAACTAGTAGTCATATATTTTAAATAGGAATGTTACATATTAACTAACCAACATTGCTTTTATTGCTATTGGGCTGAAATTCTATGTATCATCTAAAAATTATTTTATTCTTATCAAATTGATGTTTTTAAAATCATATTATCAGTGTAAAAGAGATTATCTGAAGGTTAAATTTTGAATGAATTATCCCTTATTTAAAATAAGCATTACAAAATAATTAGCATAAACAGAAATCTATATGAAGAATTATTTTAAAAATATTATAAACTCTCATATCTTATAGCTCTTAAATATAAAATACTCTACTTGCAACAATTAAGTATGATATATCAAAATAAATAAATATTAGAATCTATTTATTTTAGGATTTTACTAAATAGATTATAAAATTTTAAATTAGCTTTAAAAACTTTCAGCAAACTCTTTTTAAAAAAGAAGAGTTTTAGGGAATTATCTTCATAGAGTTTAAGAAAGCGAAAGCAACACCCAAAAATTAAGAATCGACATTTTTGGTTGCTAGAGAAATTAAATTATTAAATTAAAGTTAATGATAACTTCTTAAAGTTAAAGTTTAAATTCTAATTTAAAAGAAAGCATCATTTTAAATAAACTAAATAACTATAAATGATAACTATACAATCATTATAATTAATAAGAAAATACTTAATATTTTACAATGCTATTTACGAATAAATTCTAGTCAGTTTTTGTTTGGGCTTAACAATATCAAAAAAAAAATTTTTAGTATATACTTGAATTAATAAACTGGATAGAGCTTAATAAGTATGTAAGTAATTTTAATAAGAGATTACCTGTTAATAAGAATCTATCTCAATATTAATGAAGAATATTCTCATAAATCATACCATTAAAGATTTTTAAAGCTCTTAAATCTACTTTACATTAGAATTTATTTCAATTTATTAACAAATTTTTATTTTCCTTTTAGGTTATTTAATTAATGTCTAAGATTCATAATTCAAAGATTAGTTTTAATTTTTTAAATATAAATTAAAAATCCTTAAGTATACCTAAGAAAAATTTAGATAGCTAATATTTTATTTAGAGAATAGTGTGTAATATTTTTATAATTTATGATATATTCTATTAATAAGGAATTAAATCCAACATACTCAATGAAGTAATTTGAATTACCTTATTTTAATTAAAATGAAATAGTTTATTCCTAGCATAGATATATTAAGCTAATTTAATTACCTTATAGCTTACAATATTTTAAAGGATTGCTGAGATTTTTTAAAGCCTTAAATAATATAAATTATGCTTATTTTATTACCAAAAACACAGCTAACTAATATAAAATTATAAAATTTAATCATTTATAATTTAGTTAGAATTATTAGATCTAGCTTACACATATGAAAATCAAAGAAGAATATAATAATTATCTGATTTGTTAAATAAGCTTATATTATGAAGCTATATAAATAAACTAGATGTAGAAGATAAAGTTTAAATGAGTTGAATTTATAAAAAGCTATTTTGCCTATTATTTATAATTAATACCAATGATAAACTTCTATTTAGCTTAAAATTAAAATTATTTTAGTTTCTTCAATATGCTAAACACTATTGCAGCTCGCTCTTTTATTTACCTATATCTAATAAATAGAAACATTTAATTCATAAAGATAATAATTTAATGTTTGCAGCTTAATTAAATAATACCTTTATATTACCTTTTACTATAGATCAACTATAACAATGTATATTGTTTTCTTACTAAACCTTTTTCTTTAATTTAACTTTTGCTCTTATAAATACCTTATGTTACATCCTTTATAAATTTATTCCTTTAAACTTAAATTTTAATATCAAAAAATGGAGTTTAATATCGGACAGCATCTTAGCAAGGCCAAATTAAGAAGGCTAGAAGAAAAGCCAATCTAATTTAAAAGTAAAAAAGTAGGCCTTAGAATAATCAAGCTCTTCATCTCCTTCCTAGGGAAAGCGCATGGTTGACCCAGAAACTTCTTGAATAGAAAAAGAATAAGTTGAAAAATTAAATAAAGTTATAGTCAAATAAGAAGAAACTATCTGAAATCTGACTAATTAAATTCGAGAAATTCTTACTAACTACGAACAACTAAACTTTGAAATAGATTAACTCAATACAATATTAATAAACAATAAATAAATCACAAGATAATAAATTTGGTCCTAATCTTAACTACCTCCATCATCAGTTGTATCAATGTAGATTGAAGATCCTCAAAATAAATTAATAATCTCTCAATCCTAAGAAAAAATAACAGAATAAGAAAATAGTAAAGAAGCAACTTAAATGAACGAAAGAATTAAAAACATTGAAAAAATTTTAAATATAAGAACTCAAAATAAAATTGAAAGAAAAAAATGCTGATACTGTAGATCATAATGACATATTCTAAGAAGACGCAAAAGTTTTTAAACGAAACAAAAAATTGAAGAATAAAAAACATTAAGAATTTTATCAAGATTTTATGTACCAAAGGAAGGGATCTATAAAAGAAAAATATTTTAGAATTTAAGCACTGAATCTGTTCGTGATAGTTGTCTTCTCAATAAAAAAGACTGTGGAACCCAACCACGCAAAAAATAGTGGAAGCTGCGACCAGGTTTCAAGTCCTGTGATCGGCAAACAATTTTATTAGCATTAAGTATATTATTATTATTATTAAACTTAAATTTTAGTAAATCAACTTTAGATAGTTAATTTTAACCTTAAAAACTAGATCTGTAGGAAATCAGTAGAATAGATGAATATAAAAGAAGAAATGATAATAAAGCAATTTTAGTGTAGATTATGCTATATAATTTATTGTAGGGACATTCTTAAGAAATTTTATTTAATGAAAGATGAAAAAAAGGAAGAGAAAGGATCTTTAATTTAATATTTCTAAATAAATGTTTTAAGTAGATAGTTTTAAATTATAAATACAGTTATAATTTTATTTTAAGTGTTAATTTCTTAGAAATTTGATAAATTAAAGACTAGAAATTATAGTAAATAATTCTTATTAAAGAGTTAGCTCAAAACAATTTAATAGTTATTTATTAGCTTGGTTTTACCTAAATATTTACATTTTAAAAATCTTTTTATAGTTAGTTTTTTGAATTGCAATAGCATTTTTCTATTTTCTTTATGATTTATTAAATGGTTCAGATAATAGACCAAGAAAAGAATAGTCATATGTCTTTAAAAATATCTATTGAAGACTAAACTATTTATTAAGCCTATTTTTTCATTCTACTTCTATTTTTTGCAAAATTAACTTCATATAAAAGCATTTCAGAGCTTCTACACATCAATTTATTAACCATATAGATCTAAAGCTTTTATTAATAACTACATACGAAATATAATTAATAATACCTTACTTTATTAACAAGTAGTAAGCAAAAGTGAGATTTATTTAATAAGTCTCTATAGATATTAGTTTGCTTATATACCTAGATAAGATAATTCTTATACCATACTTTAGATATATCTTCTGGTTTTCTCTTACGTCTAATGTTCTTATTATTACACCTGAAAATTAAGTTTTCTAATATACTTTATATAAAGCTAATAATTAAATCACCACATTAAGAAATTTTACTCCCTTCATATCTTTATCTCTCTCAATTTTCATTTTTGACATTATAAAATTCCTTAAGAATATAGATAGAATAAATATGATAGCTAATTGACTTTAATAGCAGACTTATAGGCATTTTTGCATTCTTAATCTTAATCTTAAAATTTTATTTTTATTCTTCATTTTAAGTTTTGGATTTTAGCTAAAAGAAAATAATAATGCAAGCTTTAAGAATCTATAAAAATTTTAGTTAAAAAAGAATTAATTTAGAAAGGATAAAAGCATCATGCTTTATAAACTAGGAATATAAAATATTAATTAAAGCAAAAGAGGTTCAGTAAAGAAATAGCTTTATATGATAGGTTGCAACCAAGTAAATAATATATCAAGTTGTTGTCTTAATGCTAAGTAAGAAAATCATAGAAGATAAAATCTTGTTGAGTTAATACATTTCACATAATTAGGGATTAATTTCTTTAAGAGAAAAAAGAATATCAAATGTAATTTTTAATTTAAGTTAAATAATTTAGTTATATTTGGCTTAAAATAGAATTAGGTATATAAAACAATTGATTGAGCTAACTAAATATAATAATATTTCTTTTTAACTTGCTTGTTTTAGTTTATTTACATTTAATTTAATGTATTACATTTTATTTATCAAGTTTACCCTTTAACACTTAAAATATTTATATGTGAAATGAAACAAATTAATAAATTATATCTTCCTTAGTCTTCTCATATAATCGAACTATATCTCACTTACTCTTATTAAGGACAGAATTTTATCATTAGAAGTATATCAGATGGTTTTTATTGTTAATACTTTTAGTTTTATACATTATGTAGGTTATTCTTTGAAAAATTTAAGTTAAAAGCTTATTAATTTAACTTTATTCCTTCCTTTGGAAGAAAATTTTTCATGTTAAGATTAACGAGATAATCCAGTTAATTACTTAGCGATATTATTCAAAACATACTTGGTTATTCAATTTAATATCTTTTAGCATTTTTGCTTTGAAGTTAAAAAATTATTTCTACTAACCCAAAAAGTAAAAAATATGCTTATAATGCAAATTTTGCAAACTAAAAGGATTGTTTAAGAATATTCTTCAGACTTTATGAAACTCTAAGAGTTATGATTCATATATATTAATTAAGCTTGCTTATTTAAAAATAAGGCAAATAATTTAAACTTTAATAGTAAAATCATTGAATCAAAGAAAAATAAACATAGATTCTTTATGGGGTATAAAATCTCTAGTGGTATGATATTAATTTTATTGATTTATTTAGATAAATAAAAATTCATTGATAACTTATTGCTTTAGTTAATTCAAAAGATAGCAAACCATTTAATAATTTCTGTATGTTCCTATTAGAAAATTTTTGATTTAAGGTTAGTCAATTTTAGTAAAGAACAATATAGCTTTGCATTAACTTTCAGCAAGCTAACTTCTAAACAACTTCAATAAGCAATAGTGACTACTTGATTACATTTATAATTAAAAGTTATAAAAGATGTACTTGAATTATTTTAAATCAGATAACTATTTATGTAAAGGTATGAAAACTATAATTAGGTTTAAGAAGCTATAACTAAATTTAACTTAATAATTTAAATTCTTAGGATAGATAAAATGTCAATCCTTATACTCTGGCTTCTATTTTAACTTACTTTAACTAAATGAAGATAATTCCCAACTGCTTCTACTCCTCCATCAAGACGCTACCTGAGTTTTGGAGCGTTAAACTAGAAATAGAATTTCATTTTGATTTCAATGGGGAAAGGGGATAAAAACGCGGTTTTTGAAGATGTTTGAATATTTAATTTAACATCAAATTTATGAAGCTTAATACCAGTATCAAGTTAAATAAACCCTGAGCCTAGATATGGAGGTATTTCTTAATACTACGAAAAGAAATAAATTATGGTGCTGTTTGGAGGATAATCATCATACGGTCTTCACAACGATTTATGATTTTTCTCTACAAAGAATTACGAATGATAACAAATCATCACTGCTAGTGAGAAACCATAGCCTAGATATTTAGCTACTTCAGATATAATATTACAGCAAGATGGAAGCTTTCTTCTATACATTTTTGGAGGTGATGAATATTAAACAGAATTAAACGACATTTGGGTATATAATTCTAAACTTAACGAATGAATAGAACTAATTACTGCTGGAAGCATTCCAATCAATTAAGAAGGAGCTCAGATTTTTTATGATGATAACGAACTAATTGTCGTAGGTTCAGGAGCGTTATGAGATGAACATATGTACGTCTTAAATTTAACAAGCTTGATTTGAAGAAAATATAAATCAAATCATTTACCCAATTTCTAGTACTTAACTTCTAGTTGTTTCACCAAAGAAAACAAAAAAATGTACTTAGTTTCAGGATGATCTGATGATTTGAATGATAATGTGGGAGAATTATGAGAACTCGATTACTCAAATCACCACAATCTTGTGTGAAAGTTGCTAGAAGTAGAAAATTGAGAATATTTCAAAAGAGATTCCTTTTTTACAACATACTCCAATAATAAAATTTGGATGGTTGGAGGTTGGTCTTTGACAGGAATAAAAAATGATGTTGTTTTCTTAGACCTGCTAAAATCAAAACTAAAATGAGAAATAGTTTAAGATAGCATCGATTTTCCGGAACCTCTTCACTATCACACAATGAATGCAATTTCTGGAAGTGCCTATATGTTTGGAGGTATAAACTCAGACCAGTAGCTTCTTAACAGTATTTAAAAATTAGACTTAGAAAAATGAACATGATAATAAGTTCAAGTGTTTGGATCCCTACCTCAAGAAAGATTTGGACATGTTGCCGCGTAGAATGGAAATTTTTTAATAATATGGGGTGGTTAAGGCTAATCAGTAATTTTAAATGATATGTATAAATATAACACAATTAGTAGAACATGAGAATAGGTTACTTAAAAAAATCCCCCAACTCCCAGAAAATTCGCTTGTGGAACGATGGTTGGAAAAAAATTCTATATGTACGGAGGATAAACTATTTCAGGGGATACCAATTAACTATGACAACTAGACTTAGGATCAAATGAATGAACTCTCCTTAATAAAGACTTAAACTATCCAGGAAACCTTTTATACTGTAGTCTTTGGGAGTATGAAAATATTCTATATATAATGTAAGGCCAAGATTTGTAAGACTCTGCTAGTAAATTTATTTATTTTTATGATCTAGAAAAATTCTAGTTTCTAAAAGAATGAGAAATAAACGAAGAATAAGGATATACTTCTTTTGGAGCAGTTGATAATTTTGTAGCAGTTTATGGAGGGCTATATTGAGGATTATTCCCACGTAATAAACTTCTCCTAATAGATTTGAAATAAAAATAGTTAACTTAAATCAATTATGATAAAAAATGGCCGCCTTTTATTTGGGGTCATACTATGATTTATTATAAGAGAATGCTAATGTACTTTGGTGGAGTTTATGTTAGGGGAAGATATAGTATAAACTCAGAATCAGTAAACTAATTATGAATTTATGATATTCCTCGACACTGCAATTCTAACTTAACACTATGTGGTTGACCTTGTAGTTATGGAACTTACGAAGATGAAAACGGAGAATGCTAGCTTTGTCCTCGTGGTACTTATACGAAATAAAGTAATAAATGCAACAAATGTCCTAAAGGAATGGAATAACCAACTCTAGGAGCTTCTTCTGAAAGATAGTGCATACCTTGTGCAAAGGGATTCTATAATGATAAAGAAGGAGGTGAATTTTGCATTGCATGCCCGAATTATTTAGAGTGTCCTGTTGGATCTACTCTTCCTATTGAAGACTAGAAACAAAAAGAGCAATAATCAAAGCAACCGTAAAGCTATTAAGATAAAGCTGATGAGGTTTAGCATTACAATTAGTATATTATAATAGGAATAATCCTGATAATTGGCTTTATAAGTGTTTTGTTTTTAACCAAAAAAGAGTCGAGAAGCAAAATAAAAATGTTTGATATATATGATAAAAGTCATAACTATATTCTTGGGTAGTTTATGAAACTAAAGAAAACTTCCGTAGGTGGACTCTTTTCATCCATCTTTGGTGTAATAGCCATTTCATTTGTATTTAACAACTTAATAAGTTTTACACTTGATAATATTGTAGAAAGTAAAGCTCTCATTCCCTATCTTATTTTAAAAGAAACTTACCCTACTATTAAGTCAAATTTATAATTTATAGTAAAATTCGAATCTTATAGTGGATAATGCTAAGTTGAGAAACTATAAGAATACTCAGAATGCCACAAAGACATTAGTTTCGAGTGAAGTGGAATAACATTCAATGACGATAAGGAAGGGACTTAGTTTCAATGCTAAATGGTGAATGGAAACTGCTAAGTAAAAAAAGTATGCAAGCAATGTGAAATAAATGGACCTTCTTACATCTTATTCAATATAAAGGAAGATAAATCCTATGCTTCATCTATTTAGTTTAATGTTACCTCAACATCCTCTATTCCTAAAGAAATTTCCAGTATTATTATTACTATTAAGCCAGATAAAGAAATGGTGTTCAGAGGACCAGAACCAACTATACTTGAAGTTTTAACAATAGCTTCTGCTTTTGAAACAAACAATCCGGATGAGTTAATACATAATGGAGATACAGGTTATCATGTAATGAGTACGGGGTACATAAGTAAGGGAACTTAGTATACAAGTACTGAAATGCAGTTTACTTCAGATTTATATGCAAGAATAAACTTTAAGCCAAGTGAAAGTTCATTAATGACACGCTAAGTTTTAAAGTCTTCCTGAGTAAATTTGGTTGCAACTATTTTAGGATCTATTTTTGGCTTAATGGGTGTCTTAGGAAAATTTATGAGTTTCATAGAGAAATTGAAAGGTAAAATAAAGAAGGCTTTAAGAAAGAAAAAAATAAAAGGTGATTAAAAGATCTTGGATAAAAAAGTAAGTTAATGGAAAGAGTAATATTAGTTAGTTCCTATATAAAAGACTTAAACTAGAAAAAGATTCTCAATACAGAAAGCTAGGCAAAAACTTAAGAAAAGAATAAAAGTTTCATAAGTAGTCTAATCATTTTCTCTCAAAGAGTTATACGAAGATTATCCAGAAGCAATATCTCCACTTCAGTAAAATCTAAATCTCTTAAAGCAGAGAACGAAAGAATTAAACACGAAGAATCAAAGTGGTTATATTAATCTATTAAATTTTTAGAAAAATTCCTTAGTTGTTCCTTCAGCTAATGATGAGAGCTAGTAAAATGAAATGTAAACAAAAGAAATTTAAACTTATATTCAAGAGAATGAGGCAACTTAGTCAATAAATCCCTTTGCAAATGATCGAATGAGCTGATTTAAATTTTATATAATAATCTAAGAAATTAAAAGTGTTCAAACATTAATACATTGTTTCTGCATATTATATAGTAGCTCTATACCTACTTTATCTAAGTGATATATACTCTTTATGATTAAATTATAAAAAAAGATTCTAGGAAAATAAAAAAGAGCATCACCATTAAAATGATATAGTTTCTACCCATTCTTTGATATAAATAATATCTTATAACTAAACCTCTAAACAGATTATTCTTCTAGGGATAAACAAATTTAAACTAAAGTTAAAGCTCTTATTTTTTAATTTTTATAGTTAATTTAATTCTTAATCTCTCTTAATAAAGTTATATGACTATGCCTAAAATTATAGGTGAATAACCTCTTTTCAAATTTAATATTAGCATCTATATCACACTTATTAATAATTAATTTTAGATACTTTAAATTTATTAAACTGGAATTATTTATCTAGGATTATTAAAGTACGCTCTGTTTAAAATTATCATCATAATAGTTTATTAAGCCAATCAAAAGGCTTGACACCTTTTATTTTAATCCCTAGACATATTGTTTAATCATTTCTGCTAAAAGTACGAACTAAAGTCTATTTTCCATAAATAAACTTAGATCCAAATATTTATAATTAGATGTAATTACTTATAGTATCTTAAGTCTTTATGCATAATCTCATTTTTTACTCTCTTTAAATATCTTCAGTCATGCATTGAACTATTATATCTATAATCAACTATTATAGATACCAAAATAGTGGAGATAAATTACACGCGCAAATATTAAAGAAACCTCTTATACGCTATTTTAAACAATAAATCCATTCAAATATACATCTTATATAGAAATAGTATAGAGACTTTAAATACATTCTGCTAATTTAAATTATAGTCTAAGATAAAATAAAAGCCTTTGTAACTTAGATATTTCCAGTTTATTACAATGTAATATCTATGCACCAATTGATATTTATGATATAGATAATATTTTTAAAGTATAATTATAAACTTTGCATAAATATGAGTGATAAATTTACCATAATAGCTATAATTTAACTTTGTTCTATAATCAATATCACTCTTAGAAAAATATTTATTATGTGCCTAAGACTTCAAATCATATTAAAAGAATATAATAGAATTAAGTGCTTTTTTAAGTCTTTGCTTAAGACTAAATAGACATTAAAGGATTTAAAATTTTTATCTTTAGTTTACCTTTTAAATCTCAGTGAAATAAGGAGAAATAAAAAGCTAAACATTAAGATAAATATAATATAGACCAATGGAATATGAAAATAGGAAATCGATCATATGCAAAATATATCATTAAATTAGGATAAAGCAAAGACAATTAAATCTATTTAACTTGTATTATTATATTATTAAAACCTTTCTAAAGCTATATTGATAGCAATTTAAATGTAATACAATGTTTTTGTAAATCTGTGTTATATAAAAAATCAGAATATGCATATAAATCTCTTTTTATTTAACAAATATTTGCAATAATTTTGAGAGAGAAATATCTGTATAGCTAATTTATTTCAATTATCAAAAGCTAAAAATAAAAATATAATAAAATAAGTAACTAACTCTTGCTTACATCGAATAAGTTAAATAGGTAAAAAAGACAAACAAATTAACTAAAATTTGAAGGACATATATAAAAGTTTAAAATAGAGGCTTTAAAAATATAAAGTGTATAATATATTCTACCTGTAAATATTAAATTAATCTCTATTCATTTTAAAATAAAAATCCTTAGATTCATAAATTTCAAATTATCTCAATTTTTTAATTTTTCTTTATTAAAGAAGCAAACATAAATCTATTCAAGCACTATAAATTTTGACGCTACTTTTACTATTTTCTATTATTTTTAGAAGATACATGTTTAAGTAAAAAACTAAAAGAATAAACTTTTGAATTAAATAATTTCACTTTTTAAAAAAAACAAAGCACAAGATTAATAAAAGCTATATCTCTTGAAAAGGAAATTGATATTACTATCTACTTTTTAAAGAAAAAAGTTAAATAATTGAGTCTAAAATCTAATTAATTGGATATAGCTAAATAAATTTATAATCAAATTAAATAAAAATTGGGGTATTAGAAATATACATTTTTCTACTAGCAAAATTTAGTTAGAGACATAATAAAAAACTAAATAATCATTCTATTTTAGAGTTAAAGAAATAATTTATTTATTGGTAAATTGAAGAAATTTTCAAAAAAGTTATGCTAAATAAAAAAAGAGTTATGGCCTGTAAATTTACTTAGAAAGGATATTGAGTGTATCGATCAATAGTGCTAAACCTTTGTATAAATATTTTAATGCTATTGCAGTCATTTAAAAATACTTAAAAAGAATAAATATGAGATATTTTTCATAAATTATTCACATTTAAAAAAGCTTTAAGAATTAATTTATAATAGTATGATAAATTAATTGCACTACTATCAAAAGCTATTTATATCTTTCAAAAATTCATTCTAAAAATAGCAAGGAGATATGAAAAAATTGGCTTTAAAGTAAATAGCTAAGATGTAAACCAATTTAGATGAAATATTTAAGTACTTACAATAGCTAATAAAATAAAATGCCGCTAAATAATTAAATGATATATCTCTATTTTCCTTGAATCAGAATAATTAAAAACAGCAAACTAATTCATAAGTCATCAATAAGAGAATTAAAGTATTTAAATCTAAAAAATAAGTCACTTTATTTTCCTTTAACTAGCCCTAAACTAATTATAAACATTTTTCTATGTTGGACTTAGAAATATAATTAAATCTTAAGCATTAAACAAAATAAAATCATATATGCTAATAAAATCAAATGTAAGACTTTTACCAAAACTATTTGAAATAATCAAAAGCTTAATTATATTTTTAAACTTTCTTAAACAATAAAAGAATCCATATATCTATACTTTCTTACAAATAAGAGGGTATTATAATATTTATACATCATAAAGATGCAGTTTATATTAATGGCTTTCTTTAAATTTATATTTAATCTCAGTCTCATTTACATTAATTTTTTTTAATTAATGTTTAGCTTTTTATATTAAAAAAAGATGGTAGAAGTTGGGGTGTATTCTATACACAAACCTTCTAGTTTTATTGATAAGTTCAATATCTATTGTGTCACTGAGAAGATATCAGATTTAGTCAATCTTAGCAAGTGAAAAAAATCTTTCAGACATCTCCTCTTGTTAGTGGCCAGAAGCCTGTTGGTCAATAGTTAAGAAATTACCTGGCCAAAGCTAATTGAATTAAGCAAAAGGATATTCACGTTATGTGCGTCATGAGAGTACCCTGAGCCATTTAGCTGGAAACTCCTTTTTAGTCCCTCGAAAGCGAAATTTTTTAAGTATATAATTAATTAATAACTATTAAGTATTTTTAAAATACCCCATCTTTTAAATTTTAAGGCTTTGGAATAGATTTATATAGTGGAACTGCTCAATTGCTTTTTATTCTTTATCAATTTATTTTTAATTTTTTTCTAAATAAATACAGCAAGAAATAGCAACTATTATAGCTTTTATCTATAATTATAATTCTAAACTATGATTATTCATATTCTCATATAATATCAAAAGTTGGAAGTAATAAAAAATAGCTGATTATGAATAGATTCTATAACAAAGAATTGCTTATCTATAACAATTATAATTCAATTTGCTTTTTAGCAATGTAATAAGATTATTTGCTAATTAATACAGTTGTGAAAACTAGGCAAGCTTTAATTATTATTATCTCATTTCATCTTTATTAACAATGCTTCATGCAATATGAGTTGTTTTATTATGCTATTTAATTAAATTTCTTTGTTAAATAATTCAAATTTAAAATTCTTTAGTTTTAACTTAATAGGATATTACCTAACTATTTGACCTTTTTATTGGTAAATAATCATGTTTATTAAACTTAGTTTTACAAGTATTTTATTTACATTATAGGTATAACATTCAACAGTATATAATGCGACTGATTGATATTATATACAAGAGTGGCTGGAATATATTATAAAAGTTCGGAAATATAGATTTTATTGGACTTTCACCTTTGGTGACTAAACATTAAGTTCTGTGCAAGTAAAATGTTCTACAGGCGGGTTCAAATCCAACCACTCAATAAGAAAAAATATAATATTTTGAGTCCATAAGGATAATTACAAGGTATTTAAATATAAAGCTTTATAAAAGCCAAATAAAATTCCTCTTAACTTTAATAACTTATAAATACCTTCCTTTCATCTAATCTTCTTCATAGCTATCATTAAACTCTACCTTTAGCTTTTATAAGTTAATTGATTCCTTTAGAGATAGTAACTCTATTTGTAGCAGGAACATTATTTATTTTTTAAGATTATCATATTTTTACTTTTAGAGACATAAGACTGCTCATATCTACTTATAGCTAATTAATTACAAATTATACTTAATTTAAACTAATGCATATTCAGTGATGATATAGAAGGGACTTAGTTTCAATGCTAAATGGTGAATGGAAACTGCTAAGTAAAAAAAGTATGCAAGCAATGTGAAATAAATGGACCTTCTTACATCTTATTCAATATAAAGGAAGATAAATCCTATGCTTCATCTATTTAGTTTAATGTTACCTCAACATCCTCTATTCCTAAAGAAATTTCCAGTATTATTATTACTATTAAGCCAGATAAAGAAATGGTGTTCAGAGGACCAGAACCAACTATACTTGAAGTTTTAACAATAGCTTCTGCTTTTGAAAAAAACAATCCGGATGAGTTAATACATAATGGAGATACAGGTTATCATGTAATGAGTACGGGGTACATAAGTAAGGGAACTTAGTATACAAGTACTGAAATGCAGTTTACTTCAGATTTATATGCAAGAATAAACTTTAAGCCAAGTGAAAGTTCATTAATGACACGCTAAGTTTTAAAGTCTTCCTGAGTAAATTTGGTTGCAACTATTTTAGGATCTATTTTTGGCTTAATGGGTGTCTTAGGAAAATTTATGAGTTTCATAGAGAAATTGAAAGGTAGAATAAAGAAGGCTTTAAGAAAGAAAAAAATAAAAGGTGATTAAAAGATCTTGGATAAAAAAGTAAGTTAATGGAAAGAGTAATATTAGTTAGTTCCTATATAAAAGACTTAAACTAGAAAAAGATTCTCAATACAGAAAGCTAGGCAAAAACTTAAGAAAAGAATAAAAGTTTCATAAGTAGTCTAATCATTTTCTCTCAAAGAGTTATACGAAGATTATCCAGAAGCAATATCTCCACTTCAGTAAAATCTAAATCTCTTAAAGCAGAGAACGAAAGAATTAAACACGAAGAATCAAAGTGGTTATATTAATCTATTAAATTTTTAGAAAAATTCCTTAGTTGTTCCTTCAGCTAATGATGAGAGCTAGTAAAATGAAATGTAAGCAAAAGAAATTTAAGCTTATACTCAAGAGAATGAGGATTAGTCAAAATGGAAGTACGTGGTAGATGAAAAATGTTGAATAGATTTTATAAAATAATGTATTTAATCATAATTAGTTTAGGTTTTATAAATTGATTTTAGTAAAATAGTAGCTCTAATTAGTTGAAAATACTTTTAATTTATTAAGTTTCAATTGTTTATCTTAAATACCTTAATTACGTTTAGTCTAAAATAATGAGTATTTCTTATATAAATAAGAATAAAACTTCGTTAACCTTTTATTTTAAAATTAAGGTATTTAGTTTTAATAGCTTCTGCTAAAAGTACTAACTAAAGTCTGTTTTTAATAAAATAAATTAAAATAATATTAAATGTAATAATCTATAATACCTTAGTAGCTTTAGCATGTGTATATCTATAAATAACTTCATTTTTAATACATATCTTTACTCATGCTATTTTTGTTCTATTATAACTAGCTTACAAAATCTACCTAAACAGATAAACTGCAATGCACTATTAATTTTAAAATCACTTACAAATTACTTAAAGCCTAAAATAGATCAATATACAACTAATATAGAAGTATTGAATGGGTTATAAATATACCCTATTTATTCAGATATTCGTAAAAAACTAAAATACCTTATAAGATAATATTACTATAGCTATATCATTAGCTTAGCTTTTATATCGTAGAAATATTTAAAGTAAGCTAAAACCTTAATTGTCTCATATAACTTTAAGATAGAGTGATGAGCCCATTCAATTTATATTCTAATTCGCCTAAGAATCTTTACTGATGTTCCAGTCTTTTCTCTATTTCTTAAAATCAAAACATAAATAAAGAAAAGAGTCGTTTACCTTTAAATTCCTTTCTTAGTGTCATTTTAAAGACCAAGTTCTTTAAGTTGGTAAAATTTAAGCCTTTGATAAATAAAATATTATATCTTTTAGAACTTAAAAGAGAATAAATTAAAGTTTTAATTTAGCATTCTAAGTGAAATATAATAAATAAAGCTATTACCTAAACTCTAACTATCAAACTTTTAATTTTCATAACTATTTTTATAAGTATTCATTATAAAAAAATCAGAACAAGCTTATGTAACCTTTTTATTTAAAAACCCAGGTTAGATTATAGAAAGATAATTAATTGAAAATCTAAAATCTTAAATAATCATCAACATTTAAGACAGTACATTTATAAACAATTAAGCATATAAATAATTTTGATTGCCATTAAGATAAAATTCTCTACATCTTCTAAAATAATTCCTATTGAAACTTTATTAAAGAGATTATAAGTTTAAAATATTCTAAATTAATTACCTATTCATTCTAATTATTATTTTTGAAATCAATTACTCAAATATAAAAGCCACTAAAGACTAAATTTTAAATAAAATTGTTCTCTTTTGAAATGGACAGAGCAGTAGATCTATCGTAGAAAATAATAGCAAAAGTATATTTAAAAATAATTATATTTTTTAGAAATAAATAAATAATTAAAAGCATCATCTAAATTATTTGGTTATAGTTAATTAATAAGCTATATCAATTGTATAAATTATCTAAGCAGCTTAAAATATTAAATAATCTACTAGCAAAATAATATAAAAATATAAAAAAATAGTTAAATTTATATTTAACTACATAATTTAGAAAATTATAAGATAAATTGGAGCTATTATAGGCAAACTCTTCTTTAAAAAAGGAGATATAATAGCTTTAGATACTTATTATAAAATAAAAGATTGCTGCTATTAATTATTTAATTGCTATCTCCTTACTTAAATGTCACTCCTAAATAAAATTTAAAAGTACTAGAATATTTACTTTTATGCTATTTATTAAGATTTAAATAAGCTAAAAGTATTAATTCATAATGAAATGTAAAAATAAAATTTAATTTGGATATAAAAAGCTTTTTTCTTAAATGCTTCCACAAGAGAAGCAAAGCGAAATTAAAATATGAAAGATGTATGAAGCTTAATTTAGATGTGGTAATAATTAAAAAAATTAAAATTTAGATAAGCTAAATAAAATAAATAAATTACATATCTAAGTAAATGCTTTATTTAGATTATTAAGGAATTTGAATAAGTCTAAGTTATTAAACAATAAATTGGCTGATTAAATACTTAATAAAAAATAAAGTTATGCTTATTTCATCTATCTAGTTCCTATATAAAACTAAAGATGTGATTTGTGATAGATGTAATAATTTTAAATAATTTAAATATAAATAAGAAATAAATTCAACTATACATGCAAATACATTCTATAAAAATAAAACCTTTGGTAAAAATAATTACAATCCTTAGAAACAAAGAAACATGATTTAAAAATTGGAATAATGAAGATATCCAGAAAATTAAAGTTATAACAATAAATTGATAAAATCTATTTCATAAAAGAAAAACTAATTTACACTTGAAAGTGTGTACTAATTAATTTTTTTACTAAAAATTTAATTATTTTTCCATAAATAACCTTACAAATCAACAGTTTTTATGGATTTATTCATTCTGCTGACTATATTATTCAATGTGCATGTACATTTTCTTTTATTCTTATTAACTATCTTTCAATTATAGAATATTCTTTTAAAATTTATTACAAGCTTATGGCTTAGTTTCTTAGAAATATTTGCAAGCTTTTAATTATTTTTCTTATTTTATACAAAAAGGTTTTTCCTTTTATAGGCAAATAAAGAAAAATAAAATACTCAATTATCAAGTCAAAATTTACCTTGAAGGATTTCTTAAATTTAAGATAAATAATTTAATACTCTTCCAACTTATTTAAATTTGAGTTATGTGTCTTTTAAAAGGTTTATACTTAGAAAATAAGTAGATATTTAAAATTTATTAAATGGATATCTAAATGGTGATTTTTAGTTAAAACCAAAAAGTAATTTAATTTAGAGTAGTCTGTGATTTGTTAATATTAGGATAATTTAAATGAGACTGAAATAAAAATTAAAATGAATAGTAATTATTAATAATTGAATAAGAAAATAATAAGTATTTTACATTTATTTCTATAATTTAAAGACTATCATTTATTTTACAAGCTTGTATTTAAATAATTTCGTTAATTTATTTATAAGCATTCTATTGATAATGAATGCTTAATAAATATAATTTTAGTAAGTCATTTAATTAATTAATATACTAGATATGTTTATTTAATTAGCAAGTCTTATAGCTAAGTTAATTTTAATTAATTTTATTTCCCTGATGATTTGTATTAAAACATTTATTAATTTATAAGTAAAATCTAATTAATAATAAAATTATCTAAGTAAAAATAAAATGGAAGGATTCAAAAGAGGTTTCTACACCACCTCCAAAAAGTTGGAGAGGAAACCTGAATCCAATCTTGGATAGTCTTCTTTCCCTTAACCCTAACCTTTTTCTTAATCCTAATAACCTAGAGAAGAACAGAAAAAAGTTCAGAAGACAACATATATAATAACTCCAACCTCATAAGAGAAGCCAAGGAAGCAGATGAAGTCTGCTCTTCACTAGGAGGTTTCATAGTTTAATCCTTCTAGCCAAATGAGTATGGAATAGCTCATCAAAGTGGTACTGAACCTCCAGGAAGAGGTCAGGAAGCTGAAAAAGGACAATTACAAACTAATGGAGAATCTGAACAAGCAAGAGGAAATCGAATCAAGGGATAAGAAATAAGACAAGATGGAAATCGAAGAAATTAAAGTTGACAAGCCTTTATACGAGCGAGAAATAAAATCCTGATACTGCTGTGGCTCAAGAGAATACTTGTGAAAGAAGTGTATGAAATTCCTAAATTTCAAACAGAGTTACTGGAAAAAGCAAAGATAACAGTAGGAAAAAAGGAAGATGTAGCAACAGCTTAAAGTAAGAAGGAATAGAGAACAGTTACGGATAAACGCTACTGGGAATATATGCAAGAAAAAATGCAATTAGTAATGGAAGAGAAACTGAAGATTTCAAGAATAAGCAAGGCAGGAAAGTGGATGGAGATAGAGATCAAACATTTAATTTTAGCCTCCGGAGCAATCTGGAGGTAGTTTAGAAATAGGTTGAAATACCAACAAGAAGGCCAAACATTTTATTCATAATAAATAAATAAAAATGATTGTAGAGCGCGTAGCACCTCATTGGCGCGCAGCTCTTTCAATATTAATATTTAATAGTAAAAAATGTTCTCATGTTTCTTGTTAAATTCTAGAGATCCGATGAGTCATGTCAGCTTCTCCAAATGGGGAATCTTCTTATTAAAAATTATTCTAAAATCTTGAGTCAAATGCTTCAGTCTTCTTGAATAAGGTCCAAATAAGAGATAGTTATTAAGTTGGTAATTAGAAGGCCTGTTAATCAAACTTTCATACTGCTAGAGAGAACCCTCGGGTAAGTTAAGTACGTCTCAACAGAGCTTATTCACCCTTCCCCGTGGTGGTATCTAGTGCGAGATTACTCGCAATGCAGTATACACTGCACCAGATTACCTACTAGTTTGGCTGACGCGGCCGACATCCATTTTATATAATAAATATAATAATAAAAAAATTTCTTCATATATTATTTTATATACTTCTAATTATATTCAATTAACCAAATACTATATTTTAACATTATTAAAACAATTCTTAATAGAGTGCTGCTTAACATAATATCTTTATGACCTCTAAATCTTAGACGTCCTTCATATTACCTGATTAAATTTTAAAAGTTAATGAATCACAAAATTTAATTAAATATCTAATATAAAAGAATTATTAAGAGAAAAAAGGTATCTTCTTATTTAAAAATGAAATAAGAGTTATTAATATTTTAATAAAATAGATTGGTATCTATTTTTATTAACTCATTTAGTTACTTTCTTAAAAAGATTCAAATCCTTTATCGTTTATCTATTTGTCCTTATATACCAAAAATATTTTTTCTAGCTGACTTTTTTAAATTAATTTGATTGAAATAATTGAAAAATGAGATATTTCTATTTTAACTATGATTTACAATATATAATTAATAGTAAATCGATTACTATAGCATTTTTATTCTGTATATTTCACAAGAAAGATTAAAGTGCTTAAAAATATTTTTTTGTTGCCTTTCATGTCATATATTCAAAGTTCTTTCTAGTGCTTTACAATTTTTTTTGTTGAATAGCCCTTTCTATTTTATTGACTATTTTTCCACTTAGCCATTTATTTCTCAGAGAAATTTTTCTTTATTCGAGGCTTAGCTTACATTGTAAAATCAACAGAGCAAAGATTCAATCCATTTAAGTTATAACATTTAATCAACATTTTTCAAAGATTGCTTAAATTTTCTGAATTTACCTTAATCTTTAATTAATTTTAACTATAAGGGTTAGGGTCATCTTTAATTAGAGGAAATGTTTCCTCAAATTAAAGACAATAAAAGTTTTATATTCAGAACTCAACTGTAAATGTCTTCATCTGAATCAATTTCAAACTGAGATAATTTTTCTTTCTCTTCAATAAGCTCATAGAATTGTTCTTCCATCTTCTTGTAATTTTTCTCCAGCTTCTTTAAACAAATTCTAAGGTCATTGTTGTCCTTTTAAAGCTATTTATTCTGTTACTATTAATTACCAAGATCCTGTTTGATTAGTGTCACACTTGAATCATCTAATATCAGCTTCTTTCTGTAAATACCTCCAGAGTAGTTACAATATAGCCTCCTCAATGTTCCAAATTATTTACGGTGCTGCTCAAGCACTCTTCTTCACTTCGGACATTACCTCCAAAAATGTCCAGCCTTTCGACAACAATAGCAACGTTTTATTAAGTTCTTGAATTAAAATTTTTATTCTGTTTACATTTTTTCAATTTCCATCTTTTCTGATTGAAGTTAGTTTTTTTGATTGGTAATCAAATTTCTTCTTTAATTTTTTATTGATTTGCTTCTAGGTTTCTTTCTAATAGTTCAAATTAGGAAGTTAAGGCTTCAATTTAAAACTAAACTTTACTTACCAAGTCTTGATCTTCCTTTTTTCTATCTTACAAAAGAAGCCGAAGATTCAAGTTTTCAGCCTTCAGTATCTATATTTCGGAATTCATTTTCTCAATTAATGAATAAAGCTAAATAATGTCTTGCTCGTGGGGTTTCTCAAGCTTTTTCAGCTTGCTAGGAAATTCCGTATTTCCGAATCCTTAATAGGAGAAGATTTATCTTTTTTGAATTCTTGGTTCTTGTTAGTTAACTGAGACTTAAGATTGATCTTTAAGGTTAGAATTCAAGGTTTAGATTCCCTGGTTTTTTTCCATTTTTTTAATTTACCAGAATCTTAATAGAAATATTTGTTGGTGGTTGATTTGATGCGAAGATAATTTAGTTAATGGGTTAATAATAAGGTATGAATATATTAGTATTTTATAATAGCTTTATTAATATTTACTAGGATATATTTAAAAATCTATTGGTTATTACCTATTATAATAATTTTAATTTAAATCTTTAGTTAACTAAGAGTTTATAAAGAATATTTAATTGCAATTCTTTTATTTGCTCTTATTTCCTTCTAGAAGTTTACCTTATTATTTTAATTAAAATAGTAGATTATATAGATAAAAATAAATTTAAACTGCACTATCTAAAATAATAAACTTTAAGCATATAAAAATATTTTATTTAAAGCTAGAATTAAATAAAATATTAGAAGGAAAATAATAAAAATTAATTATAGAAAACTTAATTTGTAGTAATCTTAAACTAAATAAATTTGGCAAACTATATATGATTTATAATTAATATATTATTTCATTCAAGATTAAATCAAAAAAAATTCCTATAAATTACTTCATTTTAAAAACTTATTTCCAGGTAAAATTATTTATGTTTTAGTAATTTGATTCTGTTTATATAATGAGTAAAATAAATCTAAGATAATTTAATTTTATTATTATTATTATTATTTTAACCAAATGTAAAATTAAAGTTTGCATATCCTGGGTTTTCAACCAGGTTTCTGCTGACAAGTTTTTTTCCGTGGTTGTTCTCCACGACCTTTTTTTAAAGTGGACGGCTACCACGAAGGATTCTCTTAGTTTCTTGTTCAAGTTTCTATTTATATATGCCTTACTCAGCTATCCAAAGTTTGTTTAAGTTTCTTCAGGTCCTTTATTCTTCATTGTACTTGAGTTATCTTCATTTCTTACAATGTCTTAGTAAATGATACCAAGATTAGCAGTAACAACAATTTTTATATCGTTTTTCTAATTTATATTTTAAAAAAACTTTAAAAAAAATGGAAATGGAATAGAATAGAATAGAATATTCGACTATCTAAAAATTAGGCAAGGAACACAAGAAGAAGAGCTAACAAAGAACTAGAGGTGAAGTAGAAATCAATGGAACACTTATTAAGCTCCTCTTCAGAAAGCAAAGTAATGGTTAGACAAGTTAATGAGAGCACTTCGTTTTCAATTGAAATGGAAAAGATGAAAAAATTAATTTCTAAATATGAAGAAGAAACATATAATCAAGGAGAAAGAATTAGAGAGCTTATGAATAACACTGAGGATCAAAATAACGAACTATTAATTCTTAGGAAATAGCTTATATAAAACAATATTGTGACAGAACAATAGCTCTATACTTAGTCTTAAAATAATTTCAAACAAGGGGTAAACATGAGTATTGAAGTCCTCCCTTCTTAAGCAAAAGATTAAGAAATAAATATAGAATAAAATGTTGATAAAAATTTAATTAAAAGAATAGAACAAATAGAAAAATTAGTTTTGCCTTAGTTGAATAAAAAAGAATAGACAAAAAATTGTTGATGTTGTAGGTCGAAATATCACTTATTAAAAAATTGTTAAAAATGATAAAAATTGAAAAAAAGAGAAGAAATAAAAACATGAAGGATGTTAAACAAACTTTGAATAACCAACTCAGGAATTTATAAATAGAAATTATTTAGTGGTAACATGGAAAATTCATTGTGGTAGCCACCCACATTCAAAAAAAGGCCGTAGTATACATCCACGTTAAAAATGGCGGAGGGAAATCGGTTGGAATCCCGAAGAACTCCAAAACTCTTAACATTTAGTTTACGTTATTATTATTATTATAAAAAAACTTTTTTCTCCATCTCAATTCTTTTGCTTAAGTTTGTATCATTTTTTTATTAATTTTACTTTTCTTAATGTTGTATTTTGCGCTAATCTTCTTCTATGATCATTCTTTGTGATTAATTGAAGTTAGTTTACGAAATTTCATAAAGTTAATTATCTGTTACTACTGAGTTTTTAATCAGTTAACTTTTGAGAATTAGAAGTTCGTTATTTTAGTCTTCTATGTAATTCATTAGCTCCCGAATTTTTTCTCCTTGATTAAAAAATATCTCTTCATATTTTGCAATTTTTGCTTTCATTTTTTCGATTTCGCTTTGAAGTAAATTGTTATTTTTGGTTTCATGGTTTTATTGTTCATTCGGACCAACCATTATTTTTCCCTCTGAAGACGAGCTAGAATCTCTAACCTGTCTTTGCTTTTTTAGCTCCTCGTTCGTCACTTATTTTCTTGTTTTTCTTTGTTGTTTCTTAGAAAGATGAATGTTCTTCTCCATTTTTAACTTTAGAAAATATAATCTAAGAATAAAAAAATGAAATTTAAGTAATTAAATACTTAATTTAAATGTTCTTGGAAAATATTATAAAAAAATTAAATATAGCAAAATTCACTTAAAATTTTAAACTAAGAAATATCTTTAAGAGCTTATTTCAAAATTATAATTTATATGATTAAGTTATTTTTAGATTAAATTATGAATCAACAATTTTTAAGTAAAACAATTACAAACATTAATTTTAATATCATCACTTTTATGGATTTATACTTTAAAAAATCCTATTTCCTTAATTTCATCATTTTTCTTTTTTCTTGTTTCATGCTATTATTGTTTAAATAAAAAAATTTAATAATTTTTCTTAATTAAATTGAAATTATAACTAATTTTAAGTTTTCTTATCTTATTGTATTTACGCTGTCCTTTTTTTCAGTAAGCCTCCAAAAAAATTTAAAGAATAACCTAAAAAAAAATAATTAAATATCTAAAACAATAAAATGAAGCATCAAATGAAAAAATTTTGAAGAATAAATAAAAGAACTTTGAATAAATAAAATAGAAGTTAAAAATTTTCAGTTTATATCTAAAAATAATTTATAAATAAATAAATAAATAAGATTATAGAGTGTGTAGCAACTCAATGGTGCGCAGCTCTTTAATAAAGATTTTTAAAGCTAAAAAATTCCTTGTTGAAGTCTTCCACAATGCTAGCATTCCCTTGTGAGTTTTTTCTTCTATAGGGCCGCGATCGGAATGCTACCCTAAAAGACCTTAGTATCTGGCATCTTTCGTCATTAATGCTACTTGATGCCTCTTCGATCTTGACTTCTCTTCTCTTGGCTGGTTCCTCACCTATGGAGTACTTCCTGGTACCAGAGTTTAAGTCAGTTTAAATTGGAGGATTGCTCCTACCTATTTATTTATATAATAAAAGCTATCTGTTTTATTGATTAGAGGAAAAGTAAATTTTTTGCTTTAAATAAAATTTTTAAATGATTAAATTTAAATTTAAATTTTTTTAATAATATTTGTTTACTTTTATTTGTTCAAAGATTAAATTTTTGTTAATTAGAATTATTAGATGATTTTGATATTTATATCTTTTATTCTTCTTTATGAAGATAAAGAATACTTATTTTTATAAATGGAAAAATTAAAAAAATAAAACAAAGATAAAGATTTATTTTGTAATGCAATAAATAATAATTTTCAATTTTTTCTTTTTTTATTTTATTTACATAAATTAAGATAAGCTTTCAGATATTTTTTTAATCAAATTGTTGATAATTTTATCATCTTTAAAAGATAAAAATTAATTATGCTATTTTTATATATTTATTTTTATAATATATAAAAAAATTGAGAATTTCTTGCAAAATGTCTCTTCTTAAAAGACTGCATCTCAATCAAGTTATAATTAGTAAAAAATACTTTAAGAACTCCAAGCTATGTAATTAGAAAATTTTAAACTCCTAAGAACAGTATAAGAACTCGAAAGGAAATTCGAATACCTGATGATTAATTAATAAGAACAAAAAATTGAAAATAAATAGGCAGGAAATATCAGAATGGAAGAGATAGAACAAAATTCAATCAATTCGCAGAGTTAACTGAAAGGATATTCTCTAAAAAATTTCGATGAATAATCCAATGGATGTTGAACTCCAAACTCCAACAATTTATATTCCCTATCGGAAAATTATGACATGCTGATATTGCAAGAAACCTGGACATAAAGTACGGAATTTCTTGCAATTTAGACTTAAAGAAAAAAGAATTATAGAAAAATAATGGGAAAATATTTATAGATTCTATTGTACTCAAGAAGAAGGAAAAATGTATAGGAAAAAAATATTTAAATAAAAAAAAAAGAAGCTCCACATATTTAGCGAGTAATCAGTTCAATAAGAAATTAATGGGAATTGACCTATAAGAAACCATTAGTAAAAATAAATTAAAAATCTTGAAGATTTATGATAGAATTGATCCAGACAAATTTAAAGTTTCTATTACTTAACAATAAACTATTAATCCGTGGACAACTAAATAAAAGTGACTCCACGTTAATAAATTATTATTATTATACATTTTTTTAATATTTTTATTTATTTCTTTATATAATTTAACAATGTTTAGGCAAATAAAATAGATTTTTGTAAATCACTTAGTTTTTATTAGAGCTAGCATTGATTTAGTTATTAAAGTTTTAGTTTGCATTAAAAATGTTTAGATTATTTTTATTATATTATTATCCTTTTATGTTAAATTAAAAAAAAAATTTATTTTACAAAATTATTAAACATAATTTTTTTAATGCTTTCATCGTTTTTAGCTTAATAACTTGCTAAAAGGCATCCTATTTTTTAATATTTTTTAATATTTTTTCTTATTTATTCATTTATGCTTAAAAAAATAATTCTCTAAAATAATGGTAAATTGTTATTCTTACTTAATTGTTGTGAATTGTAGATTAATGATAAATATTTTCATTTATGTATATTAAGTACTCAAATTAATTTATTTTCATAAAAAAAAAAATGGAACAGACTATTCGCCTTTCCAAAAACTTAACTAGAAACGCAAAAAGGAAAGCGGCTAAACAATTACTTAAATAACAAAAACTAGAAGAGAAATCGAGCTCCTCATCAGAAGGTAAAATTATGATAGGAACAGCTCAGAATAATCCAGGTAAGATTGGAGAGAATTCAGAAGTTTTTTTATAGCTCGATTAAATGAAAAATAAAATTTCTGAGTATCAAGAAATAATTTACAACCAAGGAGAAAAAATCAGAGAATTAATGAACTTCATAGATGATCAAAATAATGAATTGTTAATAATTAGACGTCAGTTAATCCAGAATAATTTAGTAACGGAACAATAATTATACTAATAGTCTCAAACGAACCTTAAACAAGATTAAGACATGATCATTGAAAAGGAATTAATTTAAAAAGATGTTGCAGAAAAATAGAAAAATGAAAATATTGAATAAGATTTAATAAAACAAATAAATCAGCTTGAAAAAAAAGTATTTTAGAAAAAACCTTTGAAAAGATAAACCAAACAATGTTGGTATTGCAAGTCAAGATGACATTTATTAAAAAATTGTGGTGGCTGAAAATAATTATAATTAAAAGAACAATTAAGAACGTGAAAGACTCTTAATAGGCTATGAATTACTGAAGCCGGAGTCTATAAAAGAAAAATATTTGCTGGAAACTCGGAAGATTTTTAGTGGTTACCTCCCACGTAAAAAGCTTGGTCGTGGTATCCATCCACGTTAAAAAAATGGCAGCAAGAAACTGGTTGAGATTCCAGGTATTGCAAGACTTTTTAACTTTAAGTTCATTATTATTATTATTATTATTAATTTATTTTCATAACTTATTATCATTTAATGCTCATATAGAATTTTGAAGGATTTATTTAGAGTATTTTTTATAATCTAGTAAACTGATTTCTATTAATAATGGCTTTTTATAAACTTTTAAATTAAAATATTAACTAAAAAGTTTTAAATTTAATATTCGTTAACTATTTAGTAAGATATTTGATGCTATTTAATATTAATTAATTTCAACTAAAATATTTTTTGGACCGGAAGCTCCTTTCCGATTGCACGACCTGACGCTCTCTTTTTATGGAATAACGGAGATATCCTGTTGTGCTCCAGATACAGCTGCTTGGGAGCTCCATCGCTATGAGCAGCCAGACATCAAGCCCTACCAAGAGCGGATAATCTCAAAGACAGGGTTCCCTTCAGAAAATGACTCTGACCAAGGACTTTCCCAGCGACAGGAAAGGAATTTGTTCCTAGCCATAAAACCAAAAAGTTTAGTCACGAAGGTCATTCTCAGCTCCCAACATTTTTTCAATTATTTGATGTTATTTAATATATGAGATCAAGTATTAAATTCATAGATTAAAAGATATTTATCAATTAAAAAATTTCTAGAAGGTATTGGTAAATTATCTAGTGGTGTAAGCATAATAGATTTTCGAAAGAAAAATACTCAAAATTGAAAAGAATTAATATTCTCTTAGAGATAATATAAAACGATTTACATTCCTTATAAAAAAGCATATTCACGCTCTTCATTTTTTGTAAAAATATAAACATTTTCTATTATAATAATTTAAGTCTAAAAAAGTAAACTATTTTGATCATTTTAGATTATAATTAAAATTATTTATTATCACTGTAGATTTAGCTTTCTTTTCTTGCATGATTATTTTATAAAAACGTAGCAACTATAACACAAACCTTTTGCATAAAATAGCTTATCACTATGACTTAGTATCTATATAATTCTTTTTCTTTCATAATAACAAACCATACATTATTCCTAATTATTTTATTTCCATTACTTTTGAGTTCTTGCTCTATTTTCAGGCTTAGGTTCGATATCAGGAAATGTTTATAGAGGGAAATATTAGGTTGAGTTAGAATTTTAATTTCAAGCTTATGAGGAACGCGTAAGAGGAGTAAAATCTCTCTCTACCACCAGTTGCGTTTAAAGCAGAGTGATGGAACTTACCAAGCAAAGAAGGTATATCTTAAAGAATATTAGCTTTATTTTCATACTTCATATTTCAGTGAATATAATTATAATTTTTTTGATTTAAATAGTGTTAATTAAATAAATATGCTTAAGCTTATTAATTATAAATTAGATTCTTTAAAATAATTAGTTTAAATAAAAAGTAAAAAACTAATAATGTGATTTAATTATGCTAGCTGTAAATTGCATTCATTTCAACTACGAAAAATATATAGATGATATAACCAAAGTATCAAATTTTTTTAATATATTTAACTTATGCATTCAATTATTATACTTAAATGTTAAGTAATCGTTAATAAATTGTAATAAAGCTATAACAAAAATTATGGATATAAAAAAATAATAGAATTTCATTTAAGAACAACTTAAATGAAAATATTAAAATATATACTTTAAATAAAAGTTTAAAAACTAAATTTTCTAAATGACATATTAAATACAAATTTATAAACATAAGAACCTAAGAATGTATAATAATTTCTATAAAATAGCTATAAATCAAATTTAAAATAAATACTTACAGCTAAGAAAGTTATTTTATTCTTGATAAAATAAACATTTTTATTTATTTGATTTAATAAGTAAATTTCTAGAAAATTTCGATAGTTATTTGTATTATTAAGCTCTAAATTCACAAAAATATTTCTTTAGCTCATTTCCATCTTCATTTTAATTGAAAATTCTTTTAAATAAAAATTAAATTTGATATTACTAATTATAGATTTTTATTACCTAAAGCTTTATCTTTTTTAAAAAAAGAAAAAGACAAAATTCATATGAATATTATTATTGATTTTTTTTAATTATATTAAATCTATTTCTTTAAGCAAAAATGATAGTAAGATAATCTAATAAAAATATGATCTATAAGAAAAGTTTAAAGCCTTAGTCGCTGACTCTAAAGAAATATTTAAAAATATAAATAATTGATTTAAAACTCCAAAGATGTAATTTCATTTTATTTAAAGTACTTCTTTAGAATCTAACTGCTTTATATTCTACTTTTAACTTTTAATTCTCTTTATAAAATGTCAGTGCAACATCATTATAGAAATCAATATAAATAATTAATTTAAATATCTCATAACTATTTCTTTCTTGTTAAAATGTATGCAACTATGTATTAGATAAGCTTAAGTTTAATTTATTGAAACTTTGTTAGCTAGAATTTAATTATTGATTCTTTATTATCTATTTAGTTTTTAGAGATAGTAAAATAAATTCAATTAAGCAGAATGTGAGTCTTAATAATAATCAGGCTTTTGTTTGCTTCTTATTCTATCTTTTCTTGAATGCCTTGTATGCTGATGAATAACAATTGCTGCACATGCCTCTTGAAAAAACCATCTTGTCAGTATGGCCACATGTAATTACTTTTTCCATTTTGTTTTTTTAATAATAGCAGGCTAAGCACATTCCCTTCGCATAGTGCTTTTTATCTGTATGAGCACACTTTGTTATTCTTTTCGAAATTCTAAGCTCAAACGATACTTCGCCAGATGGATTTTAAGCAAATTAATTGCTTAAGTTAAATTCTTCTGGATCTTGAGGATTTAGCGATGAATTGAGAGGAGGGAGTTCTCTGCTTTGAGGCCAGGGGCTGGAAAAAGATGGAAATGGAAATTATCCAAGTAAGGTAGGCATACCCTATAAAACATTAATTTGACTATCTTTCTTCATTTTAGTAATTATAATAAATAATTATGACTTGCTTAAATAAGCATTATATCAATTAAACATAGCTTTATTTAATTTATAAAACTATTAAACTAAAATATTAATTAATTTACTTCATACCTTACATAGTTACTATTATATACATTAATTTAAGCTATCGATCAAGGGTTAAGGAAACTACTCAACTCCCTTCATGTATTTATTCTAATATTGCTCTATTTATAATTTTAAGATATTTATGTCTTAAATTTAATGATAATTACTCAGTCTTATTAAGTCAATAGTTAACTTATTTTAGCATATTTTAAATCTGCTTTTTTATTCCTAAATTTGACTGTATATAAAAGATAAACTATTATTATTATAAGTTTTTATCCATTTTAGTATAACTTATTTAAAAAGGTATCAGCTGACCTAAACAAAAGTTTTAGATATTAAATAATTTGATTTATTTGTTAAGAAGCATATCAGTTTAAGTGAAATTGTTAGTTATAGCAATGAATATATATCAGTTATAAATAATTGCATTATATTAATAAAGAGAGCTTAGTATATAATGAATCAAAATCTATTTTATATAATTTTTACTTGCAATAATATTTGTTTTCCATCTACATGGAAGTTAATAACTATTATAATTTATTAATATATCAATTTTAAGTATAATTAATAATCAAGTTTTTGCTTATAAAGTGAAGAGGAAATAAGTTGTTGGCATTAGCCAATTTTTTTTGTTAGCATTAATTTAAATATATCTCTTTATTTTATTTGATATACACTAAATTTATATATAGCAACTATATATTTTTAAAAGAGTTATCATTACTTTCATTCCAATTGCTTTAAATACTTTTCTATTTTTAATAACTTAATTATTTTTAATAAAACTATATCTAGAATTAATTATTTTATAGTTCTACATTGCTTAAAGATTTATATAGCAGTTATTATTAAATCTATTTTGTTTCAGGAAATAAACAAATTTACTTTAATAAATATTCATTTTATGTTAGATAGATAAATACATTTGATTATAGAGCTCGTAGCACTCTCATTGGTGTGCAGCTCTTTAAAAATAATGTTTCATACTGACAAGAATGTTTGCTTCTGATAAAATTATCAGATACTGGTAGACCTTGTTCAATACTGGTATAATTATTCAGTACTGATAAAAATGTTCAATACTGATATAATTTAAGAATTCTCGTAATCTTTTCTACTTGTTGGAGGTCCAAGGACATGGCAGGATTGTGTCTCATTGCATCACCAAAGCAGAGGACGATATGTGTCAATTATGGGTACTTAAATTCCCCACCTTTGATGAAGCTCGCAATATTATTTCTTTTTCGTTCCAGAATTAAAAATAAATTAACCCAAGCCAGTGTTGGTGGTCTAAGAATCTTATGTCTCGATGCCAAACCAAATCAGAGGAAGACATAAAGTCGATTATAGGTACTTAACTTCCCCAACCTCTGATGAAGATGACCTTGTTGTTTACCTTCGAACAACTATGACTGTTTAAAAAAGAATAATATATAATAAAAATATTATGGTCTGATATTCTATGAATGCCATTATTTTTTAAGAATTCAAAATGATTCTGATCTTTTTATATTTGAATCAACCTCTAAGTTTTAACTAACGCTTAGTTAAGAGAGTTATAAATATATAAACTTTTTGGTTATTTTCTAAAATTAATTTAGACACTGCAAGCATATGACGTCTCTATAATTAGTGTAAAGTTTTTCAGGCAAAACAGAGAGCCGTCTAGAATCTGAAGCACCAAAAGTAATAAAAAGCAATTTACGAGAAAAAATTAATAAGAATAACGAAGATAAAATCAAATTTTTTCAATTCTAATGTAAATTTATATAAAATTAGGAATATGAGGAGAGAAACTACTATTTACCATTGCTTTGAGATAGTTAGAGGGGAGTTGGGATGGTATCCGTCCACTCAATCAAAATGGCAGCCGTATAGTGTTTGAAAACCCACGGCAAACATTTACATTTTTGAATTTGATTTAAATGTAACATGAAAAATAAATAATAAAGGTATCTAACTATTTTATTTACATCTTCTAAATAATTTAACTTTAAATTGAGTTATACATATAACAAAGTATTTGATTGCTTTATATATAAGATAAAGCTATATTACAAAAAAGAAATAAAATAAATATTAAACTAATTATAATATATTTAAAATTTATCCATTATCATTTTAACGTTAAAATAAAAATGAACCAATAATAAAATATAATATACATGTATAAATTATATTTATTGTAAAATAAAATAAATGTATTATAGTTTTAAGGAATGGAAGATGCATATTTTAAATGAGTTTATTTCTAAATATAAAAATTAATATATTAAATCAAGTTCTTATTTAGATCTTATTTAAAAAATATTTATAAATTAAAAAGTAAAAATATTAAAGCATTTTATTAGATTTTTATCTCATTAGAGCATAGAAGAATTGAATTTAGAGAATCTTGCAAATAGATAGAAATTTTTATAAATATTTATTTAGTTTGAAAAATAAACTTTTATTAAAAGCTGAAATAATTAAGAGTAAATCCCTTAAATTTAAATTAATAAGCTATAAATCTTGAAGATAAAGTCTATTAGATTAAATCACTTTTTAGCTTCATTTATGTTTATCTGAAACTTAATAGATAGTGAACAAACATAAGCAAACTAAATAAATAAAAATTAAAAATAAATAAAAATCAGCATTATTTAATTGGTGCTAAACTTAAGGATTTATTTATTATTATTAAATTATCAATAGAATTATAAGTATTAGATAAATGCTTTATGCTTATAACACTAATAAATATATCTAATTAAAATCTATTTTGCTTAATAATAAAATTTTATTAATGTATTGCTATACATTATAATATAAATGACTTCATTTGTTATTAAAATAATACTTTAGAGATAATTAGAAATAAATGTTTATATAATAATTAACTAATTATTAAGCTTCTTTATTATTTCATCTATAGTATTTTAATAGTAATAGCTTAATATAACTGAGTACTTATTATTCATTTATTTAGATTATATTTTATATTTCTATATGGTTATTTAATATCAGATATTTATAGTATTTTCTATTTTATCTTTGTAAAATTAAATACAATGATAGGTTATATCTAAATTTTTCTATTTTAGTATTATTTTGCTTGAAACACTTTATACTATCATTATGCTTTATTTTTTTCTATTACTTAAACGGCTTTTAATTAACCTGATCAAATTAGTAAGAGTATTTAAATATTAATATTCCTCTTAAAGCAAGTCTTAATCCACACAATTCTATTTAAGAACTTACAAATGTTAATTTTAGTTTAATAGAAACGGTAAATATCTTCTAAGAATTTTAATTCCAACATTTTTAAATGTTTATTACCAAATATTTAAGATTTACTCCTTTGAGCTTTTTAAGAATTACTAAATTCTAGAAATATTTTTATATTTAATAAGCAAAACTACATAGTTCCTTTTAACCCACAAAGATATTTTTATTAATATATAGAAATCAGAGATTTGCTTAAAGTCTAAAGAATATAATTGTAATTTATTTAAATAAAAAGTATTTTGTTAAAACTTTATCTCATAATTATCTCTTATTCAATATAATCAAGTTAACATTTTATTAAATTATCTATCTTTCCTATTTTTAACTTTCATCAATAATTAGATGTTGAATAATTTATTAAAGCTATTTTAACTTTAGTAATAAGAATAAAAATAAAATAATAAAGAAAGGATGCTTAAATATATAATACATTTATTTTATAAATTACTTTAAAATATTTTATGCTTCTAAATTTATTTTTTACTTTAATTCATTTTTCATTTATCATCAACTTTATCTCATCTTCCATTATTACGTTATGCATATGTAGCAACCATCATTTTCATATTGATATACGAAATTTCTGTTAAAAAGGACTAAAAGTATTCTTATATTGATACTCCTTATGTTTTCACTCCTTTCAGCTATATTTTTCATCTCGAAATATTTAAAGGTAGGTCACTATTATTTTTATATTTTAAAGATCCTTGCGAGCTTGCAACAAAAACTGCAGAAGCATATGCAAACTTTGGTAGTATTTAAGGTAATATTATCACCTGAAAGCTTAAAGAGCCAAACATCTGAATATTAGTTAGTGAATTTCTGCACTCGCTTAAAAACTTTCCAAATATATAGAATTTATCCCAGATGATTTCATATCCAGTGCTAAATCTCTGAATTTTAATAGGCTAAATTTTTTTAATTTTTACTGGTCCATTATGAATATTTCGTATTAATTAGTTTCTTTATACACCTTTTTGTCAATGTGATCCCTATTATTATAAAAATAGCTTCTTTTTATTAAATCTAATTCTATGTAAATATTTTGGAACTTCCATTTAATAATTTTAAACATTTACTTGGGAACAGATTTTAATTTTTTATTATCAATGTCTGAACTACTTGATATTATAGATCTTCTTCAGAACACTACTCAATTTGTGTAAAATTACCTTATTGATCAATTTTAACGTTTTATTATTTTTCTTTTCTGTTAAATTTCATGATTTAAGAGTACTTGATTCTTTTAAAATTGCTTTTATGGAATTAACTTCAGCTTAATTATCAGCAAAGGAAATTTCTATTTTTAGCCCCTTCTTTCCTGTTCTAAAGCTATTATCAGAGCAGGACTTCAATTTAATCAATAAACTAGATAGCATTATTCTCTAAAAAATATGTAACTTTGCTTTTATTATATAATCCTTATTATTAGTAAGCTCCAAATTATTTTGGCACAGATTCTATGAATTTTACTGATTTATAGAATTATTTAGATTTATCATTTCTTTAAATTATTCTACTTTATTCTTTCTAGATTCGAAAGTTCTTTATGCTAACTTTTGGCTCGTACTAATTGTTTCCTTGCTCTATCATATTTATTAAACCTAGTTTAATATTGAGCTAGCTTTTTTATTTTTTTTGTTTAATTGTCTTATATTTCTCCTAGATAATTGTCTTATTATTAATAAAGTTTCAGCTAGTAGACTGTTGGTCACTGTATAAGTCTAATTTATTTTATTTCGTTCCAACTATAAAATAAGCATTTTATGCATATAAGGTGATTACAAGTAAGTATCCAGGGTAATTGTAGTGATCAGTTGCAATTATATCCACAATTAAGATAATTTATTAATTAAAGTTATATGCAAAAATTAAATTAATATATTTAAAGTTACTATTTACTATTTCCTTTAATTTTATCTAATTTCTTATAAATTCATAAGATTTATATGTCTTTTAACTAAACTTTTAAAGCTTTTATTCTTACATTCTAATAACTTTAAATCATTTATGCTTTTAAGTCTTAAATTTAGTTTCTAATATAATAATCTTTAAAAATTTATAAATTCTTAACTGACTCTTTAGTTTTTGCAAATGTCTTTATAATTCCATTAGACGTTCTTTTAAATATTAATCTTAATCTGGATTTTTCTCTCTTACCTTCTTCATTATTTTAAGAGTATTTCGAAATGTCAGTTGCCAATCTCTTCTATATTTGTTGTCTATTACATGAATTAGACTAACTACTATGGTTCATATTTAAATTTCTTAACTAAGTTTCTTTCATACATTTTGAATATTTTATTTTAACTATTTATATGGATTAAGTTCTTAGGCTTACATCTTTTTAATATAACTTTAAAGGCTTACTTTATAATTAGCTAAATTTAATAATTAACAAATTAATAAAAGAAAGATTTAGCTCTATTAAATCTTTATATTCTTTATAAATGCTAAAATTTATCTAAGAATCTAATACTTTCCTTAAGCGTTCTCTTAGCTTCATTACTTCAAGCTAAAAAATTAAAGGTATAAATCTAATTTTAATCTTTGATGAAAAAATAGAATTGGTTGATATTGCTTGATTAATGGAATTGAAAAAAGGATTATTTGGTATTAAAGCTAAAGAAATAAAAATAGAATATTTAAATAAATTTGATGAGATAAAGAAGAAACTAAGACCAATATATGAAGCTAGAGATTTTATATAATTTAAAGCTCTAAAATCCTTAATAATTGAATATAAAAATATATAATCTAGTAATTTAAGAATTTATTAATCATAATCTTTAATAATGAAAATCTGATTATTAAATGAGTGTAGTTAATATATTAGAACAAATTTTAAGGATTATCTAAATTTTAAATAAAATTACTATAAGATTAAAGTGAATTACAACTATGCTATTATATTGAGAAAAAATAACTCTTATACGATAATTCTTTATATATAGAATAATTAAAAAAAGCTTTAGTATGTATTTAAAAAATATGCTTAAAATCTATTACATAATATAATAAAATAATTTTCGCATTTTAGCAATAATTTTAAAATAATGAAGATGAAAATAAAATTTAAAAGTATTCAAAAATAATTATATATTATTAAATTTGTTTATCTTAAAAATATATATCCATTTTAAGAAAATTTTACATAATTCAAGCATATTTAATTAAAAATACTTAAATAAAGTTCAATTAATTTAAAAATGTATAAGTGTCATTCTAAATTGTGGTTTTTATTCTACACATTAATTTATAAATTAAATAAAAAATATTTTATAGTTATCAATTTTTTCTATATATATCAAATAAATATTTAGGATCTCATAAAACTAACTTTAAAAATATCTATAATTTATGAATTATGCTTAAGATATTTTTAATTTTATCTTAAAATTTTTTCAATAGATAATAAAAATTATAAGCTCATTTTAGACAGTTGTTATTTTATCAGATCAAATTTTAATTAATTTGATATATTTTTAGCTAATAGATTAAAGAAATGATTTACTTAAATTAATATTATAATATAAATTATACAAAATTATTTCTATCACTAAATTTACATTTTCCTTTTTTATATATTATTGCTGTTATTTATAATTATTTTTAGTATAAGAAAACTCTTTTAAAAGTATAGTAATTGATTTCTTGATAAGCTATGTAAATATTTAATTATTTTAAAGTTAGAAAATTGAAAGAACTAAATAACTATTATAAAAATCCCTAAAGCATTACTAAAGTTAGCTTCTATGTGTGCTTTACTTTCAATTTTTAAACTGTTTTAGTAATAAAATTTTAATTATCATTTTTCACTTATAATCTAATTATTCTAATAATTTAAATAGTTCTAAAAGATAAAAGTTAATTTAAAGCTAAATCCTAATTAACTTAGTATTTCTTTCTTTTAAAACAATTCTTTTAATTATGTTTATACTTTTAGTTTAATAAATTAAGCTTAAATCTTTGAAATTCAGAGATGAGTTGCTTGATATTTATGATATATTTAATTTTTCCATACAAATTAAATTAAATTCTATTAAGGATATAAGAATCTTATTGAACAACCATACTTTTACTCACTTTTTATACTATCTTTTTTTGAATGTGTTATATGCTTGATGAATAACAACTGAAACACATGTCTCTTGCAAAATTCATTAATCAGTATGACCACATTTAATTACTTTTTCCATTTTGCCTTTTTAATAAAAGCAGATAGATCACATTCCTTTTGCATAGTGTTTTTTATCTGTACTAACACATTTTACTATTTTTTAAATCCTAAACTAAAACGATACTTTTCCGCATTAATTTTAAGAAAAATATTTGTCTAAGTTAAATTCTTCAAGTTCTTGAGGATTGAATATTGAATTGAGAGCAGGGAATTATCTACTTTAAGGCTAAGAGTTAGAAAAAAATGGGAAGGAATATCCAAGTATATTAGACATACCCTGTGAAAAATAATTTGGCTATCTTTGTTCATTAAATAGTTATAATAAATAGTTATGATTTGCTTAGATGAACATTAACTTGATTTAACTAGCAACCAAATAAATAAATAGATAAATAATTAAACTTATAGATAAACATAGTTATATTTAATTATAAAGGAATTCAAACTAAAGTATTAATAAGCTACTATTCATATCTTTTTAATTTGTTAGTTATGTATATGTATTAAAATTCATCTAAATTATTTCTAAAATTTATTTATCTTAAATTAATTTTAATTTACCCAAGCTTTACCAAGATAAACATCTTCTAGTAATTTTCCTTAAAAAATTAAGAATTTTCATTAATTTTATTAAAATTATAAGGTTATTAGTTTTTCTATCTTAATTAGTAGAAAAGACTTTCAAAGTTATTATATATGTTAATCTTAGGGCTAAATCATTAAAGCTAAGCTATTTTTGCTATAATTTAAATTAAATTTTTTAAATAAACATTATAAATGATTTGCTTACTTAAATTTTAGGTAAAAAATAATTATGGACTAATGTTAAATAATTATAATAAAATTCATTCTAAATTCTTTAAAATGCTTATCTTTTTCAATAACCATAAATATTATTATTTTCTTTCTTTTAGAAGGCTTCATTATCTTCTAGCCGCGCTTTATGTATTCTTAAATTATTAATATTAAAATGCTATCTTTTAAAAAATGAACTCTTTTAGATTTTAGAATCAGTTTTATGTAAAAAGTATGAAATATCACTTAAATATATCACTAAAATCTCGCTTAGTTGCAAAATATTTTAAATTCCTTATTAATAGAAATATTTCTTTATACATACTTCATTGCTTACTTTCACAAGTTTCTATTTAAGTGATAAATAATTTCTATTAGCAAGTTTAGACATTTTTTTAATTAATTTTTTACAATATAATTCCATTTAAAATAGTTATTTAACTGTCTAATAGCTTAATTATGTTTAATCAAACTTAATCTAGAACTATAATTAATTTTTCTTTATAATTTCTTTAATGGAACTGAGTGCTTTTACATTCATTTTTTATCAATTTATTTATACATCAAAATATTAAGGAAAGTATTATTTTAATTATTTAATAAGCTTGTCTTTTATTATTTTCTATTAAGTTAAAATTTATCTAAAAGAATAGATCATTCACTGTAAGTAAAAAATATTAAAAGCTTGATTTAAGTATACATTAGCTTATATAGCAAGCACTTTCATTTTTGGATTTTAATTAAATTGTGATTTCTAAATATTAAAGATATGCTTTAATTAATTATTTATTTGCTTAAATAAAACATCTCAATCCAAATAACTATTTATTAGTAGATTTAGCATCTTCTAAATTTTCCAATCTTAGTTAACTGTTTGAACTTCATCTAGTTATCTCAATCAATTTTAGCTTAAAATAAATTTAGTTTAACATTATTTTTTAATTTTGTACCTTTAGTATTAAACTATTGCTAAAGTAAAATATGTTTATAGTGAAAGATCTCTAATGCTAAAATTAATAACTTTATCACTTTTAAAAGCATAAAATCTAAAATCTTAATAAATGATCTAAGTGTAAGTCTAAGTTTAAATGGTATATTCTTTAGAAATTATATATCTGCTAAAAGGAATAAGTGTTTTATAGATATGTACTAAAGCAATAAAATTTGACTCTTTGCTAAATTAATTAGTTTATGTATTTAGGTTATTTTTAATTATTTTATGTTTTCTTTTCCTTTTTTAAACAGTTTTCTCTGAAATTATTTTACGCTTTACTTAGCGTTTTCCCTAGTTTATTATAAAATGATTAGATTTACTAATAGATTTTTTCCATAATATATAATTATAACTTTGTTTACTATAGAAGTTCAATTATTTCTTATAAACTTGTTGGTCTAAGATTTTTACGCTAGATGTTTGGCTGTAAAGCAAATAAATAAAAAAATAAATTTTCTAAGTAAAAGCATCAGATTATAAATATATGGCTTAAGAGAATAGATTAGAAGTGATTTTAAAAGTTATTAATTAAGATATAGATTATTATCATTTAGATATATAGAAACTAATTACAACTAAATAGAAAACATACTTTATTAAAATTTCAGTCTGCAATATAAATTTATTAGGCTTCTTTTGCTTGCTATTTAGTATGAATTAGTTAACTTTTTAGAATACAATTTCAAAAGAATTTGATTTAGTAATATATAAAATTAGAATAGAATTAATAGATAAGTAGATTTTCTTGCAATTGATGAGTAAATTATATAAATAATCAAAATTTAATTAATAGATAAATATCTTAAGGAATCTCTATTAGTATAAAGAAAATTTTATAAAAGATATTCATTTCATAGCTTAAAAGGACAAAAATGTAATAAATTCCGAAATAGCATTAAGATTAGAAGACACTTATACGTTATTTTCACTTATAGCGATAAAGTGTATAAAAAACTTTAATTATTAATCCTTTTTTAAAATTTTAGATAAAGAAAATGAAGCTTTTATATCATTACTTTGAAGTTATAAAATCTAAGCTTAAAATTTTACAAGAGAATCATATAAGATTAAAATTATTTTTTAACTATAAAATATTTCAACCTAAAACTGATTGTTACTATTAAATATCAGCAACATTACTTATCTTGATATTCTCCAATAAATTTTTATATTATGATATAAACCTCAAAGTATTTACTAAAGTTTAGTTATAAATATTTAAGTTTTTTATTAATTTAAATTCATTTATATTTTACAGTCTATCTATTAGATTTAAAACTTCTATGCAATTATTTTTGGTTGCATTTGATAATAGCAGCTTAATAAGCAGTATAGCAGATATCAGCTCTGAAAATTTTCATTGTTCTTTTATTTATCTCTTGCTTATCTCGTTTTTTATTTTGATATTTTAATGATGCTAAACGTATTTTAAATATATTAGATTTAGATAATCTTCCCAATTTTATTTCCTTACATGTAATGTAACTCTTTCTTATACGAGTACTGTAAATAGCGGAGTATTTATTATGAAACATAACTTAATTTGAAGTACTAATTAGTTGTAATAAAATAGCCATATTTGCTTATTATTTATTCTTATATCATATTTTTTAATTCATTATAGCAATAAAATTAAATAAGACAGTTCAAGCAATATTTTTTAGTCTATATTGACTTTACTCCGTTAGTTTTCTTTCCCCTCATTTTAGAGCAACTGGCCAAAGAAATGGAATTTACCTCCATTTCAAGAAGATATCTCCTATGCTGAGCCTGAAGCATTCAATTTATGCATAAGAATACCATCAAAGCTGATAATTAATTTTAGCTAAGAGTTCAGAAAAAGATAATAAATGCATTCATACTGATAAAAAGCACTATGCCAAAAGTACGTGCTACACTTGCTATTATCAAAATAAATAAGATAAAATAATCAAATGCAGCCATATGGATGGAGTAGTTTTTGCAAGAAACATATGGTACAATTGCTATTCAATAGTTCATAAAGCATATTAGAAAATAAAAATAAAGATAATTGAGGATATAGAAATTATTGCTTTTATAAATAAATATTCTTTAGTTTCTTAAAAGGAGAGCTTCATTTATAATCTTCTTAACTAAGCATCCTATTATTATACTCTTCTTTATTTTTACTATTTTTAATGGATTCAAAGTTGGGAAATAATAAACAAATAATTGGCTAAAAGTTTTAAAAACTAATGAGTTAAAAGATTCCAAAATAGCACAAAGCATAATCAGAATTTCGTTTAAAGCATACAAATAAAAATTAAATTTATATTAAGTTATTTATTAAAAATAATCATAAATAAAAGAATAATTTTTAGTAGCTAAATTAAAACAAAGAGGCATAAAGCACTTTTGCTATATGATTTAAATTTATTGCGAAAATGGAATCTATTATTAATGGAAAGTACTTAGTGAAATAGATATTGAAGCTAAATAAAATTAAAATTATTAAATAGGCTATCAGTAGCATCGAGATAAATTAAATTAAGATATACTTAAAAAATTAAAAAATTAAGATTTTCCTTATCTTGATATGAAGAATATCTTTTTATTACATTATTTTAATTTCTTTCTCGAGCTATAAAGGATTAAGGCAAAAAATAATAAATGATAAAAAATAAAAATTTAATTATAAGCAAAAGATTAAAAAATGAAAGAAATTAAATTAAAATTAAAGGACATATTTTAGAAATATATCACATAAATTAAAAATTCCAAGTTTCTAAAATAAAAAATTATAGCTAATAATTAAAAAATGGAAGGATTCAAAAGAGGTTTCTACACACCTCCAAAAAGTTGGAGAGGAAACCTTAATCCAATCTTGGCCAGTCGTCTTTTTCTTAACCTTCTTCTTAATCTTAACAACTTGGAATTCAATCAGAATATGACGAGCAGAAGAAATTTTAGAAAGCGACTCACGTAATAAATCCTACATCGTAGGAAAAGCCAAGAAAGTAGATGAAGTCTGCTCTTCACCAGGAGTTGTCAGAATTTAATCCTTCTGGCCAGATAAGCATGGAGTAGCTCATCAAAGTGGTGCTGAACCTCCAGGAGTGGTTAGGAAACTGAGGAAGGATAATGAGAAGCTTATGGAACAACTCATCCTAGCGGAAGGAATATAATCCAGACTTATGTTCTAAGAAAGAGAACTAAGCGCTTTCTGAAACATATCCTAAGACCCGATAAACTAATCCTAAAATTAGCTTCAGAAACAAACTGATCTGAGTTACAGACTGGAAAAATTAGAAAAGAAGCTAGACGAACAAAGGGGAGATCCAATTTTGATTGAAGAGACCAACATGAAGACTAGGGTTAAACCACAAAAAGTAGTGAAGAATTGTTACTACTGCAATTCGACAAAACACATGTGAAGACGCTGCATGAAATTCCAAAATTTCAAGACATAGTATTGGAATAAATAAAGAAGAATACAAGCACAACAGAGGAAGAAAAAACAAATGAAATAGAGACAAATCAGAGAGAGATGAAACCTAAATGAATTAGGTTTCATCTACAAGAGAAAATCTGATTAGAAATGAAGATAGAATCGGAAATGACATGAAGAGGAAGAGAGACCTTTAAAACTTTATTTTTAACATTGGAGCAACCTGGTGTCCAGCATGAAGAGATGAAAATCCTCGATAATTGCTAAACTTAATTTATCCTATTATTATTACAAAAATTATAGCTCATCAGAATAAAATTGCATATTAAAACATAACAAATAAATAAAATGATTATGAAATAGCAATAGAATAAAAATAAATAATTTATTGTAGCTTTTTAATTAAAATAGATCTTGTTATAATTTATAAAAAATTAAAAATTAAACTATTCTATTTAATAAAATATTCATAAAATGCTAGCTAAAAATTTAATTCATAAGAATATAATAAAAAATGTAAAAGTTATTATTTATTTTATTGAATTTAAGGACTATTAACAAAAAATTTGAGAGTTTAATATCTCATATATTAGACAAATATGCTTTTTTGGTTTATTATTTAAATAAAAGAAAAAATAAAATAAAAGTTGAATAATTAGAAATAAAAATACTAAAGGAAGTATTTAAAAATTAGAAACTTTCTTAATTTAATTTCAGATAAAAATGTAAATTAAAAGGATCTTTAACATTAACTAAAATATAAGCTAAAAGATTTCTTCTTTATCCAAAATCTGACTCTTAATTTGCTTTAACTTTATTTACAAATATTAGTTGCGAAATTTGCATAGCCAATTTTCTGAATATTTACTTTAGCATTAGAATAAAAAGAGCTATAGCTATACTTAGTAAATAATAATCTTTGTGAAATAATTTTAATATTCAAGTAAATTTTAGTAGGGTTGAGCATATAAAGCTAATAATAAGCATTAATGAGAAATTTATGAAATAGATTAAAAAGTTCATTGTTAGAAACATCTCAATACATAACTCTTTAACTTAGATTAAAGAGGTGAAAGGAACATAACTTTAAAAATTATTAATTTTCTTCCTTTAATTTATAAAATGTTTGCGCTATTTAGATATATGCATTTAAACTATTGATTTAAGTTTTAAAATATAATGAAGGTAATTATTGGATAGAAGAATAAAACTATTAAGTTTAATAAAAGAGCATCTCTTATTATATTAAATTCATTTATATATTAATATTAAAAAAATAAATAAGGATTTATATTTTTTGAGAGAAAGGATTTAGAAAAATTTCTATGATAGTAGAGCAATAGAATTAAATAAAGAATCCAAAGTTTAAAAATAAAAATTATTTTATAAGTTAATAATTCTTAATTAGATCTAATCATCTCAGCATATCTCATTTCAAGTAAGACATTTAGATTACAAATTTTTAGAAAAATATAAAAGTTAAGAGAGTAGAAGAGCGCTTAATAGAAAAAACTTAAAATGTATTGAAAGAATTCTGAAATATGTGCTTATAAAGCATATTATTATTTTATTAAGTATATAAAGAAATTTAAATTGATTTAGTGAAAACAATTATTAAAAATAGATAACTTTAGTATTTCTTGTCAATTAATTTAAAAAGAAAAACTAAAATATTTCACAACTTTATAAATCAATATTGAGGAATTTGATTCCAATAATTAACAATATTTAGAATATCAAATTTATAATAAAAGCAACTAAGAGATATTATTCTTTTTTTCTTTAAAAAATAATCTTAATGAAGTAGATGTTGATTTAGATTATAACCAAAATATCAATGATTTAATTATTTTAATGAAACATTAATTTGTTTAAATCTCAGTTGGATAATGGAATAGCCTTATTAATACTCTTATATTTAGAAATAAATAAATCATCTATATAGATATTTTAGTTTTTTTAATTAGATTCTAGATGAGAATGGTAGATTTAAGTATTGAATAAACCATTTATGAATACTTAAACTAAATTAGAAAAAAATAAGCATTGTTAGTGATAATGTATATTATTTATGCTAAGTATAACAAATAAAAATAGCAAATCCTCTAATAATTTCTTATAATTAAATTCATTATTTTCTTATTTTATCTTTATTACTCAAGTAATAAAACTTATTAAGATAAAATCTTCTAAATTTAAGTTGAATGACAAAGAAAAACTTGAGATAAAGGAAAATAATATTTTTAAAAAGGCAAATAATTACTAACTATGTAGAACTTAACTTAATAAACTATAAACATTTCTCAACTTTATATATTGTTAGTTATAATATTACATGAAACTGTAAACTTAGGATCTTTTATTTAGACCAAGTCAGAAGAATTGATTGCTAAGAGTAAATATCGAATAAAAATAACTTAAGCATAATTTATTTTTTGATGAAACTAAGAGATTTTACTAGAAGTAGCAGAAGTCTTTTGAATAAAATAATCAACTTATTTATTGGTTACATAAAGGATTATTTAAAAGGAATCAGAAGTCTTTTAGCCAAATTTTTTATCAAATCTAAAAAACATATACAAGGTCTAATTTACACTAAGATTCTAAAATCTTAAAGAGAATAATTATAAAATATAGCTAAATTAGCAATAATAATCAGTTAAATGGAAGCTTACTTTAATATATTCTTAACTAATTAATTATTTAATAACAGTAAGTAGAAGTGAAAAATACGCAAAATTAAATAAAGAAGCGTTTAATATACTATATATCTTAAATACAAATCATTATTTAAATTCAGATGCTTAATAGGAATTTATCTAACTTAACTTTATGAAGCAAAAGCTTAGATAATTAATATGTGCTTATATTTATTAGCAACTTCTAGAAAATACTTTAATCAAATTATTCTGATTTAAGATAAAAATTTATTTACATGATCATATACAACTTTTAGAAATGTGTAAGATAAATAACTTCGTCGCTTTCTGATTTATCATATAAAACTTTTTTAGAAATTAGCTAGATTTTCGTGAAATAATAACAAGTAGTTGGTAGTATATTCCAAATATTCTAATTTCTTTACAGATTGAAAATGAAAATTTGTTTAATATCCTTAATAAATGGAGCAAGCTTACCTATTAAGAAAAGCTTAAGTATTTAAATTTAATTAAAAGACAAATTATCAATAAAAAATAAAGGTTCAATCTATTTGTATAAGTTTAGTTAAGAACATGTTCATTAAATTATAGCAGACCATTATAGTAACAAAGTATCTTTTAAATTTCTAAAAACCTATTAAAAAGGCTTTAATATAAAATTTGATGCCAATTTGCAGTTAAACTATTTCCATTTTACTTTTTTTGAGGATTCTAAAATAATTTTAAAACTTTGTATGATTTAAAAGATAAAATATCAGACTAAAATATAGATAATAAAGAATAAATAAATATAGACAAATCATTTATTTCCAAACTTAACTTAGTAAAGATCAAGTGACTTATTATATTGTTTAGTAGTATTAAATATCAAAACTCTCCTTGCTTTAATTTATACAATAATGAGCTTATTATAATAGATTGTTGAGTAAATTTAAATTATTATTTAGTATGATTATATAATTATCTGAGCTTAGTAGTAAAATGAACTTTATTTTATTCAAAATAGAAATATAACAAATATCGCATAAAGAAAATAAATCATAAAATACCTTTTAAGCTATTATTATTTAATTAATTGTCTCTAATTCATTCTCAAATAAATGTATTTTTCTTAGTCTATTCAATGTGCAATATTTCAGACTGTTTTGAGTATTTTTTCTCATTATTATTGATTTTACTCTTTATCAAGGGAGTCATATATAATAGTGATTAAATTCTAATATTTAGCTCTTTGAAATAAATGTAAAATACCTTTTAAGATATATTCTAACTAAATAATCATAATATTTACTAACTAATAAAAATTAAACTTCGAGTAACCTTTACTCAAAAATAATAAAAGTTGAACAAGCAAAGTAAAATTTAAAATGCAAATCAACTTTAATAAAATCTCTAGTTATATTATAACTATTTTAAATAATTATAAACTTAATAGAGTTATCTCATTGGCAAACTTCAATTAGTTAAGATTAAAATTTTCTTATAACTTAATATTTATTAAGATAATTGGCAGCAAACTTTATATTCATAAGTAATCAAATTAAAAGATTTAAACATTTTAGAATTTTTTTTAACCCTCAGGAGACTTAGTTTCCAAATTTATTTAAAGAAATTATTTGGATCTTAAATAATATAAATTTGGTTTTATTTTCGTTTGTACTTAAGAGTAAATGATAATGGTAAGTATCTTATTAATAGATAAAATTTTTAATTATCTTTATCTACTTATTTCTACTTTGGTTATATTTATAAAGTTTTTTATCTTTGCATTTCTAAGGTTTTTCAACTAAATAAGCAATAGATAAATATCAGACTTTTTAACATGGAAAATGCTTTCAAAATTTAAATGCTTTAGTCGCCGATTCTAAAGAAATATTTGCAAACATAAATAATATATTTAAAACTCCCAAAATACAATTTTATTTTATTTAAAGAAAAAACTCTTTAGAATCTAACTGACTTTAATCTCTTCTTTCAATTTTTAATTTCATTTTATAAAATGGCTGCTAAATCTTCTTTATAGAAATTGAAATAAATAATTAATTTAAAATTCCTCATACTATCTATTTCTTTCTTGTTAAAATATCGATGCTACTAATATTTAGATAAGCTTTATTTTTTTTAATTTGAACTGAAAGTTTGATAGTTAGAAATTAATAATTTATTCTTCGTTATCTTTTAGTTTTTTAGAGATAATAAAAAAAATTAAGCAAAATATGAGTCTTAAAAACAATCAGGCTTTTACTTGCTTCATATTCTATCTTTTTTTGAATGCCTTGTATGCTGATGAATAGCAACTGCAGCACATTCCTCTTGAAAAAACTGTCTTATCAGTGTGACCACATGTAATTACTTTTTCCATTTTGTTTTTTTAATAGTAGCAGGTTGAGCACATTCCTTTCGCATAGTGCTTTTTATCTTTATGAGCACACTTTGTTATTCTTTTCGAAATTCTGAGCTAAAATGGTACTTTGCCAGATGAATTTTAGGCAATTAAATTACCTAAATTAAATTATTCGGGTTCTCGAGGATTGAGCAATGAATCGAGAGGAGGGAGTTCTCTGCTTTGAGGCCAGGGACTGGAAAAAGATGGAAATGGAAAGTATCCGAGCAAAGTAGGCATACCCTGTAAAACATTAATTTGACTATCTTTCTTCATTTCAGTAATTATAATAAATAATTATGACTTGCTTAAATAAGCATTATATCAATTAAACTAACAATTAAACAAAACTTTATTTAATTAAGAAATATTAAAATGAATTATAATAAATTAGTCTCATACTTTAGATACCTTTTATTAAGTATGCATTTGTTATAATTAACTTAAGCTATTGATATAGAGTTATTGAAATTTTTTAAAATTCCTTTAATGCTTTTATTCAAATATTGTCTTATTTATAATTTTAAATTATTTTTTTTAATTGTTTGCTAAATACTCAGTCTTATTAAATCAATAGATAACTTATTTATAACTTTTTTTATTCTTTATTTAAGCCTGAATTTTTTTTCGTAATGCTGATTCCAATTTAAAAATTAAATCATAATGATAACGAGATCTTTTATAGTTCCTTCCATAATAATTTAAATAAATACTATCTAGCCTGAATAAATTTCGTAGATATTAAAAAATTTGGTTTATTTATAAAGAAATAAATTAGTTTAAGTGAACATTTCTTAATTAAATTTAATGCATTTATATATTTATTAAAATTTAATTTCTTTTTATGTATTGATTCTTTGAATTTGTGCTTTCTAAGTTGATTCTTCTAAACAGAAATAAATTAACTCTTAAAAAATACCTAAAAACTTAAATTAAAATATATCATTCCAATTTTAAGATAATTGGTAAAAACTTTTCTTAAATTCTTTGTCATTTTCGATTTTGCTGATAAGTTTCTCATTTCTCTTAAAAAAAGTTAAATAAGTTTGACTTTACCATTTCTATTTTAAGATCTTGAAATGCATATCGCATTTAATTATTCTTATTTAAATTACAGTTTTAATATCACAAAAATTTAAAGTTCTTTCATTATTATTTAGAGCTGTATTATTATTTCTTTTCTACCTAGAATTTTTAATAAATATTGTCTATTAAGTATCTTTATTTTATAATTTTAATTACATCTTTTATTCATTTATTTTCTGTGCTTTAACCAAAAAAGTTGTATTTATGGGTTTTTCTGATTTATAGCAATCCTTTGCGTGATATGATTTTTTTTCTTCGACAATCTAACAAAAAAATTTAAATTTTTTATTTAAATTTATAAGTAACTTATACTTATATAATTTTTTATAAGTTTCAAGCATTTTTACCTAACATTTCTCAGCGAGTTTATTGAGTAAAATGATTATTTAGTTTTTCTCTTTTTGGTGTTCTATCATAATAAATTTATAACCAATTTTGCTCATTTTCTTTTATGATTTTTAGACTATGCATTTCTTGGTAAAAAATTAATTTTTAATTAAAACAAATTATTTACTATATTTTTATTATAAATTTGTGCTTAAATTTTGTTTATTATATAACTTTGGAAAATAATGCTTATGATAACTCTTTTTAAGAATTATTGTATGTATTAAATGAAAACACATTAAATTTAAAAAAGTAAATTAAATTTAGTTTAGAGGATTTTATAATTCTTCATATATCTATTAAAAATACTCTCGATTATATATTACTCAATGAATTTTAACTAAGGTTTTTAATTAATTCTTTTATTAAGAAAAAAAGGAATCATTTATTTAAAGATTTACATCTAAAAATATCATAACTTTTCATATAATGCTTGTAGGATTTGATTAAGAATATTGATTTAGATATAAACAGTTAAACATAAAAGATAATATAAAAATTAAATTTTATTGCAAGTTATATAATCATTATCTATTTTATTATATCTACGCTATAATTCAAATATTTCAAGAAGTTTATTTCTTCAGATGTTTTTGTCAAGATCTCTTAAAATTATACGAATTTTACTAAATAAGCTAATAAACTCTAATATTATAAACAAATAATTATATTTATTTAAGTTTTGTTTAGTTTCTAATTTTTAAGCCTTATAAATTTTTAATTTAAAGCACTAAGTTTATTTTATTAATAATGATATACAAGGATTTTTCTTATCTACTTTAAAAAGATTTAAATTTAAATTTTTAGTAGTGAAATAATAATTTCTAGTTAAAGCTATTGTAATTAAATAGATCAGCTATAAATAATTTATATAAGTATAGCTTATAAAATAAACTAGATTTGTTGATAAATGATTCTAAAATAGATATAGTCCTTATACACTAAGCTATCTTTATTACTATATTGGAGTTATTTATAACTGATATATTCATTGCTATTACTTTTACTAGAATTTATTATTTCCCTTCTAAATCACTTTATATATACATCTTTCTAAGGTTTATAAGAAATTCCTCTTTATATTATTATTAATGGCTTAAGCTTCATGCTTTAAATCATTAGTTAATAAGACTTAAAAATTTAAACCTAAACGAAACTTAAATAAATATAACTGTTTATGATTCTAGATTTTATAAGCTTATTAGGTTAGCTTCGTCTAATTTTAGAGATTTTAGCAGCTTAAAAATAAATAAGAAAGACATTTGAGTAAACAAACTATTAAAATACTTGAATTATAAGTTGATATACAATAAAAAAATGGTTATATAAATAAATAAATTTGATTATAGAGCGCGTAGCTCTTTAAAAAAAATGTTTCATACTGACAAGAATGTTTGTTACTGATAAAATTATCAGATACTGATAAACCTTGTTCAATACTGGTATAATTATTCAGTAGTGATAAAAATGTTCAATACTGATATAATTTAAGAATACTCGTAATCTTTTCTACTTGTTGGAGGTCCAAGGATATGGCAGGATTGTGTCTCATTGCATCACCAAAGCAGAGGAAGACATAAAGTCGATTATGGGTACTTCCCCAACCTCTGATGAAGATGACCTTGCTGTTCACCTTCGAACAACTATGGTGGTTTTAAAAAATAGATATAATAATAGTTTAAGAATTGGATATAATGCTAAGTTTTTAAATAGGTAGCAATAAACTTAGTTTAATATTATATTTTATTCTAAGTCTTCAAAGTTTATATTTAAATCCATTTTCTTAATGAAGTTCATGCAAGCATTATCATAAGCTTTAGTTAACTTTAGAGAGATCAATCTTTTCAAAAATGTGTCATTCTTAAATTATTTTCATTTTATATTAAAACTCACGCATTATCTTTTAATGCATCAAGCATCTAAATAGAGTTATTTACGAAATTTATAAATAGTCATATAAGCAATAATTAGATTTGGGAAAGTAAAGTTCTTAAAGTTATAAAAAGAAAAGAGCAAAACTTTATAAATCTGCTATAAATGATAAGAAAGGAAAAAGCTATGCTTACTCAATAAATATGCTTACTTTTGTTAGGTAAAACAATTGCAACTTATAAAAGTTTATATAAGTATAAATTATTTATAAGTTTAAATAAGTAAATAAAAAACTTTATATTCAACTGTTCAATAGAAAGAAGCTTTATCATGTTGAGTGTAGCTATGGAAATAAACACTAATTAATTCTAATTTTAATTCAAAGTACGTAAAAAATTAAAAAATTAGATAAATTATAAAGAAAGAAAATTAGAAGATAATAATAATTTTTAGTATGAAATTATAAGGAATAACTATAAAACACTAAAGCAATAATGAAAAAACTCAAAATTTTTGTTAGAAAAGTGTTCTTTAATGAATAATAATTAATATTATAAATATTTGCAAGATAGGAAAATAATAAAAAAGGCAGAGTCAAGCCTTTTCTTTTTAAAGATGAAGAGAAACTTATCAACAACAATAAACATTTGAAAGAATTCAAAGTATTTAATACTTATCTTAAAATCAGAAGGAAATACTTTAATTAAATTTTGGATAATTTTAAAAGCTAATTTATTTTAAGTTTAGAAGAAGCAACTTAGATGGCTCAAATCCAAAAATAAGTTTATCAACTAGAAATTAATTTTTATTATCTATATAATTTTATTTAATTAATATATTTTCACCTAAACAGATTTATTTCTTTATAAAAAATCTAATTATATAATATCTACAAAATTTGTTTAGGTCGCCTTATTTATTTAAAATTAATTATGAAAAATCGATAAAAATTTTTATATTTATAGTGGTTTAACTTTTAGATTAGAGCCACCTCTACGAATAAAAGAATTCAGATTTAAATAAAAAAGCTAGAAATAAGTTATTTAATGATTTAGCAAGACTGAGCAATTATTATGCAATAAATATTTGAATTTATAAATAAGACAATATTTGAATAAAAGCATTAAAGGAATTTTAAAAAATTTCAATAACTCTATATCAATAGCTCTATATCAACAGCTTAAGTTAATTATAACAAATGCATACTTAATAAAAGGTATCTAAAGTATGAGACTAATTTATTATAATTCATTTTAATATTTCTTAATTAAATAAAGTTTTGTTTAATTGTTAGTTTAATTGATATAATGCTTATTTAAGCAAGTCATAATTATTTATTATAATTACTGAAATGAAGAAAGATAGTCAAATTAATGTTTTACAGGGTATGCCTACTTTGCTCGGATACTTTCCATTTCCATCTTTTTCCAGTCCCTGGCCTCAAAGCAGAGAACTCCCTCCTCTCGATTCATTGCTCAATCCTCGAGAACCCGAATAATTTAATTTAGGTAATTTAATTGCCTAAAATCCATCTGGCAAAGTACCATTTTAGCTCAGAATTTCGAAAAGAATAACAAAGTGTGCTCATAAAGATAAAAAGCACTATGCGAAAGGAATGTGCTCAACCTGCTACTATTAAAAAAACAAAATGGAAAAAGTAATTACATGTGGTCACACTGATAAGACAGTTTTTTCAAGAGGAATGTGCTGCAGTTGCTATTCATCAGCATACAAGGCATTCAAAAAAAGATAGAATATGAAGCAAGTAAAAGCCTGATTGTTTTTAAGACTCATATTTTGCTTAATTTTTTTTATTATCTCTAAAAAACTAAAAGATAACGAAGAATAAATTATTAATTTCTAACTATCAAACTTTCAGTTCAAATTAAAAAAAATAAAGCTTATCTAAATATTAGTAGCATCGATATTTTAACAAGAAAGAAATAGATAGTATGAGGAATTTTAAATTAATTATTTATTTCAATTTCTATAAAGAAGATTTAGCAGCCATTTTATAAAATGAAATTAAAAATTGAAAGAAGAGATTAAAGTCAGTTAGATTCTAAAGAGTTTTTTCTTTAAATAAAATAAAATTGTATTTTGGGAGTTTTAAATATATTATTTATGTTCGCAAATATTTCTTTAGAATCGGCGACTAAAGCATTTAAATTTTGAAAGCATTTTCCATGTTAAAAAGTCTGATATTTATCTATTGCTTATTTAGTTGAAAAACCTTAGAAATGCAAAGATAAAAAACTTTATAAATATAACCAAAGTAGAAATAAGTAGATAAAGATAATTAAAAATTTTATCTATTAATAAGATACTTACCATTATCATTTACTCTTAAGTACAAACGAAAATAAAACCAAAATTATATTATTTAAGATCCAAATAATTTCTTTAAATAAATTTGGAAACTAAGTCTCCTGAGGGTTAAAAAAAATTCTAAAATGTTTAAATCTTTTAATTTGATTACTTATGAATATAAAGTTTGCTGCCAATTATCTTAATAAATATTAAGTTATAAGAAAATTTTAATCTTAACTAATTGAAGTTTGCCAATGAGATAACTCTATTAAGTTTATAATTATTTAAAATAGTTATAATATAACTAGAGATTTTATTAAAGTTGATTTGCATTTTAAATTTTACTTTGCTTGTTCAACTTTTATTATTTTCGAGTAAAGGTTACTCGAAGTTTAATTTTTATTAGTTAGTAAATATTATGATTATTTAGTTAGAATATATCTTAAAAGGTATTTTACATTTATTTCAAAGAGCTAAATATTAGAATTTAATCACTATTATATATGACTCCCTTGATAAAGAGTAAAATCAATAATAATGAGAAAAAATACTCAAAACAGTCTGAAATATTGCACATTGAATAGACTAAGAAAAATACATTTATTTGAGAATGAATTAGAGACAATTAATTAAATAATAATAGCTTAAAAGGTATTTTATGATTTATTTTCTTTATGCGATATTTGTTATATTTCTATTTTGAATAAAATAAAGTTCATTTTACTACTAAGCTCAGATAATTATATAATCATACTAAATAATAATTTAAATTTACTCAACAATCTATTATAATAAGCTCATTATTGTATAAATTAAAGCAAGGAGAGTTTTGATATTTAATACTACTAAACAATATAATAAGTCACTTGATCTTTACTAAGTTAAGTTTGGAAATAAATGATTTGTCTATATTTATTTATTCTTTATTATCTATATTTTAGTCTGATATTTTATCTTTTAAATCATACAAAGTTTTAAAATTATTTTAGAATCCTCAAAAAAAGTAAACTGGAAATAGTTTAACTGCAAATTGGCATCAAATTTTATATTAAAGCCTTTTTAATAGGTTTTTAGAAATTTAAAAGATACTTTGTTACTATAATGGTCTGCTATAATTTAATGAACATGTTCTTAACTAAACTTATACAAATAGATTGAACCTTTATTTTTTATTGATAATTTGTCTTTTAATTAAATTTAAATACTTAAGCTTTTCTTAATAGGTAAGCTTGCTCCATTTATTAAGGATATTAAACAAATTTTCATTTTCAATCTGTAAAGAAATTAGAATATTTGGAATATACTACCAACTACTTGTTATTATTTCACGAAAATCTAGCTAATTTCTAAAAAAGTTTTATATGATAAATCAGAAAGCGACGAAGTTATTTATCTTACACATTTCTAAAAGTTGTATATGATCATGTAAATAAATTTTTATCTTAAATCAGAATAATTTGATTAAAGTATTTTCTAGAAGTTGCTAATAAATATAAGCACATATTAATTATCTAAGCTTTTGCTTCATAAAGTTAAGTTAGATAAATTCCTATTAAGCATCTGAATTTAAATAATGATTTGTATTTAAGATATATAGTATATTAAACGCTTCTTTATTTAATTTTGCGTATTTTTCACTTCTACTTACTGTTATTAAATAATTAATTAGTTAAGAATATATTAAAGTAAGCTTCCATTTAACTGATTATTATTGCTAATTTAGCTATATTTTATAATTATTCTCTTTAAGATTTTAGAATCTTAGTGTAAATTAGACCTTGTATATGCTTTTTAGATTTGATAAAAAATTTGGCTAAAAGAGCTTCTGATTCCTTTTAAATAATCCTTTATGTAACCAATAAATAAGTTGATTATTTTATTCAAAAGACTTCTGCTACTTCTAGTAAAATCTCTTAGTTTCATCAAAAAATAAATTATGCTTAAGTTATTTTTATTCGATATTTACTCTTAGCAATCAATTCTTCTGACTTGGTCTAAATAAAAGATCCTAAGTTTACAGTTTCATGTAATATTATAACTAACAATATATAAAGTTGAGAAATGTTTATAGTTTATTAAGTTAAGTTCTACATAGTTAGTAATTATTTGCCTTTTTAAAAATATTATTTTCCTTTATCTCAAGTTTTTCTTTGTTATTCAACTTAAATTTAGAAGATTTTATCTTAATAAGTTTTATTACTTGAGTAATAAAGATAAAATAAGAAAATAATGAATTTAATTATAAGAAATTATTAGAGGATTTGCTATTTTTATTTGTTATACTTAGCATAAATAATATACATTATCACTAACAATGCTTATTTTTTTCTAATTTAGTTTAAGTATTCATAAATGGTTTATTCAATACTTAAATCTACCATTCTCATCTAGAATCTAATTAAAAAAACTAAAATATCTATATAGATGATTTATTTATTTCTAAATATAAGAGTATTAATAAGGCTATTCCATTATCCAACTGAGATTTAAACAAATTAATGTTTCATTAAAATAATTAAATCATTGATATTTTGGTTATAATCTAAATCAACATCTACTTCATTAAGATTAATTTTTAAATAAAAAAAGAATAATATCTCTTAGTTGCTTTTATTATAAATTTGATATTCTAAATATTGTTAATTATTGGAATCAAATTCCTCAATATTGGTTTATAAAGTTGTGAAATATTTTAGTTTTTCTTTTTAAATTAATTGACAAGAAATACTAAAGTTATCTATTTTTAATAATTGTTTTCACTAAATCAATTTAAATTTCTTTATATACTTAATAAAATAATAATATGCTTTATAAGCACATATTTCAGAATTCTTTCAATACATTTTAAGTTTTTTCTATTAAGCGCTCTTCTACTCTCTTAACTTTTATATTTTTATAGAAATTTGTAATCTAAATGTCTTACTTGAAATGAGATATGCTGAGATGATTAGATCTAATTAAGAATTATTAACTTATAAAATAATTTTTATTTTTAAACTTTGGATTCTTTATTTAATTCTATTGCTCTACTATCATAGAAGTTTTTCTAAATCCTTTCTCTCAAAAAATATAAATCCTTATTTATTTTTTTAATATTAATATATAAATGAATTTAATATAATAAGAGATGCTCTTTTATTAAACTTAATAGTTTTATTCTTCTATCCAATAATTACCTTCATTATATTTTAAAACTTAAATCAATAGTTTAAATGCATATATCTAAATAGCGCAAACATTTTATAAATTAAAGGAAGAAAATTAATAATTTTTAAAGTTATATACCTTTCACCTCTTTAATCTAAGTTAAAGAGTTATGTATTGAGATGTTTCTAACAATGAACTTTTTAATCTATTTCATAAATTTCTCATTAATGCTTATTATTAGCTTTATATGCTCAACCCTACTAAAATTTACTTGAATATTAAAATTATTTCACAAAGATTATTATTTACTAAGTATAGCTATAGCTCTTTTTATTCTAATGCTAAAGTAAATATTCAGAAAATTGGCTATGCAAATTTCGCAACTAATATTTGTAAATAAAGTTAAAGCAAATTAAGAGTCAGATTTTGGATAAAGAAGAAATCTTTTAGCTTATATTTTAGTTAATGTTAAAGATCCTTTTAATTTACATTTTTATCTGAAATTAAATTAAGAAATTTCTAATTTTTAAATACTTCATTAAGTATTTTTATTTCTAATTATTCAACTTTTATTTTATTTTTTCTTTTATTTAAATAATAAACCAAAAAAGCATATTTGTCTAATATATGAGATATTAAACTCTCAAATTTTTTGTTAATAGTCCTTAAATTCAATAAAATAAATAATAAATTTTACATTTTTTATTATATTCTTATGAATTAAATTTTTAGCTAGCATTTTATGAATATTTTAATAAATAGAATAGTTTTATTTTTAATTTTTTATAAATTATAACAAGATCTATTTTAATTAAAAAGCTACAATAAATTATTTATTTTGATTCTATTGCTATTTCATAATCATTTTATTTATTTATTATGTTTTAATATGCAATTTTATTCTGATGAGCTATAATTTTTGTAATAATAATAGGATAAATTAAGTTTAGCAATTATCGAGGATTTTCATCTCTTCATGCTGGACACCAGGTTGCTCCAATGTTAAAAATAAAGTTTTAAAGGCCTCTCTTCCTCTTCATGTCATTTCCGATTCTATCTTCATTTCTAATCAGATTTTCTCTTGTAGATGAAACCTAATTCATTTAGGTGTAATCTCTCTCTGATTTGTCTCTACTTCATTTGTTTTTTCTTCCTCTGCTGTGCTTGTATTCTTCTTTATTTATTCCAATACTATGTCTTGAAATTTTGGAAATTCATGCAGCGTCTTCACATGTGTTTTGTCGAATTGCAGTAACAATTCTTCACTACTTTTTGTGGTTTAACCCTAGTCTTCATGTTGGTCTCTTCAATCAAAATTGGATCTCCCCTTTGTTCGTCTAGCATCTTCTCTAATTTTTCCAGTCTGTAACTCAGATCAGATTGTTTCTGAAGCTAATTTTAGGATTAGTTTATCGGGTCTTAGGATATGTTTCAGAAAGCGCTTAGTTCTCTTTCTTAGAACATAAGTCTGGATTATATTCTTTCCGCTAGGATGAGTTGTTCCATAAGCTTCTCATTATTCTTCCTCAGTTTCCTAACCACTCCTGGAGGTTCAGCACCACTTTGATGAGCTACTCCATGCTTATCTGGCCAGAAGGATTAAATTCTGACAACTCCTGGTGAAGAGCAGACTTCATCTGCTTTCTTGGCTTTTCCTACGATGTAGGATTTATTACGTGAGTCGCTTTCTAAAATTTCTTCTGCTCGTCATATTCTGATTGAATTCCAAGTTGTTAAGATTAAGAAGAAGGTTAAGGTTAAGAAAAAGAGGACTGGCCAAGATTGGATTCAGGTTACCTCTCCAACTTTTTGGAGGTGGTGTAGAAACCTTTTTTGAATCCTTCCATTTTTTAATTATTAGCTATAATTTTTTATTTTAGAAACTTGGAATTTTTAATTTATGTGATATATTTCTAAAATATGTCCTTTAATTTTAATTTAATTTCTTTTATTTTTTAATCTTTTGCTTATAGATAAATTTTTATTTTTTATCATTTATTATTTTTGCCTTAATCCTTTATAGCTCGAGAAAGAAATTAAAATAATGTAATAAAAAGATATTCTTCATATCAAGATAAGGAAAATCTTAATTTTTTAAGTATATTTTAATTTAATTTATCTAGATGCTACTGATAGACTATTTAATAATTTTAATTTTATTTAGCTACAATATCTATTTCACTAAGTACTTTCCATTAATAATAGATTCCATTTTCGCAATAAATTTAAATCATATAGCAAAAGTGCTTTATGCCTCTTTGTTTTAATTTAGCTACTAAAAATTATTCTTATATTTATGATTATTTTTAATAAATAACTTAATATAACTTTTAATTTTGAAAACTTTTAGTCAATTATTTTTTTAATTTAACAACTTTGAATCCATTAAAAAATAGTAAAAATAGGGAAAAGTATAATAATTGGATTTTAGTTAAGAAGATTATAAATGAAGGTCTCTTTTTAAGAAATTAAAGAATATTTATTTATAAAATAAATAATTCTATAAGCTCAAATCTCTTTATTTTTATTTTCTTATATATTTATTGAACTATTTAATAGCAAGTTTAGCATATATTTCTTGCAAAAACTACTCCATCCATATGGCCGCATTTGATTACTTTATCTTAATTATTTATTTTGATAATAGCAAGTGTAGCACATATTTTGGCATACGGCTTTTTATCAGTACGAATGAATTAATTATCTTTTTCTAAACTCTTAGCTAAAATTAATTATCAGCTTTGATGGTATTCTTATGTATAAATTGAATGCTACAGGATCAGCTTATGAGGTATTTTCCTGAAGTGAAGATAAATTTCTTCTCTTTGGTCAGTTGCTCTAAAATGATGAGAAAGGAAATAAGCCGAGTAAAGTTGGCATGCCCTAAAAATATTTTTTGAAGTGTCTTATTTAATTTTACAGTTATAATGAATAAAATAATTTAATTATGATATAAGAATAAATAATAAGCAGATATAGCTTTTTATTACAACTACTTTAGACTTTACTTCAAATTAAGTTAAATGTTCTGAAGAGCAATAAACTTGATATATAATAACATTTAAAAACAATATAATACCTTCAATTGGAAGAACATATTCTGAAAATTGAAGGTACCACAAATTTATTTAGTTAAATTTAAATTAAGTTAAGTCTCATACAAAAATACTCTGTTATTTATGTATTAGTATAAGATATATTTGCATTACAAGTAAGGAAATAAAATTGAGAAGAGTATCTAAATCTATTATATTTAAAATACGTTTAGCATCATTAAAATATCAAAATAAATAAACGAGATAGGCAAGAGATAAATAAAAGTAAAACGAACATTTTCAGAGCTGATATACGCTATACCATTAATTAAGCTGCTCTTTATCAAGTGCAACCAAAAATAATTGCATAAAAGATTTTAATCTAATAGATAGACTGTAAAATAAATAAATTTAAATTAAATATATAAAAAGCTTATATATTTATAACTTTCTTAACTAAACTTTAGTTAAATACTTTGAGGTTTATATCATAAAATAAAAATTTATTGGAGAATTTTAAGCTAAGTAATGTTGCTGATATTTAATAGTTACAATCAGTTTTAGGTTGAAATATTTTATAGCTAATTAATAAATTTTATCTTACCTGATTCTTTTGTAAAATTTAAAGCTGTGATTTTATAACTTCAAAGTAAGGATATAAAAGCTTAATTTTCTTTATCTTAAAATTTTAAAAAGATTAATAATTAAAGCTTTTTATACATTTTATCGCTATAAGTGAAAATAACATATAAATGTCTTCTAATCTTATTGTTATTTCGGAGTTTATATTATTTTAGACCTTTTAAGAAATGAAACTAATACCTTTTATAAAATTCTAGCCATCTATTAATTTCTTACTATATAGTGCAAAAATTAAATTAAAGAGTCAACAAGTAATTAAAAATATGAAAATAATAATTTTCAATATGACATCAATTATTAGATTCTTCTATTTTTAAAGCAGTTTCTTAATAAATTTTTGTTTTATACTAATAGAGATTCCTTAAGATATTTATCTATTAATTAAATTTTGATTATTTATATAATTTACTCATCAATTACAAGAAAATCTACTTATCTATTAATTCTATTCTAATTTTATATATTACTAAATCAAATTCTTTTGAAGTTATATTCTAAAAAGTTAACTAATTATACTAAATAGCAAGCAAAAGAAGCCTAACAAATTTATATTGCAGACTGAAATTTTAATAAAGTATGTTTTCTATTTAGTTGTAATTAGTTTCTATATATCTAAATGATAATAATCTATATCTTAATTAATAACTTTTAAAATCACTTCTAATCTATTCTCTTAAGCCATATATTTATAATCTGATGCTTTTACTTAGAAAATTTATTTTTTTATTTATTTACTTTACAGCCAAACATCTAGCGTAAAAATCTTAGACCAACAAGTTTATAAGAAATAATTGAACTTCTATAGTAAACAAAGTTATAATTATATATTATGGATAAAATCTATTAGTAAATCTAATCATTTTATAATAAACTAGGGAAAACGCTAAGTAAAGCGTAAAATAATTTAAGAGAAAACTATTTAAAAAAGGAAAAGAAAACATAAAATAATTAAAATAAACCTAAATACATAAACTAATTAATTTAGCAAAGAGTCAAATTTTATTGCTTTAGTACATATCTATAAATCACTTATTCCTTTTAGCAGATATATAATTTCTAAAGAATATACCATTTAAACTTAGACTTACACTTAGATCATTTATTAAGATTTTAGATTTTATGCTTTTAAAAGTGATAAAGTTATTAATTTTAGGATTAGAGATACTTTCACTATAAACATATTTTACTTTAGCAATAGTTTAATACTAAAGGTACAAAATTAAAAATAATGTTAAAATAAATTTACTTTAAGCTAAAATTGATAGACATAACTAGATGAAGTTCAAAGTTAACTAAGATTGAAAAATTTAGAAGATGCTAAATCTACTAATAAATAGTAATTGGATTGAGATGTTTTATTTAAGCAAATAAATAATTAATTAAAGCATATCTTTGATATTTTAAATCACAATTTAATTAAAATCCAAAAATGAAAGTGCTTGCTATATAAGCTAATGTATACTTAAATCAAGCTTTTAATATTTTTTACTTACAGTGAATGATCTATTCTTTTAGATAAATTTTAACTTAATAGAAAATAATAAAAGACAAGCTTATTAAATAATTAAAATAATACTTTCCTTAATATTTTGATGTATAAATAAATTGATAAAAAATGAATGTAAAAGCACTCAGTTCCATTAAAGAAATTATAAAGAAAAATTAATTATAGTTCTAGATTAAGTTTGATTAAGCATAATTAAGCTATTAGACAGTTAAATAACTATTTTAAATGGAATTATATTACAAAAAATTAATTTAAAAAGTGTCTAAACTTGCTAATAGAAATTATTTATCACTTAAATAGAAACTTGTGAAAGTAAGCAAATGAAGTATGTATAAAGAAATATTTCTATTAATAAGAAATTTAAAATATTTTGCAACTAAGCGAGATTTTAGTGATATATTTAAGTGATAATATACCTTTTTATATAAAATAGATTCTAAAATCTAAAGAGTTCAGCTAAAGTAATCTTTTAAAAGATAGAAATTTTAATATTAATAATTTAAGAATACATAAAGCGCGGCTAGAAATAAATGAAGCCTTCTAAAAGATAGAAAATAATAATATTAATGGTTATTGAAAAAGATAAGCATTTTAAAAGATTTAGAATGAATTTTATTATAATTATTTAACATTAGTCCATAATTATTTTTTACCTAAAATTTAAGTAAGCAAATCATTTATAATGTTTACTTAAAAAATTTAATTTAAATTATAGTAAAAATAGCTTAACTTTAATTATTTAGCCCTAAGATTAGCATATATAATAACTTTGAAAGTCTTTTCTATTAATTAAAATAGAAAAACTAATAACCTTAGAATTTTAATAAAATTAATGAAAATTCTTAATTTTTTAAGGAAAATTACTAGAAGATGTTTATCTTGGTAAAGCTTAGGCAAATTAAAATTAATTTAAGATAAATAAATTTTAGAAATAATTTAGATGAATTTTAATAAATATACATAACTAACAAATTAAGAAGATATTAATAGTAGCTTATTAATATTTTAGTTTGAATTCCTTGATAATTAAATATAACTATGTTCATCTATAATTTTAATTATTTATCTATTTATTTATTTGATTGCTAGTTAAATCAAGTTAATGTTCATCTAAGCAAATCATAACTATTTATTATAACTATTTAATGAACAAAGATAACCAAATTATTTTTCACAGAGTATGTCTAATATACTTGGATAATTCCTTCCCATTTTTTTCTAACTCTTAGCCTTAAAGTAGATAATTCCCTGCTCTCAATTCAATATTCAATCCTCAAGAACTTGAAGAATTTAACTTAGACAAATATTTTTCTTAAAATTAATGCGGAAAAGTATCGTTTTAGTTTAGGATTAAAAAAATAGTAAAATGTGTTAGTACAGATAAAAAACACTATGCAAAAGGAATGTGATCTATCTGCTTTTATTAAAAAGACAAAATGGAAAAAGTAATTAAATGTGGTCATACTGATTAATGAATTTTAAGAGACATGTGTTTCAGTTGTTATTCATCAAGCATATAACACATTCAAAAAAAGATAGTATAAGAAGTGAGTAAAAGTATGATTTCTCAATAAGATTCTTAATATCCTTAATAGAATTTAATTTAATTTGTATGGAAAAATTAAATATATCATAAATATCAAATAACTCATCTCTGAGGTTCAAGGATTTAAGCTTAATTTATTAAACTAAAAGTATAAACATAATTAAAAGAATTGTTTTAAAAGAAAGAAATACTAAGTTAATTAGGATTTAGCTTTAAATTAACTTTTATCTTTTAGAACTATTTAAATTATTAGAATAATTAGATTATAAGTGAAAATGATAATTAATATTTTATTACTAAAACAGTTTAAAAATTGAAAGTAAAGCACACATAGAAGCTAACTTTAGTAATGCTTTAGGGATTTTTATAATAATTATTTAGTTATTTCAATTTTCTAACTTTAGAATAATTAAATATTTACATAGCTTATCAAGAAATCAATTACTATACTTTTAAAAGAGTTTTCTTAGATTAAAAATAATTATAAATAACAACAATAATATATAAAAAAGGGAAAATGTAAATTTAGTGTTTGAAATAATTTTGTATAATTTATATTATAATATTAATTTAAGTAATCATTTCTTTAATCTATTAGCTAAAAATATATCAAATTAATTAAAATTTAATCTGATAAAATAACAACTGTCTAAAATGAGCCTATAATTTTTATTATCTATTGAAAAAATTTTAAGCTAAATTAAAAATATCTATAATTCATGAATTATAGATATTTTTAAAGTTAATTTTATGAGATTCTAAATATTTATTTGATATATATAGAAAAAATTGATAACTATAAAATATTTTTTATTTAATTTATAAATTAATGTGTAGAATAAAAACCACAATTTAGAATGACACTTATACATTTTTAAATTAATTGAACTTTATTTAAGTTTTTTTTTATTATATATGCTTGAATTATGTAAAATTTTCTTAAAATAGATATATATTTTTAAGATAAACAAATTTAATAATATATAATTATTTTTTTAATACTTTTAAATTTTATTTTCATCTTCATTATTTTAAAATTATTGCTAAAATACGAAAATTATTTTATTATATTATGTCATAGATTTTAAGCATATTTTTTAAATACATACTAAAGCTTTTTTTAATTATTCTATATATAAAGAATTATCGTATAAGAGTTATTTTTTCTCAATATAATAGCATAGTTGTAATTCACTATAATCTTATAGTAATTTTATTTAAAATTTAAACAATCTTAAAATTTGTTCTAATATATTAACTACACTCATTTAATAATCAGGTTTTCATTATTAAAGATTATGATTAATAAATTCTTAAATTACTAGATTATATATTTAGTATATTCAATTATTAAAGATTTTAGAGCTTTAAATTATATAAAATCTCTAGCTTCATATATTGGTCTTAATTTCTTCTTTATCTCATCAAATTTATTTAAATTTTTTATTTTTATTTCTTTAGCTTTAATACCAAATAATTCTCTTTTCAATTCCATTAATCAAGCAATATCAACCAATTCTATTTTTTCATCAAAGATTAAAATTAGATTTATATCTTTAATTTTTTAGCTTGAAGTAATGAAGCTAAGAGAACGCTTAAGGAAAGTATCAGATTCTTAGATTAATTTTAGCATTTATAAAGAATATAAAGATTTAATAGAGCTAAATCTTTCTTTTATTAATTTGTTAATTATTAAATTTAGCTAATTATAAAGTAAGCCTTTAAAGTTATATTAAAAGATGTAAGCCTAAGAACTTAATCCATATAAATAGTTAAAATAAAATATTCAAAATGTATGAAAGAAACTTAGTTAAGAAATTAAAATATGAACCATAGTAGTTAGTCTAATTCATGTAATAGACAACAAATATAGAAGAGATTGGCAACTGACATTTCAAAATATTCTTAAAATAATGAAGAAGGTAAGAGAGAAAAATCCAGATTAAGATTAAGATTAATATTTAAAAGAACTTCTAATGGAATTATAAAGATATTTGCAAAAACTAAAGAGTCAGTTAAGAATTTATAAATTTTTAAAGATTATTATATTTAGAAACTAAATTTAAGACTTAAAAGCATAAATGATTTAAAGTTAATAGGATGTAAGAATAAAAGCTTTAAAAGTTTAGTTAAAAGACATGTAAATCTTATGAATTTATAAGAAATTAGATAAAATTAAAGGAAATAGTAAATAGTAATTTTAAATATATTAATTTAATTTTTGTATATAACTTTAATTAATTTATCTTAATTGCGGATATAATTGCAACTTATCGCTACAATTACCCTGGATACTTACTTGCAATCACCTTATATGCATAAAATGCTCATTTTATAGTTGGAATAAAATAAAATAAATTAGACTTATATAGTAACCAACAGTCTACTAACTGAAACTTTATTAATAATAAGACAATTATCTAGGAGAAATATAAGACAATTAGACAAAAAAAATAAAAAAGCTAGCTCAATATTAAACTTGGTTTAATAAATATGATAGAGCAAAGAAAAAATTAGTATGAGCCAAAAGTTAGCATAAAGAACTTTCGAATCTAGAAAGAATAAAGTAGAATAATTTAAAGAAATGATAAATCTAAATAATTCTATAAATCAGTAAAATTCATAGAATCTGTACCAAAATAATTTGGAGCTTACTTCATAGTAAGGATTATATAATAAAAGTAAAGTTAAATATTTTTTAGAGAATAATGCTATCTAGTTTATTGATTAAATTGAAGTCCTGCTTTGATAATAGATTTAGAACAGGAAAGAAGGGGCTAAAAATAAAAATTTCCTTTGCTGATAATTAAGCTGAAGTTAATTCCATAAAAGCAATTTTAAAAGAATCAAGTACTCTTAAATCATGAAATTTAACATAAAAGAAAAATAATAAAATGCTAAAATTGATTAATAAGGCAACTTTACTCTAATTGAGTAGTGTTCTGAAAAAGGTCTATAATATCAGGTAGTTCAGATATTAATTTTAAAAAATTAAAATCTGCTCCAAAGTAAGTGTTTAAAGTTACTTAATGGAAATTCCGAGATATTTACATAGAATTAGATTTAATAAAAAGAAGCTATTTTATAATATAGGTATCACATAGACAAAAAAAGAGTATAAAGAAACTAACTAATACGAAATATTCATAATGGACCAGTAAAAATTAAAAGAATCTAGCCTATTAAAATTCTGGGATTTAGCACTGGATATGAAATCATCTAGGATAAATTCTATATATATGGAAAGTTTTTAAGCGAGTACAGAAATTCACTAACTAATATTCAGATGTTTGGCTCTTTGAGCTTTCAGGTGATAATATTACCTTAAATACTACCAAAGTTTGCATATGCTTCTGCAGTTTTTGTTACAAGCTCGCAAGGATCTTTAAAATATAAAAATAATAGTGACCTACCTTTAAATATTTCGAGATAAAAAATATAGCTGAAAGGAGTGAAAATATAAGGAGTATCAATATAAGAATACTTTTAGTCCTTTTTAACAGAAATTTCGTATATCAATATGAAAATGATGGTTGCTACATATGCATAACGTAATAATGGAAGATGAGATAAAGTTGATGATAAATGAAAAATGAATTAAAGTAAAAAATAAATTTAGAAGCATAAAATATTTTAAAGTAATTTATAAAATAAATGTATTATATATTTAAGCATCCTTTCTTTATTATTTTATTTTTATTCTTATTACTAAAGTTAAAATAGCTTTAATAAATTATTCAACATCTAATTATTGATGAAAGTTAAAAATAGGAAAGATAGATAATTTAATAAAATGTTAACTTGATTATATTGAATAAGAGATAATTATGAGATAAAGTTTTAGCAAAATACTTTTTATTTAAATAAATTACAATTGTATTCTTTAGACTTTAAGCAAATCTCTGATTTCTATATATTAATAAAAATATCTTTGTGGGTTAAAAGGAACTATGTAGTTTTGCTTATTAAATATAAAAATATTTCTAGAATTTAGTAATTCTTAAAAAGCTCAAAGGAGTAAATCTTAAATATTTGGTAATAAACATTTAAAAATGTTGGAATTAAAATTCTTAGAAGATATTTACTGTTTCTATTAAACTAAAATTAATATTTGTAAGTTCTTAAATAGAATTGTGTGGATTAAGACTTGCTTTAAGAGGAATATTAATATTTAAATACTCTTACTAATTTGATCAGATTAATTAAAAGCCGCTTAAGTAATAGAAAAAAATAAAGCATAATGATAGTATAAAGTGTTTCAAGCAAAATAATACTAGGGTAGAAAGGTTTAGATATAAACTATCATTGTAATTTCATTTTACAAAGATAAAATAGAAAATATTATAAATATCTGATATTAAATAACCATATAGAAATATAAAATATAATCTAAATAAATGAATAATAAGTACTCAGTTATATTAAGCTATTACTATTAAAATACTATAGATGAAATAATAAAGAAGCTTAATAATTAGTTAATTATTATATAAACATTTATTTCTAATTATCTCTAAAGTGTTATTTTAATAACAAATGAAGTCATTTATATTATAATGTATAGCAATACATTAATAAAATTTTATTATTAAGCAAAATAGATTTTAATTAGATATATTTATTAGTGTTATAAGCATAAAGCAATGATCTAATACTTATAATTCTATTGATAATTTAATAATAATAAATAAATCCTTAAGTTTGGCACCAATTAAATAATGCTGACTTTTATTTATTTTTAATTTTTATTTATTTAGTTTGCTTATGTTTGTTCACTATCTATTAAGTTTCAGATAAACATAAATGAAGCTAAAAAATGATTTAATCTAATAGACTTTATCTTTAAGATTTATAGCTTATTAATTTAAATTTAAGGGATTTACTCTTAATTATTTCAGCTTTTAATAAAAGTTTATTTTTCAAACTAAATAAATATTTATAGAAATTTCTATCTATTTGCAAGATTCTCTAAATTCAATTCTTCTATGCTCTAATGAGATAAAAATCTAATAAAATGCTTTAATATTTTTACTTTTTAATTTATAAATATTTTTTAAATAAGATCTAAATAAGAACTTGATTTAATATATTAATTTTTATATTTAGAAATAAACTCATTTAAAATATGCATCTTCCATTCCTTAAAACTATAATACATTTATTTTATTTTACAATAAATATAATTTATACATGTATATTATATTTTATTATTGGTTCATTTTTATTTTAACGTTAAAATGATAATGGATAAATTTTAAATATATTATAATTAGTTTAATATTTATTTTATTTCTTTTTTGTAATATAGCTTTATATTATATATTAAGCAATCAAATACTTTGTTATATGTATAACTCAATTTAAAGTTAAATTATTTAGAAGATGTAAATAAAATAGTTAGATACCTTTATTATTTATTTTTCATGTTACATTTAAATCAAATTCAAAAATGTAAATGTTTGCCGTGGGTTTTCAAACACTATACGGCTGCCATTTTGATTGAGTGGACGGATACCATCCCAACTCCCCTCTAACTATCTCAAAGCAATGGTAAATAGTAGTTTCTCTCCTCATATTCCTAATTTTATATAAATTTACATTAGAATTGAAAAAATTTGATTTTATCTTCGTTATTCTTATTAATTTTTTCTCGTAAATTGCTTTTTATTACTTTTGGTGCTTCAGATTCTAGACGGCTCTCTGTTTTGCCTGAAAAACTTTACACTAATTATAGAGACGTCATATGCTTGCAGTGTCTAAATTAATTTTAGAAAATAACCAAAAAGTTTATATATTTATAACTCTCTTAACTAAGCGTTAGTTAAAACTTAGAGGTTGATTCAAATATAAAAAGATCAGAATCATTTTGAATTCTTAAAAAATAATGGCATTCATAGAATATCAGACCATAATATTTTTATTATATATTATTCTTTTTTAAACAGTCATAGTTGTTCGAAGGTAAACAACAAGGTCATCTTCATCAGAGGTTGGGGAAGTTAAGCACCTATAATCGACTTTATGTCTTCCTCTGATTTGGTTTGGCATCGAGACATAAGATTCTTAGACCTTCGGCACTGGCTTGATGTAAATTTAATTTAATTCTGGAACGAAAAAGAAATAATATTGCGAGCTTCATCAGAGGTGAGGAATTTAAGTACCCATAATTGACACATGTCATCCTCTGCTTTGGTGATGCAATGAGACACAATCCTGCCATGTCCTTGGACCTCCAACAAGTAGAAAAGATTACGAGAATTCTTAAATTATATCAGTATTGAACATTTTTATCAGTACTGAATAATTATACCAGTATTGAACAAGGTCTACCAGTATCTGATAATTTTATCAGAAGCAAACATTCTTGTCAGTATGAAACATTATTTTTAAAGAGCTGCACACCAATGAGAGTGCTACGAGCTCTATAATCAAATGTATTTATCTATCTAACATAAAATGAATATTTATTAAAGTAAATTTGTTTATTTCCTGAAACAAAATAGATTTAATAATAACTGCTATATAAATCTTTAAGCAATGTAGAACTATAAAATAATTAATTCTAGATATAGTTTTATTAAAAATAATTAAGTTATTAAAAATAGAAAAGTATTTAAAGCAATTGGAATGAAAGTAATGATAACTCTTTTAAAAATATATAGTTGTTATATATAAATTTAGTGTATATCAAATAAAATAAAGAGATATATTTAAATTAATGCTAACAAAAAAAATTGGCTAATGCCAACAACTTATTTCCTCTTCACTTTATAAGCAAAAACTTGATTATTAATTATACTTAAAATTGATATATTAATAAATTATAATAGTTATTAACTTCCATGTAGATGGAAAACAAATATTATTGCAAGTAAAAATGATATAAAATAGATTTTGATTCATTATATACTAAGCTTTCTTTATTAATATAATGCAATTATTTATAACTGATATATATTCATTGCTATAACTAACAATTTCACTTAAACTGATATGCTTCTTAACAAATAAATCAAATTATTTAATATCTAAAACTTTTGTTTAGGTCAGCTGATACCTTTTTAAATAAGTTATACTAAAATGGATAAAAACTTATAATAATAATAGTTTATCTTTTATATACAGTCAAATTTAGGAATAAAAAAGCAGATTTAAAATATGCTAAAATAAGTTAACTATTGACTTAATAAGACTGAGTAATTATCATTAAGTTAAAGACACAAATATCTTAAAATTATAAATAGGGCAATATTAGAATAAATACATGAAGGGAGTTGAGTAGTTTCCTTAACCCTTGATCGATAGCTTAAATTAATGTATATAATAGTAACTATGTAAGGTTTGAAGTAAATTAATTAATATTTTAGTTTAATAGTTTTATAAATTAAATAAATCTATGCTTAATTGAGATTATAATGATTATTTAAGCAAGTCATAATTATTTATTATAATTACTGAAATGAAGAAAGATAGTCAAATTAATGTTTTACAGGGTATGCCTACCTTACTTGGATAATTTCCATTTCCATCTTTTTCCAGCCCCTGGCCTCAAAGCAGAGAACTCCCTCCTCTCAATTCATCGCTAAATCCTCAAGATCCAGAAGAATTTAACTTAGGCAATTAATTTGCTTAAAATCCATCTGGCGAAGTATTGTTTTAGCTTAGAATTTCGAAAAGAATAACAAAGTGTGTTCATACAGATAAAAAGCACTATGCGAAGGGAATGTACTCATCCTGCTATTATTAAAAAAACAAAATGGAAAAAGTAATTACATGTGGCCATACTGACAAGATGGTTTTTTCAAGAGGCATGTGCAGCAATTGTTATTCATCAGCATACAAGGCATTCAAGAAAAGATAGAATAAGAAGCAAACAAAAGCCTGATTGTTATTAAGACTCATATTCTGCTTAATTGAATTTATTTTACTATCTCTAAAAACTAAATAGATAATAAAGAATCAATAATTAAATTCTAGCTAACAAAGTTTCAATAAATTAAACTTAAGCTTATCTAATACATAGTTGCATACATTTTAACAAGAAAGAAATAGTTATGAGATATTTAAATTAATTATTTATATTGATTTCTATAATGATGTTGCACTGACATTTTATAAAGAGAATTAAAAGTTAAAAGTAGAATATAAAGCAGTTAGATTCTAAAGAAGTACTTTAAATAAAATGAAATTACATCTTTGGAGTTTTAAATCAATTATTTATATTTTTAAATATTTCTTTAGAGTCAGCGACTAAGGCTTTAAACTTTTCTTATAGATCATATTTTTATTAGATTATCTTACTATCATTTTTGCTTAAAGAAATAGATTTAATATAATTAAAAAAAATCAATAATAATATTCATATGAATTTTGTCTTTTTCTTTTTTTAAATAAGATAAAGCTTTAGGTAATAAAAATCTATAATTAGTAATATCAAATTTAATTTTTATTTAAAAGAATTTTCAATTAAAATGAAGATGGAAATGAGCTAAAGAAATATTTTTGTGAATTTAGAGCTTAATAATACAAATAACTATCGAAATTTTATAGAAATTTACTTATTAAATCAAATAAATAAAAATGTTTATTTTATCAAGAATAAAATAACTTTCTTAGCTGTAAGTATTTATTTTAAATTTGATTTATAGCTATTTTATAGAAATTATTATACATTCTTAGGTTCTTATGTTTATAAATTTGTATTTAATATGTCATTTAGAAAATTTAGTTTTTAAACTTTTATTTAAAGTATATATTTTAATATTTTCATTTAAGTTGTTCTTAAATGAAATTCTATTATTTTTTTATATCCATAATTTTTATTATAGCTTTATTACAATTTATTAACGATTACTTAACATTTAAGTATAATAATTGAATACATAAGTTAAATATATTAAAAAAATTTGATACTTTGGTTATATCATCTATATATTTTTCGTAGTTTAAATGAATGCAATTTACAGCTAGCATAATTAAATCACATTATTAGTTTTTTACTTTTTATTTAAACTAATTATTTTAAAGAATCTAATTTATTATTAATAAGCTTAAGCATATTTATTTAATTAGCACTATTTAAATCAAAAAATTTATAATTATATTCACTGAAATATGAAGTATGAAAATAAAGCTAATATTCTTTAAGATATACCTTCTTTGCTTGGTAGGTTCCATCACTCTGCTTTAAACGCAACTGGTGGTAGAGAGAGATTTTACTCCTCTTACAAGTTCCTCATAAGCTTGAAATTAAAATTCTAACTCAACCTAATATTTCCCTCTATAAACATTTCCTGATATCAAACGTAAGCCTGAAAATAGAGCAAGAACTCGAAAGTAATGGAAATAAAATAATTAGGAATAATGTATGGTTTGTTATTATGAAAGAAAAAGAATTATAAAGATACTAAGTGTGGTCATAGTGATAGGCTATTTTATGCAAAAGGTTTGTGTTATAGTTGCTACGTTTTTATAAAATAATCATGCAAGAAAAGAAAGCTAAATCTACAGTGATAATAAATAATTTTAATTGTAATCTAAAATGATCAAAATAGTTTACTTTTTTAGACTTAAATTATTATAATAGAAAATGTTTATATTTTTACAAAAAATGAAGAGCGTGAATATGCTTTTTTATAAGGAATGTAAATCATTTTATATTATCTCTAAGAGAATATTAATTCTTTTCAATTTTGAGTTTTTTTCTTTCGAAAATCTATTATGCTTACACCACTAGATAATTTACCAATACCTTCTAGAAATTTTGTAATTGATAAATATCTTTTAATCTATGAAGTTAATACTTGATCTCATATATTAAATAGCATCAAATAATTGAAAAAATGTTGGGAGCTGAGAATGACCTTCGTGACTAAACTTTTTGGTTTTATGATTAGGAACAAACTCCTTTCCTGTCGCTGGAAAGTCCCTGGTCAGAGTCATTTTCTGAAGGGAACGCTGTCTTTGAGATTATCCGCTCTTGGTAGGGCTTGAAGCCTGGCTGCTCATAGCGATGGAGCTCCCAAACAGCTGTATCTGGAGCACAGCAGGATATCCCCGTTATTTCATAAAAAGAGAGCGTCGGGTCGTGGAATCGAAAAGGAGCTTCCGGTCCAAAAAATATTTTAGTTGAAATTAATTAATATTAAATAGCATCAAATATCTTACTAAATAGTTAACGAATATTAAATTTAAAACTTTTTAGTTAATATTTTAATTTAAAAGTTTATAAAAAGCCATTATTAATAGAAATCAGTTTACTAGATTATAAAAAATACTCTAAATAAATCCTTCAAAATTCTATATGAGCATTAAATGATAATAAGTTATGAAAATAAATTAATTTGAGTACTTAATATACATAAATGAAAATATTTATCATTAATCTACAATTCACAACAATTAAGTAAGAATAATAATTTACCATTATTTTAGAGAATTATTTTTTTAAGCATAAATGAATAAATAAGAAAAAATATTAAAAAATAGGATGCCTTTTAGCAAGTTATTAAGCTAAAAACGATGAAAGCATTAAAAAAATTATGTTTAATAATTTTGTAAAATAAATTTGTTTTAATTTAACATAAAAGGATAATAATATAATAAAAATAATCTAAACATTTTTAATGCAAACTAAAATTTTAATAACTAAACCAATGCTAGCTCTAATAAAAACTAAGAAATTTATAAAAATCTATTTTATTTGCCTAAACATTGTTAAATTATATAAAGAAATAAATAAAAATATTAAAAAAATGTATAATAATAATAATTTATTAACGTGGAGTCACTTTTATTTAGTTGTCCATGGATTAATTGTTATTGTTAAGTAATAGAAACTTTAAATTTGTCTGGATCAATTCTATCATAAATCTTCAAGATTTTTAATTTATTTTTACTAATGGTTTCTTATAGGTCAATTTCCATTAATTTCTTATTGAACTGATTACTCGCTAAATATGTGGAGCTTCTTTTTTTAATTGAAATATTTTTTTCCTATACATTTTTCCTTCTTGAGTACAATAGAATCTATAAATATTTTCCCATTATTTTTCTATAATTCTTTTTTCATTAAGTCTAAATTGGAAGAAATTCCGTACTTTATGTCCAGGTTTCTTGCAATATCAGCATGTCATAATTTTCCGATAGGGAATATAAATTTTTGGAGTTTGGAGTTCAACATCCATTTGATTATTCATCGAAATTTTTTAGAGAATATCCTTTCAGTTAACTCTGCGAATTGGTTGAATTTTGTTCTATCTCTTCCATTCTGATATTTCCTGCTTATTTATTTTCAATTTTTTGTTCTTATTAATTAATCATCAGGTATTCGAATTTTCTTTCAAGTTCTTATACTGTTCTTAGGAGTTTAAAATTTTATAATTACATAGCTTGGAGTTCTTAAAGTATTTTTTACTAATCATAATTTGATTTAGATGTAGTCTTTTAAGAAGAGACATTTTGCAAGAAATTTTCAATTTTTTTATATATTATAAAAATAAATATATAAAAATAGCATAATTAATTTGTTTATCTTTTAAAGATGATAAAATTATCAACAATTTGATTAAAAAAATATCTGAAAGTTTATCTTAATTTATGTAAATAAAATAAAATAAAAAAAGAAAAAATTGAAAATAATTATTTATTGCATTACAAAATAAATCTTTATCTTTAGTTTTATTTTTTTAATTTTTTCCATTTATAAAAATAAGTATTCTTTATCTTCATAAAGAAGAATAAAAGATATAAATATCAAAATCATCTAATAATTTTAATTAAAAAAAATTTAATCTTTGAACAAATAAAAGTAAACAAAGATTATTAAAAAATTTTTTTTTTTTTAATTAATAGTTTAAAAATTTTATTTAAAGCAAAAAATTTACTTTTCCTCTAATCAATAAAACAGATAGCTTTTATTATATAAATAAATAGGGAGGAGCAATCCTCCAACTTAAACTGACTTAAACTCTGGTACCAGGAAGTACCCCATATGTGAGGAACCAGCCAAGAGAAGAGAAGACAAGATTGAAGAGGCATCAAGTAGCATTAATGACAAAGATGCCAGATACTAAGGTCTCTTAGGGTAGCATTCCGATCACGGCCCTATAGAAGACAAAACTTACAAGGGAATGCTAGCACTGTGGAAGACTTCAACAAGGAATTTTTTAGCTTTAAAAATCTTTATTAAGGAGCTGCGCAGCATTGAATTGCTACGCTCTTAATCTCATTTATTTATTTATAAATTATTTTTAGATCTAAACTGAAAATTTTTAACTTCTATTTTATTTATTCAAAGTTCTTTTATTTATTCTTCAAAATTTTTTCATTTGATGTTTCATTTTATTGTTTTAGATATTCAATTATTTATTTTTTCTGTTATTCTTTAAATTTTTTGGAGTCTTACTAAAAAAAAGGACAGCGTAAATACAATAAGATAAGAAAACTTAAAATTAATTTTAATTTCAATTTAATTAAGAAAAATTATTAAATTCTTTTATTTAAACAATAATAGCATGAAACAAGAAAAAAGAAAAATGATGAAAGTAAGGAAATTGGATTTTTTAAAGTATAAATCCATAAAAGTGATGATATTAAAATAAACGTTTGTAATTTTTTTATTTAAAAATTGTCGGTTCATAATTTTATCTAAAAATAACTTAATCATATAAATTATAATTTTGAAATAAGCTCTTAAAGATATTTCTTAATTCAAAATTTAAATGAATTTTACTATATTTAATTTTTTTATCATCTTTTTCAAGAACATTTAAATTAAGTATTTAATTACTTAAATTTTATTATTTGATTCTTAGATTATTTATTTAGTTTTAAATATTATTTTCACTATAATTTATTTTAATCTAATTTATAAGAGTATTTGGATAGATATTTTATCCCTAATTCAATTAAAAGATAATAAATTTAAAATTTAGCGATGAAACAATATCTAAGCTATTTATTACATAATTTAAGCATATTAATAAAAAAAATGTTTTGAAACATTATAATTAAAAAAAAAAAAAAAAAGATATATATATATAAAATTTAGCTTTCCCTTATGAGGTATTTCAACTCCGTCCGGAAGAAGCAGTTCATGCTCCTTGCTGTTAAATAAAAATTTTTTGGGATCTCCAATTTTAGCGAGATTGGGAACTTGGATTTTTCCGAGTTTTCCTTCCTCTCCTTTCCTGTTCTTGTCTTATCGCATCTTTCTTTATTTTATAAATTTCTCCACTCAGACTGCAATGCATTCGGCATAATCTTGCTTTTTCTTATTCCTTTCTTCGTTTTTCTTAATTCAATAGTTCATTTTTTCTTCTAGAATTTCTAATATTTCCAATATAAATGTCATGAGCTTCCACAATAGTAACTTTTTTTAATTTTTACTAGCTTTCTTCTATTTTCTCTATTCTATTTCCAATTTTTCTGTCTGCTTCTATTGTTAGCTTTAAGACTGGTTGCTTTTATCTTATAAAATGCTTAAGAAAACATTTAAATCTCTTCCTGGGACATAAGTCTTAAATCCTTCTTGTTTTTATAAAATCCCTTCTAATTTTTGTTGGTCTTCTTAAATCTTTTCACCTCTTCCTGGAAATTTAGCCCCACTTTGACTAGCTGTTCATAGCTAATCATTTTTTAGTCGTGATTTCCACGATTTCTTGGTTTTTTATGTTTTAACCTATTTCCTAGACTTCTCCTCTGATGTTGGAGTCTCGATTTATTGAGGGGCTTTCTTGTTATCCTTTTTCTGGTTCATGGGAAATTATTGTTAAGTTTATTAAGAAGATAAATTTTTAAAAAAAGACGTGGATGTAAAAATTGACGCTTCATGTTTCCTCTCCTTTCCTTAGAAGGTGATTAGAAGCCCATTCTGAAGCCATCCACCATTTTTTTTATGAATCATTATATAATAATTAAAAATAATTTCCTTTGCTAATATAGATTTTATTAGTTTTTTCTAGTTAATTATATTAAATATATTAAATTAGCAAAATAAAGTGTCTAAAATAAATTTTACTTATGTAAAATAGAAAAAAACGTAGAAATAATAAGTAGATCAAAAAAGAAGTTACGTACCCTTATTTAAATTTAAAATTTAAATGGATCTGAATAAATTTACTAAAATTTTAAATTTTATAAAATGAATTCAGATCCAAGTATCTAAATGGTTAGCCTTTAAATTATAAATAAAAATTATAAAAAATAACTATTAAATGATTACATATTTTATATTTTTTATTAATTTAAGAATTATACAAAATCTAAATCTAAATTTTTTATTTATAATTTAATATTAAAAATTATTGACTTTTACTAAAAGAGAAAAAAAAAATTTTAACTTAAGTCATAGTAAAAAATTTTAATAACTAATTTAAATTATTATTAAAATAATAGAAGGATCATTTTTAAACTTATATGATTATATTTTATTCTTAATTTTAAAGTTTTGAGATATTTAAATAATTGAAAAAAGCTATTGTTTATAAAAATTTTTAGTTTAGCTATATAAATTTTATTTATTAATTTTTTTATTAAATTTTATTATTTTTACATTTATCAAATTATTTTAAACCTAATTGCACTATCATTTATTTTATAAATTTATAATAAAAAACTTAAAAGAGAAGTGAAATTTATAATTTTCATGATTAATATTTTCATTTCAAATTCTTGTTAATATTAATAAGGATATTTTTTACTATTCAATTGTTAAAAAAGCTAACATTTTTGAAAAGCAAAGATTTAAATTAAATGAAATAGCATTTTTAAAAGATATTTGATAATCGAAAATTAAATTAATTATTTTTTATTTTTTAAGCTTTTTATAATTATAACTTAATTTTTCAAATAATTGCATTTTTTAAAATAAGCTTAGTTGATAATTTTTATGTATTTGCAACTAAATAGATTCTTTTATTTTATAATTTAATTTAAATAGGAAGAACAATTCTTCAATTGAGATTGAACTGTTATCTGGTATCAGAAAGTATTTCATATGCGAAGGACCGAGCAAAAATCTTGGCAGATATCAAGAGAGACAAGACTGAAGGAGTCAGTAGCGTTAATGTTGAAAGAAACCAGATATTAAGATTTCTTAGGGAGTATTTCGATCGCGGCCCTATATAAGGCAAGACTCACAAGGGAATACTAGCACTGGGGAAGATTTCAATAAAAGTAATTTTAAAATTTTAAAGGCTTTATTTAAAGAGCTGTGCTCCATTGAAGTACTATGTGATTATAAAAAGAGTTTTTTAATCTAAATATAAAAGATTATTTATCTCTTTTGTATTGTATTTCTATTTCTAGATAGGTAATTTTCAATAAAATTTTATATATATAAATTAAGTTATAAATTATTTAGTTTATTTATTATAATTTAAAAAGGGTGGAAAGCCCTTTCCTTCGGATGCTGCTTGGAGGCCCAGCAAGGCAACAAAAAAAATGAGCGCGGACGGAGGATAAATCGGAGAAAGAGAAACCAATTACAAGAGAAGGAATATGTGACAAGCTGGAGAACTCTGAATCCCAGGAGGAAACTTTCTTCATCATAGGTCGGGGAAATGTACCCTTAATCACATATTGCATACTATGCTTTGGAAGGAAAAATTACAGGGACGTACTGCAGGAAGAGGAAACAAGGAAAGAGAGAGCCTCACAATTTTTTTCGACATTAAATAAAATTAATTTAACGAGCTGCGCACCAACGAGAGTGCTACGCGCTTTATAATCCAATTTATTTATTTATTTAAATTTTTTAATTTAAAAATAATATTTCAAAATTTTTAATTTTATTTGGAGTTAAATTTGATTAGCGTTATAAATTTAAAATTATTTAAATCATTAATTTATATTTAATAAATAGCAATAAGATATAATATTCTTAAAAAGATTAAGAATGACAAAATTAAATTGAATAAACAAAGAAGTTAAATATCAAATTTTATTTTTTCAATTTTGCTACAATTATTTATTTATTTATTTATTATAAATTTTTATGCACCGATTACAACTTGTTTGCTTGAAGTAAGTCCGTAAATCCAATCTTCTCTCAATTTGCTTTGGTCTCTAATATTTTCTACCTTCAGGTCCTGCTATCATCACTCTTATTGTTTCATGATTTCCTTTACTTCTATATATTTCTCCATCCATATTGTAATATAGTTTTTCTTGCTTTTTCCTATATTTCTTCTATTATTGTTTTTTGAAGTTTTAAAATTTCTAAAATTATTTATATATATGTCCTTCCTTAAGAAAATAGAGCACTTTTTTTTGGAATTTTTTGTTTGAATTTGCTTTATTTCACTTTTTTTTATTTACATTTATTATATTAAAGAAACTTTTAGCTTATAATTTCTTATTTTTAGCTCTAAAATGGATTCTATTTTTTTAAGTATATTTTTAAATTTCTTCAAGCTGAGCTAATCTCGTTGATAATTTCATAAGACATCAATCTCCCTCTTCTAGTTAGCCATTCTCAAATCCAACATTTCTTGATTCCATTTTTTATCATTTCCATCAGCTTAGTATTCTCTTTTCGAGTTTATTAACTTTTCCTAGAGGCTAATTTATAATAAAAAGCTTCGTAAGATTGAAATGTTTTTGAAAAATGTGGATAAAGCTAAACAAAAATATGATTATCATGATGATTAAACATAAATGTAAAGAAATTGCCTTTAAATTAAAATACCTTATTATAATATGGTTAAACAAAATTTTAAATTGCTTGAGAAGTATAAATAAGTTATTGTAGAATGAATGTAAAATAATATTATTTTTAATAGCACTAAGTTTAAATTAATTATAACTATAATTCTAAATTTTAATATTCTATCTTAAAACAATGAGATAATAAACAATTTTATTTATATTTGAGTATTTCTTGCTATATATTTGATTAAAGTAAAAATGCGATTTAGTTTAATGAAAGAATTTTTTAGAATATTTGATTTTGGATTCTAAATTTTTAGTAATGAAAAATATCCATCTAGTTTAATTAAACTGTTTAATTAGAATAAAATTTCATACGAAAAATCAATTAAAGTAGCTATAAATTTATATAACTATTATTTTATTTAGTTGACTGTGAAAGATCAATAGTTAATCCCAGCAAGTAATTTTTAGAAAATTTATAAAATTAATTAATTAATTAATTAAATTAACATGGAACTATCATTGTTGGTTCACCATGAAAAAATAAAAAAACTAAATTTAATTATTAATAATAGGCTATAAATGTTTCCAGCTTCATCTGATCTCTTTGATTCTTATCTTCTTCCCTCCGTTTTTATAATCAAAATTGATTGTCTTCACTCTTTAAATTCTTGTAATTCTTCCAAAGGCTGAAGTTAGAGAGGATTCCACTATTTATGTCAAATGACCCAATTAGGTTAAATTTTTCTAAATAATAGTTATTTATGATCTCAGTCATGTCTTTGTTGTTTTCTAAATTCCTGATAAGAATAGCGAAATGTAAAATCAGAATAACTCTGAGATCTGGATTTCAGTTCCCTCTAGTCGACCTCTCGTACAAATAGAGAGAGCCTTCAAACCAATAAGGCTTATCACACAATGGGCCCATTCTTACTTGTTTGTGGTGGCTTCTATTGCTAGAGTATTTGCAATGCAGAAATGACAGCACCGGATTACCTACTCAGTAGACTAGACCAGATTCCATTTTGAAAATGAATATATAATAAAATTATAAAATTAATTACCTTCTTAAAAATCTTGAAAAGAAACATAAGCATTTGACAGTACATCTTAAAGATGACTAATTTCTTTTAAAATCATTAATTAGCTTAAAATTTTTGGAATGGTATATTCTTCTCCAATTCTGAAACTTAATTAGTTAATTACTTTTTCTTAATATCATTAAAATAATGAATTAAATTAGATATTTCTATATTTTGATAATAGTCTACTAGCTAAAAATAATAAAGAAATAATTAACAAGCATTATCTATTAAATTAAAGGAGATTTAATTTAAAAATAATATTTTCTTCCAATAACTAAAATAAATTCTAAGTAAATTAATTATATAGCAATGTATAGAGTTCCTATAAAAATATACTATAAAGACTGCTTTAAAAAAACTAAAGCTTTCAACTTTTGTTGATGGGATACTTAATCTAATTACTTATTTAGTTATATTTTACAATATATCAAGCTAATTATTCTAAAACCCTAGTGATCATTAGATACTAAGCTCATTGTGTTTAGTTAGAATATGTTCAGCTGCATATACAAATTTAGCATTTCTTATAGAACTATTCTAATAAACTTAGGAGGAATAATTAAACTTAACTTAAACTTTATAAAATGTACTTTTAAGCATTTTTCTATGATAATTAAAAATATAAAAGAGTCTAAAGCTTCTTATATTTTATATGGCAATTTACATTATTTCATACTAGTAGCAAAGCGTTATAAGAAGAATTGCTATCTTTAATTTAACATTAACTTAATAAAATACTTTTATCTATTTGCCCCTTTAAATAATTTCATTAATTGATATTAGCAAAATATTTATAGTAATAGAAATATCATTACAGTTAAAGCATTTTTTTTATCATTTTTAGCTTTAAGACTATTTTATGATAGATTTTCAACTTTTTATTTAACTTTCAAGTCTACTAAAAGTATGCTTCTACCCTTCAATTATTTCTTTCCAGCATTATTTTTCCTTTTAAAAGGGCATTTATAACTATTTATTGAGATAGTCTAAAGATATTTCTGTATATTCTATTATTAATTTTTGTTGCTAAAGCTTTCTTTTTGATAAGCATAGTGCTTGTAAATGATCAATCAGAATGATGCCTTTGAAATATATATAGCTCACACATTTAAACCTTCAGATGATAAATTTATTAAAATACTAGGAATCTTATGGTTTCTAACTCTTTTAAGAGCTTTATTTAACTAAATTTGAAATTTGCTAATTAAGGTTTTCGTCTTTCTTAAGGAATTTATTTAAAGGCAAGTTTATAGAAAATGTTCATTAGCAAGATTGTTTGGATCCTTATTAGTCTCTGATATCTAGTAAAAAATTAAATTTCTTTTGATAATTTTAGAAAATGCTTATACTTAAGAGTCTCACTATTTATTAAGTGTTATTATTAGATAAGATAAAGATATTGTAATTAATTCCACAGGCTTTTTCTTTCAAAAGCCTATAAAAGTACCAAATACATTTTGTAGTTAAGACATATTTCATTTAATTATTTTCTTATTTCTCTTAATTTTTCTAGTCTTTATCATAAATACTTTTGGAATTATTTTATACTCTCCTTTACATGAAAGCTGCTTTACTACTTTGCTAATATATACATTAAGGTTAGAGAATTGAATACCTTCAACTTAGATTAAGCAATAAATAGTCAGATATTGCTTAATAAAATATTTATTATAAATTGAGGTGTTAGCAATAAAAGATAAATAAGCATGACTTTAATCCTTTAGAGATATTAAAAGCTGTAAAGTTTATATAAATATAAAATGAACAATTTTTAAGTTTTAGTAAAGAATACTTAAAAAGTAAATTTATTAAGAAAAATTGAGGTTAAGTTCTTCTTTAATATTTCATCAAAATAATTTATTGAAAGCAAAATATTTTTTAAAAAATTTAATAATAATAAAAGTAAAAATTGCTCAAAATATAAAGATAAATTAATTTAAATGTTTTTTAATTATTTTGTGATTTAAATATTTTAAATTAGTAATCAATTTATTATAAATTATTAGAATAATAAATTTCATTTATTGTATTACATTTTCTTTAGAAATTTAGTTTAAATCAAAATACTAGGGAAGGTTTATATAAAAACCTATTCATTACTTTTTCAGTTTTCAATAATTACAAATTCTTAATTTTAAACTTTTCTGTATTGAATTTAGGTAAATAGAAATTTTTTCTAATTCCAAATATTTTTAAGCTCTCTTTCATCCAAAATTTTAAGTAAACACTAAACTTAATAAATAATTTTCATAATAAATAAATAAATTTGATTATAGAGCGCGTAGCACTCTCAATGGTGCGCAGCTCTTTAAAAAAAATGTTTCATACTGACAAGAATGTTTGTTACTGATAAAATTATCAGATACTGATAAACCTTGTTCAATACTGGTATAATTATTCAGTACTGATAAAAATGTTCAATACTGATATAATTTTAGAATACTCGTAATCTTTAATACTTGCTGGAGGTCCAAGGACATGGCAGGATTGTGTCTCATTGCATCACCAAAGCAGAGGACGACATGTGTCAATTATGGGTACTTAAATTCCCCACCTCTGATGAAGCTCGCAATATTATTTCTTTTATGTTCCAGAATTAAATTAAATTTAAATTTAAATTGAACCAGTGCCGAAGGTCTAAGAATCTTATGTCTCGAGGCCAAACCAAAGCAGAGGAAGACATAAAGTCGATTATGAGTACTTAACTTCCCCAACCTCTGATGAAGATGACCTTGTTGTTCACCTTCGAACAACTATGGCGGTTTTAAAATATATATAATAAATTTAATTGATTACGATTTTAAAAACCCTTTTCCATTCTATAGAGCTTATTTAATAAGCATAGTTAATACGACTTTATTTTTATTACCAATCTTTTATCTCTTTATTTATGCAATTTTCACATATAAAATAAATTAAATAAGAAAGAAACTAAATCATAAAATATTTAAACTAATAAAATTAGACTTTTAAGGAGGCAACTCTATAAGTGAAATAAAGGTTAGTCCTTGTAAAAATAAATTAAAAATTAAGATAAATATATAGCTAAATTTTCATTAATTGAAAGGAATTAAAGTTTGTGTTTCTACTTAGGAATCAAACAAAAAGAACTTAGAATGACCTTAGACAACACGCTTACAACAAATAGAATATGATTCATGTTAAGATTATTTTGATTTTATTATATTTGATAAGATAATTTGTCATTATTTTACTTAAAATCATTACTAACAAATTTTATAGCTATTAGAGAGAATTCGAATTGCATGCTTTTAATAATAACTTTAATTAGTTATTATTAATGGCAAACAATAACTATTATATTTATAATTAAGACTTAGATTATCATTACTAAGAGTGCTCAATTTAAATCTCTTATAAATTAATTTCTAAAACGTTAGTATCACTTAAATATAGAACTGATAGAAAAATACTTAATAGATATATTAATGAAAATCTTTTAAAAGAACTTTCTAAGCTTAAACGATATTAATATCTCTTTTTACTGATATTCCTCACTCGCTTGAATCATATAATTCTCATTTTAAGTTTTTAAATATTAATTTACATAACCTAAGTTTATATCACTATATCTTTATAACTCTTACCAGATATAAGTATCAGTTTTTTATTTCTTCAAACTTTGACTGTCAAAATTTGTCTAATAATTATTTAACTTTATCTCTCTTTTAGCCATTTATTTAATATTTATTAGGGCAAAAACATCATTTTTTATAACAATCGTTTATTATCCTGGCTAATGGACCAACTTAAAATACTGCTTACCTTCAATTTCTCCTTTATAGCCATACTTATATAGTAATTTTATTGCCTTAACTATTTATAGACAAATGATATAATTACTTATGGTGATATCTAAAGCATTCTTTTATATAAATTGAATATTTCATGATTAAATAATCTTAAATTTACATTTCATGTTGAGTATATTGTTAGTTGAGGGTTTTTAAATGTGTTAAGTATTTAATATAAGCCTTTGTGAGATTTAAATTGTCGTAAGCATTTTCTTTTATAAATAAAATGTGGAAGCAGGACTTAGGTGAATGTCTAAAAAGCATTCCTGTAGAAAAAAAATAAACGGATTAAGGATTATAAGCTAAGAAAAAGAAGCTTTCTTTAGGTAATTCATGCCAAATACAATGGTTTAGTACAAGTTATGAAGAGAAAGATTCCTAGCAAAAGACTAAAAGTAAGGTGGATCGAAAAAGCTTTGCGGTTGCTGACACTTAGAGCTTCAGACATTTAAAGAAGCGATAAATTTGTGATGATAGGTATGACGTTGAAAGTACGGTCTAAGCTGAAAGATTTAAAGCTTCAGGTCTGCTTTTTAAAGATAGTCTGAAGAATCTAAATCAAAGCATTAATAAGCAAAGCCAATTCAAGAGATTTATCTCAAAGAATTCAGATTTAACCCCTAACAAAAGAAGCAATCAAGGCTAGTCTAATTCGAGTAACTCTCAAGATGCTATTTAAAAAAATCAGCTAAGAAATTTTAAGTACTCTAATAATAAAAATAAAGCAACTTACAAGTAAAAGTGTATGATATAAGTTTGATATAAATGGAATAATAAGAAGCAAAAGATTGATAAAAGTTTATGACTTCATAATAGTCTATTCCTTACAATTAAACAAAAAAGCCACAGGAAAAAATAAACTTAACAGGTTTGAGAAAAATGCTTAGCAAATAAGTTTTGGTAAAAGATATTTTTTATACCCTATAGTAAAAGAATGAAAGAGTTAGGCAAGTAAATAATATTATACCTTTATAAAATTAAAGTTTGTCTTCCAGTCTAAGCTCAATTAGCGAAGAAAGCACTTAAAGATCTCAATTAAGCTAAGAATTACTTTCTAGTGGTAGAACATTCTCTATATTAGCATTTCAACTTAACGAAGAAGAAAAGGGAGAAAAAGAGCAAGAAGTTTCATTTGAAATTAGCACAAAATAATTTGACTATATGATTCTTTTGTTTTCTTGCATTACAATTTTACTCCTATCCTATTCTTACCTATTAATCTGCGGATGAAGTGATTTACTTACGATCTATGTATATGTTTAACTTATAAGTCAGTATTCGTTTACAACTTTTTTGGTGAAAGGTAAATCAGCAAACTTTCTTTATTTGAATTTATAATTTCTCAAAATAAAAATGATGCTAGAAAACTTAAAATAAAAAAGAATTTTTAATCATTTATTATGTTCTTTATTTATAATTAAGTGTTATCTATATTTATATTATTTTTAATTTTTTTTCATCAAAGAAAATAATTTTTCTAGTCCTCATTTTAAAGTTATATAAATAAATTTTATTTAAATAAATTTTAAAATTTAAATTTAAGTAATTTAATAATAATGATTCATGATCATAGCATTTTTTAATTCTTTTAAATTTAATTAAGAGTTTAATTTAAATTATAAGAAAATATATTTAAATAAAATTTTATCTTCTTCTTAATTAAAAACTTAAAAATATATAATCACAAGTTTAAAATCAAAAGCTCATATCTTAATAGTAAAAAAGGGGAAAAATTAATTAACTAAAATCTTTATATATAATACTAAAAGAAAATAATTTCACAACATCACTTTTAAATTTTAAGTTCAGATATTTTCGAAATTAATTTTAAGAAAGTATTTGAAGAATTTTAATTAAATAATTATAAAGGCTTAGTGATATTTCTAAATTTACGTTAATTTAATAACCAAATATTTTATAACTTTTATTAGCTTATTAATTTAAAAAAATTAAAAGGATATAATTTATGAGACGATCCTATAATTTTATATGTGATTATAACTTGTAATAATTGAATTAAGTTCAATTTGAAAAGAAATTGTCATTTTTATTTTTATGAAAGAGGAAGCTAAAATGTATGTATGATTTATTAAATAACTTCATCTTTTTTAAAGAATATTATTTATATTTTTAAATTAATTTTCTTTGTTTTATAGCTTAAAGATAATTTTATTTTTGTTATGATTTTATTTTAATAATAAAAGTTCTAAGTTCTAAATAGATCGGGTATGCAACTAAATAAAAAATTATTATTAAAATAAAAATAGATGATGAATTTTTATTTGGAATTTAATATTATATATACAATTTAAAAATAACTATTAAATATTTGAATTTATTAATTCTTTATTAACTTTTTTAAATAGATTTTTCTATTAATTGGAATATTATTTCAATAAAAGTTTTTCAGCACAAATAGAACAAAGTAGATAATATTTAATTTTAATTTAAATAAATTTTATTTTTTATATTTTTTTAATGTCGAACATTCAAAGATAATTTCTCTTAAATTTTTGTTTCTTTAGTTTCATTTTAATAAAAAAATAGCTATTACAAATTTTGAAAGTTTCTAATTCTTTAATTTATTTTTTAAGAATTAATTTACCTAAGTATCATTATTAATTTTTCTTCTATATTTTTCTTTTACATAGATAGATTTGAGCTAAAAATTATAAAATTTAAAACTAAAATTTTAATATTTTTAGAGAACTCTAATAATTGAATATTTATATCAATTATAAAAAGTTATCTTATATAAATAAATAGATATCAAACTATTATTTTTATTATTTTTATTATTTTTTTTAAATGAAATAAACTTAATTATAAACAATTTATAATATTTTATATATAAAAGCAATGAATTATAATAAGATTAAATATTTTTATTTACCAATTTATTTTAATATATCAAATAAATTTTAACAAGTTCTTTATATATGTTTTTCCTTTCAAATACTTAGCTAGATTTTTAATTTCGATTTTTAAATAGCCTAGAATATTAAAATTTATGAATTAAGTATTTTACTATTTTCTAGATTTTTAAGAATAAATTTTATATTTTCTAAATTAGATTTGCCTCAAGAATATAATTAATTAGTTTGAAATAAGCATTTTAAGAAGAAATAATTAAAAAAGTTAGTTTTAATAATAATTACTATATAAATTGAAAGCTAAAAATTATCTTAATAAAATAAATTAATAAATTATTTCTTAACTTTGCATTATGAAACAAATTTAAAATCTTTGTAAAATATTAAAACTTAAAGATTTTAAACTATTTAAAATTTTAAATCTAATTATTCAAACTATTATAAAATATTTTTCTTAAGATTATTTTTAAATCATTATAGTCTTTGAGAATTTTATAAAAGATTTAAAGTATAAATAAATAACTTACTTTGATCATTGTCTTGTACAATATTGATAAATAAATTAAATGTAAATTTTTATAATACTTATTTAAATCATTTTTCTCAATCTTAAAATTAAAAAATTATATAAAGTTAACAAATACCCTACATTTTTCTAGCATTAATTTTAAATTTCTCACCTCTTTTGACTTTATAGCTATTAAAGAATTTAATAAAAATTTTATTAATTTTATAAAATTATTAAAGTTAATTGATTTTGCTTAATACTTTTTATTGAAAAAAATTAAATAAAACTTTCGTAAATTTAATATTTGTAGCGTAAAAAGGAAAAAAAATACGTTATATTAAATATAACCTAAAATTATATTTGTTTGTTTTCTTTTATTTTCTTATTAATTATTTTACAAGAATTTCTTAATAAAAAAGAAAATCAATTCTACTTTCTAGATGTTTGCAAATATCAACTAAAACACTTAGATTGCATATAAAAGAAAAATAACAAGGAAAGAATCATTTAAGATAATTTTTATAAATCCATCAATTTTAATTGTTATATTTTCAAGATATAAAACATTTTTGATTGTTTGCTTATTTTATTTTAATGAATTCATTTAGCAATTTTAAATAAGCATTACAATTTAATATTTTTTAAAAACTTTCCTAAAATCAGTCTGTGAACCTCTTTCTAGCAAGAGTTATAAAAGAGAAGAAAATAAAAAAATTAAATGTAAACATAAGCCTTTAAGAGAAGAGCAATACCAAATTATTTTTTAAAAGTTAGATTTTTAAAATAGTAGTTCAGAATTTTAAATAAAGTATTCAATCATAGTGTAAAAATTAGGTAGTTATTATGCATTAAAAGAAAAAGAAAAAACTTTTAATGTTAGTTATAGTTTTAATAAAATTTTATTAAGATAGTATTAACAGATGAGAAACACTAAAGGATGAAATAAGATGATAAAAACAATTCTAAAATTATTTTAATTTAATTATAAATCACATAAAAGAAATAGGCCAACCTATCAAATCAAAAGAAAAATTCAGAAACTTTTAATCAAGCACTTTATAAAGAGGAATATTTTTGACCAAATACGATATATCATTTTTTATTTTTCTTGCATTATAATTAACAAATAGATTTCAAAATTAATTAAGCAAACGATTCATTTGAAAACTATTAAATATTATATTCTTTATTTACGAAAGATACTTTTTACCAGAAAATCATTAAATAATTAGTGTATCTTCAATGATTATTTGACATCAACATAGTAAAAAATATATTGAAGAATTATTTTAGAAAATGTTTTTTATAAATCCAAGCTTATATATTTTATTATGCTAAAGCTTTTTCTAAATGCTAGAAATAGACTAAACGATATAACTTAGTAATTTTTGAGATATCAGTTAAAGTATTGATATTTACAATGTTGTGTATTACAATTTAATTATTTGAAGATAGAATATATCCTAATAATTTCCAAATAAAATAGAATAGAAACATTAATCTAAAATGTAAATACATTTTTTAGGGCAAAAATCCGCAGAATTCACAGTGGTATTAAAGGTTATATTCTTAAGAATTTAAATTTAATTGATAAAATATTAGAATTCTTCCTATATCATATTTTTATTAATTTATCTTACTATCACGTTTTTTAAGGGAATATATTTAACATAATGCTAAAAAGAACAATAATAAAAAATATTAATATGAACATTGCTTTTACTTATTTATAAAAAAGATAAAGCTTTTAATTAATAAAAATCTATAATAAGTAATATTAAATTTAATTTTTATTTAAAAGACTCTTCAGATATAACTAAGAGAGAAATAAGTTAAAAAAATAATTTTTAGATTTAGATATTAATAATACTAACAATTATCTAAATTTTATAGAAATTTACTTATTTAATCAAATAAATAAAAAGTATATTATATTAAGAATAAAATAGCGTGCTTAGTTGTAAGTATTTATTTTAAATTTGATTTATAGCTATTTTAAGATAAATATTATACATTCTTAGGTTTCTAAGGTTATGCTATTTTTAGATAAGCTATTTTAGAGATTTAGTTTTTATTTCACTTTTATTTAAGTAATATTTTAATATTTTCATTTAAGTTGTTGTTTAATGAAATTCTATTATTATAAATCATTATATTCAATAATTTTATTATAGTTTCATTAAATTTATTAGCATTCCTTTAACATTTAAATATAATAACTGAATACATATGCTAAATTTAAGAAAAAATTAAGTTTATTACTTTATTTATATCATTTATAAAATTGGTGGTTGAAATAAGTGTAAAACTTGCAGCTAGTATATTAAATCACAATATAGGTTTTTATTTTTTATTTAATCTAATTATTTTAAAGATATCTGAATTTATACTTAATATGCTTAAACATATTTATTAGCACTATTTAAACAAAATAAATTTTATAATTATATTTACTGAAATATGAAGTATGAAAATAAAGCTAATGCTTTTGAAGGCATGCCTTCTTTGCTTGGTTAGGTTCCATCACTCCGCTTTAAACGCAACTGATGGTAGAAAAAAGAATTGCCTCCTCTTATGTGCTCCTCATAAGCTAGAACTTAAAAATCTAACTCAACCTAATATTTTCCTTTATAATAACTTCCTGATATCAAGCCTTAACCTGAAAATACAACAAGAACTATACAATGCACTCATAAGTAATGGAAATAAAATAATTAGGAATAATGTAACATTTGTTATTACGAAAGAACGAGAACTATAAAGATAGCTAAGTGTGGTCATAGTGATAAACTAGCATATACAAAAAGTTTGTGTTATAGTTGCTACGTTTTTACAAAATAGCCATGTAAGAAAAGTAAGCTAAACTAGCAGTGATAGCAAATAATTTTAATTTAAAACGATAAAGAAAATTTGCCTGTTTTTTTGGATCTATTCAATGTTTATAATAAAAAATTTTATATTTTTACATTTTTACAAAATATAAAAAACGAGAATCTGACCTTTTATAAGGAACTTAAGTCACTTTATATTATCTTTAGAGGATATTATTTCAACTTAACTTAAAGCCTCTATTAATTTTTTCAATTATAAGTATTGTATTGCATAATCTATTTCACTTACTTCATTAGTTAATTGACAAAAATTTATTAAAAGGTTTTAAATCGAAAAATACCTATAAAACTATGAAATTATACTTAATCTCTATATTAAATAGCATCAAATAATTTACTAAAAGGTTAATGAATATTCATTTTAAAATTTTGCTTAGTTAATGATTTAATTTAAAAGATTACTAAAGGTCACTATTAACGAATTCAGATTACTAGAAAATAATAAAAACCATAAATAAATCCTTCAGGAAATTTATATGAGTATTAAACGATAATAAGTTATATAATAACTAAATTTGAGTACTTTGAGTATATAAATAAAATATTTATCATTAACTTAGATTCATAACAATTAATTAAGAATAATAATTTACTATTATTTTAGAGAAATTTTTTCTTCAAGAATAAATTGATAAAAAGATGAAAACTTATAAAATAGGATGCCTTTTAGCAAGTTATTAATCTCGAAATGTGAAGCCATTAATAAGCATTATATTTAAAAAATTTTAAAAGTAAAATTATTATTAAAAATTCATCTCAAATGATAATAATCTACTAAATAATAAACTTTAATTTCTTTAACTGTTCTTTCAAAATTAAAGTTTAAATTAAAAAATTTATAAAAGTATATCTAAAATAAAAAAAATAATTAAAATGTCAATTTAACTTATTTAATAAATTTAAATTATATTCTTTTTAATTTAATTTTTTATTTTTCATTATAAATTGCTTTATTTTTATTATTTTTATAGATTAATTTATTTCTTTATTTAATATAAATAAATTAAATTTAAAATTTAATAATAAATTTAAAATTAAGTAAAACTAAAATTTGAATTTCATTTTTATTTAAATTTATTTATTAAAAATATGAAGATTAACAAAGAATCTGAGAGTTATAAATAAATATAAAATCACTATATTTTTTATTGTCATTTATTTATTTTACACTATAAACATCTTAAATATAATAATTCTAGTTCAAATTACTCTTGTAAATTTTTATAATTATCAGGACTTTTGCCTACACAATTTAAATATATATTAATTTTTTATATTAAAAACTGAAATAATTAATATCGTGAATAATAATAAATAAATATTTGATATATCAATAAAATTTTATATCTGTGAGATAGAATTCATAATTGTATTATAAAAAGCATAATCACAATAAAAATAATTAAAAACTTTTTAATATTACTAAAGCTTTATAAATTAAAACTATACTAGATCAAATAAAGACTAAGTTATTTACAAAATCTGATACAACTCACCTAAATTTTGCCAAATTAATAAAGAAACTAATAAAAAATATTTTAAATTTGTAAAAATAAAACAAAATAAAAATTAAGAATGCTTTTCATTTTTTAAGAATGATAAAATTATCACTATTTTATTGATGAAAAAAGTTCAAAAGCTTATTTTTATTTATATAAGCAAAATTAAAACTTGAAAAAATTTTAAAAAATTTAAAAAAATTTATTACTTTAAAAATAAATATTTATCTTTCTTTTTATTTTTTTAATTTTTGCATTTTTAGAAAAAATAAATTTTCTTAATTTGCATAAATTAGAATAAAAAAATAAATTTTAAAGTAATATAATAATTATAAATCAAAAAAATTTAATTTTTAATCAAAAAAATTAGATAAATAATATAATAGTAAACTTTTAATATTATTAATCATTTAAAAATTTATTTAAAGTAAAATTTTGCTTATCTTTTAATCAAAATAGATAAACTTTTATTGCAAATTATCTTTTAGCTTTGTAACTTTAAAATAATTTAAATTTTTATTCTTAAAATTTAAAAATAAAACTTAAAAAAGTTATTAGCCTATAAATATACAATATTTATTTTATTATCTTCTATTTAATAAATGATTATTTCATTGCTAATTTTAATATTTATATTTATATTTATTTCATTTTTTATTCATTTACCTATCAAATACTTAAGTCCACTAACCCAGTCAAATTTAATTACCTTATGAAAAAAATTTACATTCTAACTACATATTTCTTTTTTTATAAGTTTATATTCTTCTTAAATAAAATTATAGTAAATTATTGAGATTTTTAAATATTTACTTTAAATAAATAAATATTTATATTTTATAGCTTTGAAAATAAATTCAGAAAATTCTTTCTTCTTCAGTTAAGTTGCTAATTTTTTTTGACTATTTTATTAAAACTTTAAATTTTTCTGAAAAGAAACAATTAATTTTTTATTTTATTTTAAGTAACATAATTAAATTTTCTTTTATTTTACTTTTTTATTTATAAATGTAATTATTATAAAATTTGTAGCAAAATAAATATTATACATTTTATTTCTTGAGTTATATCAATATCGCTGAAATAATAATCAAATTCTTTCTTAGTTATGAGATTCATAAAGGAAAAATTATAATTTTAAAAGTTTAAAAATAGAATTATTAATTATCAATTTATCTTTTATATTGGAAGCAACTATAAAATTTATTTCCAAGAGCAAATATAAATAAATAATTTAAAAATATTTTAGGTAAAAATAAATGTTGTCAATGTTTATAGGCTCTTTTCAAATGAAATAATTACATCATTTTTAGCAAATAAAGGAACTAAATAAATTTTAAATCTAAATAAAATGAAATATATGATTTAAAGCACTTAATTAAATCTCTTTATAATGATAATTAAAATTGTTTTTAAGTAACTAGATATTATTAATTATTATTAAATAATTAAAGTAAACGAAACGTTTGAAAAAGTCAAACACAGGAAAATTAATTTATTAAGCATTTGATATGAATATTTATATTGATGCATTCATTTAATGATAATTTATATTATAAATTTTTTATAAAATTTTAAAACATTCATTTAGCTTTTACTAAAAGTAGGGAAATTTAATTTAATATAATTTTTTAAATGAAAGTACATAATTGAAATAAGTTTAATAATAAATAAATAATTATTTTAATTTAGAATTTTTTTAATTTATTATATTATCACTCCTTTCAGCTATATTTATCATCTAGAAAATTTTTTATAGGTAGCTTACTATTATTTTTATATATTCAAAATCCTTGCAAGCTTGGAACAAAAACTGCAGAAGCATATGCAAACTTTGGTAGTATTTAAGGTAATATTATCACCTGAAAGCTCAAAGAGCCAAACATCTGAATATTAGTTAGTGAATTTCTGTACTCGCTTAAAAGCTTTCCATATATATAGAATTTATCCCAGATGATTTCATATCCAGGGCTAAATCCCAGAATTTTAATAGGCTAGATTCTTTTATTTTTTACTGGTCTATTATGAATATTTCGTATTAGTTAGTTTCTTTATACTCTTTTTTTGTCTATGTTATACCTATATTATAAAATAGCTTCTTTTTATTAAATCTAATTCTATGTAAATATCTCGGAATTTCCATTAAGTAACTTTAAACACTTACTTTGGAACAGATTTTAATTTTTTAAATCTAATATCTGAACTACCTGATATTATAGACCTTCTTCAGAACACTACTCAATTAGAGTAAAGTTGCCTTATTAATCAATTTTAGTATTTTATTATTTTTCTTTTATGTTAAATTTCATGATTTAAGAGTACTTTATTCTTTTAAAATTGCTTTTATGGAATTAACTTCAGCTTAATTATCAGCAAAGGAAATTTTTATTTTTAGCCCCTTCTTTCCTGTTCTAAATCTATTATCAAAACAGGACTTCAATTTAATAAATAAACTAGATAGCATTATTCTCTAAAAAATATTTAACTTTACTTTTATTATATAATCCTTACTATGAAGTAAGCTCCAAATTATTTTCTTACAGATTCTATGAATTTTACTAATTTATAGAATTATTTAGATTTATCATTTCTATAAATTATTCTACTTTTTTCTTTCTAGATTTGAAAGTTCTTTATGCTAACTTTAGGCTTGTTCTTATTTTTTCTTGGCTCTATAATATTTATTAAACCTAGTTTAATATTGAGCTAGCTTTTTTATTTTGTTTAATTGTCTTATATTTCTCCAAATAATTGTCTTATTATTAATAAAGTTTCAGCTAGTAGACTGTAGATCACTGCATAAGTCATGAGCTAATTTTTTAATTTTTCGTATTAAGCTAGACAGAAAGGGAAATTAATTTTTAAGTGGTTTTTATTAAAAAGAAGTTTAGCAATATGGATGTCTAATTTATTTTATTTCGCATTTTATGCATATAAGGTGATTGCAAGTAAGTATCCAGGGTAATTATAGCGATCAGTTGCAATTATATCCGCAATTAAGATAAATTAATTAAAGTTATATACAAAAATTAAATTAATATATTTAAAGTTACTATTTACTATTTCCTTTAATTTTATCTAATTTCTTATAAATTCATAAGATTTATATGTCTTTTAACTAAACTTTTAAAGCTTTTATTCTTACATCCTATTAATTTAAATAATTTATGCTTTTAAGTCTTAAATTTAGTTTCTAAATATAATAATCTTTAAAAATTTATAAATTCTTAACTGATTCTTTAGATTTGCAAATGTCTTTATAATTCCATTAGAAGTTCTTTTAAATATTAATCTTAATCTTAATCTGGATTTTTCTCTCTTACCTTCTTCATTATTTTAAGAGTATTTTGAAATGTCAGTTGCCAATCTCTTCTATATTTGTTGTCTATTACATGAAATAGACTAACTACTATGGTTCATATTTTAAATTTCTTAACTAAGTTTCTTTCATACATTTTGAATATTTTATTTTAACTATTTATATGGATTAAGTTCTTAGGCTTACATCTTTTAATATAACTTTAAAGGCTTACTTTATAATTAGCTAAATTTAATAATTAACAAATTAATAAAAGAAAGATTTAGCTCTATTAAATCTTTATATTCTTTATAAATGCTAAAATTAATCTAAGAATCTGATACTTTCCTTAAGCGTTCTCTTAGCTTCATTACTTCAAGCTAAAAAATTAAAGATATAAATCTAATTTTAATCTTTGATGAAAAAATAGAATTGGTTGATATTGCTTGATTAATGGAATTGAAAAGAGAATTATTTAGTATTAAAGCTAAAGAAATAAAAATAAAAAATTTAAATAAATTTGATGAGATAAAGAAGAAACTAAGACCAATATATGAAGCTAGAGATTTTATATAATTTAAAGCTCTAAAATCTTTAATAATTGAATATACTAAATATATAATCTACTAATTTAAGAATTTATTAATCATAATCTTTAATAATGAAAACCTGATTATTAAATGAGTGTAGTTAATATATTAGAACAAATTTTAAGATTGTTTAAATTTTAAATAAAATTACTATAAGATTATAGTGAATTACAACTATGCTATTATATTGAGAAAAAATAACTCTTATACGATAATTCTTTATATATAGAATAATTAAAAAAAGCTTTAGTATGTATTTAAAAAATATGCTTAAAATCTATGACATAATATAATAAAATAATTTTCGCATTTTAGCAATAATTTTAAAATAATGAAGATGAAAATAAAATTTAAAAGTATTCAAAAAATAATTATATATTATTAAATTTGTCTATCTTAAAAATATATATCTATTTTAAGAAAATTTTACATAATTCAAGCATATTTAATTAAAAATACTTAAATAAAGTTCAATTAATTTAAAAATGTATAAGTGTCATTCTAAATTGTAGTTTTTATTCTACACATTAATTTATAAATTAAATAAAAAATATTTTATATTTATCAATTTTTTCTATATATACCAAATAAATATTTAGGATCTCATAAAACTAACTTTAAAAATATCTATAATTCATGAATTATGCTTAAGATATTTTTAATTTAGCTTAAAATTTTTTCAATAGATAATAAAAATTATAGGCTCATTTTAGACAGTTGTTATTTTATCAGATCAAATTTTAATTAATTTGATATATTTTTAGCTAATAGATTAAAGAAATGATTTACTTAAATTAATATTATAATATAAATTATACAAAATTATTTCTATCACTAAATTTACATTTTCCCTTTTTTATATATTATTGTTGTTATTTATAATTATTTTTAGTCTAAGAAAACTCTTTTAAAAGTATAGTAATTGATTTCTTGATAAGCTATGTAAATATTTAATTATTCTAAAGTTAGAAAATTGAAAGAACTAAATAATTATTATAAAAATCCCTAAAGCATTACTAAAGTTAGCTTCTATGTGTGCTTTACTTTCAATTTTTAAACTGTTTTAGTAATAAAATATTAATTATCATTTTCACTTATAATCTAATTATTCTAATAATTTAAATAGTTCTAAAAGATAAAAGTTAATTTAAAGCTAAATCCTAATTAACTTAGTATTTCTTTCTTTTAAAACAATTCTTTTAATTATGTTTATACTTTTAGTTTAATAAATTAAGCTTAAATCCTTGAAATTCAGAGATGAGTTGTTTGATATTTATGATATATTCAATTTTTCCATACAAATTAAATTAAATTCTATTAAGGATATAAGAATCTTATTGAACAACCATACTTTTACTCACTTTTTATACTATCTTTTTTTGAATGTGTTATATGCTTGATGAATAACAACTGAAACACATGTCTCTTGTAAAATTCATTAATCAGTATGACCACATTTAATTACTTTTTCCATTTTGCCTTTTTAATAAAAGCAGATAGATCACATTCCTTTTGCATAGTGCTTTTTATCTGTACTAACACATTTTACTATTTTTTAAATCCTAAACTAAAACGATACTTTTCCGCATTAATTTTAAGAAAAATATTTGTCTAAGTTAAATTCTTCAAGTTCTTGAGGATTGAATATTGAATTGAGAGCAGGGAATTATCTACTTTAAGGCTAAGAGTTAGAAAAAAATGGGAAGGAATATCCAAGTATATTAGACATACCCTGTGAAAAATAATTTGGCTATCTTTGTTCATTAAATAGTTATAATAAATAGTTATGATTTGCTTAGATGAACATTAACTTGATTTAACTAGCAACCAAATAAATAAATAGATAAATAATTAAAATTATAGATAAATAGATGAACATAGTTATATTTAATTATCAAGGAATTTAAACTAAAATATTAATAAGCTACTATTCATATCTTCTTAATTTGTTAGTTATGTATATTTATTAAAATTCATCTAAATTATTTCTAAAATTTATTTATCTTAAATTAATTTTAATTTACCTAAGTTTTACCAAGATAAACATCTTCTAGTAATTTTCCTTAAAAAATTAAGAATTTTCATTAATTTTATTAAAATTCTAAGGTTATTAGTTTTTCTATTTTAATTAATAGAAAAGACTTTCAAAGTTATTATATATTAATCTTAGGGCTAAATAATTAAAGTTAAGCTATTTTTACTATAATTTAAATTAAATTTTTTAAGTAAACATTATAAATGATTTGCTTACTTAAATTTTAGGTAAAAAATAATTATGGACTAATGTTAAATAATTATAATAAAATTCATTCTAAATCTTTTAAAATGCTTATCTTTTTCAATAACCATTAATATTATTATTTTCTATCTTTTAGAAGGCTTCATTTATTTCTAGCCGCGCTTTATGTATTCTTAAATTATTAATATTAAAATGCTATCTTTTAAAAAATGAACTCTTTAGATTTTAGAATCAGTTTTATATAAAAAGTATGAAATATCACTTAAATATATCACTAAAATCTCGCTTAGTTGCAAAATATTTTAAATTTCTTATTAATAGAAATATTTCTTTATACATACTTCATTTGCTTATTTTCACAAGTTTCTATTTAAGTGATAAATAATTTCTATTAGCAAGTTTAGACATTTTTTAAATTAATTTTTTATAATATAATTCCATTTAAAATAGTTATTTAACTGTCTAATAGCTTAATTATGCTTAATCAAACTTAATCTAGAACTATAATTAATTTTTCTTTATAATTTCTTTAATGGAACTGAGTGCTTTTACATTCATTTTTTATCAATTTATTTATACATCAAAATATTAAGGAAAGTATTATTTTAATTATTTAATAAGCTAGTCTTTTATTATTTTCTATTAAGTTAAAATTTATCTAAAAGAATAGATCATTCACTGTAAGTAAAAAATATTAAAAGCTTGATTTAAGTATACATTAGCTTATATAGCAAGCACTTTCATTTTTGGATTTTAATTAAATTGTGATTTAAAATATCAAAGATATGCTTTAATTAATTATTTATTTGCTTAAATAAAAAATCTCAATACAATTACTATTTATTAGTAGATTTACCATCTTCTAAATTTTTAATCTTAGTTAACTTTGAACTTCATCTAGTTATGTCTATCAATTTTAGCTTAAAATAAATTTATTTTAACATTATTTTTAATTTTGTACCTTTAGTATTAAACTATTGCTAAAGTAAAATATGTTTATAGTGAAAGTATCTCTAATCCTAAAATTAATAACTTTATCACTTTTAAAAGCATAAAATCTAAAATCTTAATAAATGATCTAAGTGTAAGTCTAAGTTTAAATGGTATATTCTTTAGAAATTATATATCTGCTAAAAGGAATAAGTGATTTATAGATATGTACTAAAGCAATAAAATTTGACTCTTTGCTAAATTAATTAGTTTATGTATTTAGGTTATTTTAATTATTTTATGTTTTCTTTTCCTTTTTTAAACAGTTTTCTCTGAAATTATTTTACGCTTTACTTAGCGTTTTCCCTAGTTTATTATAAAATTATTGGATTTACTAATAGATTTTATCCATAAGATATATTTATAACCTTGTTTACTATAGAAGTTAAATTATTTCTTATAAACTTGTTGGTCTAAGATTTTTAAGCTAGATGTTTGGCTGTAAAGTAAATAAATAAAGAAATAAATTTGCTAAGTAAAAGCATCAGATTATAAATATATGGCTTAAGAGAATAGATTAGAAGTGATTTTAAAAGTTATTAATTAAGATATAGATTATTATCATTTAGATATATAGAAACTAATTACAACTAAATAGAAAACATACTTTATTAAAATTTCAGTCTGCAATATAAATTTGTTAGGCTTCTTTTGCTTGCTATTTAGTATGAATTAATTAACTTTTTAGAATATAACTTCAAAAGAATTTGATTTAGTAATATATAAAATTAGAATAGAATTAATAGATAAGTAGATTTTCTTGCAATTGATGAGTAAATTATATAAATAATCAAAATTTAATTAATAGATAAATATCTTAAGGAATCTCTATTAGTATAAAGAAAATCTTATAGAAGATATTCGTTTCATAGCTTAAAAGAACAAAAATGTAATAAATTCCGAGATAGTATTAAGATTAGAAGACACTTATACGTTATTTTCACTTATAGCGATAAAATTTATAAAAAACTTTAATTATTAATCTTTTTAAAAGTTTTAGATAAAGAAAATGAAGTTTTTATATCATTACTTTGAAGTTATAAAATCTAAGCTTAAAATTTTACAAGAGAATCATATAAGATTAAAATTATTTTTAACTATAAAATATTTCAACCTAAAACTGATTGTAACTATTAAATATCAGCAACATTACTTAGCTTGATATTCTCCAATAAATTTTTATATTATGATATAAACCTCAAAGTATTTACTAAAGTTTAGTTATAAATATTTAAGTTTTTTATTAATTTAAATTCATTTATATTTTACAGTCTATCTATTAGATTTAAAACTTCTATGCAATTATTTTTTGGTTGCATTTGATAATAGCAGCTTAATAAGCAGTATAGCAGATATCAGCTCTGAAAATTTTCATTGTTCTTTTATTTATCTCTTGCTTATCTCGTTTTTTATTTTGACATTTTAATGATGCTAAACGTATTTTAAATATATTAGATTTAGATAATCTTCCCAATTTTATTTCCTTACATGTAATGTAACTCTTTCTTATACGAGTACTGTAAATAGCGGAGTATTTATTATGAAACATAACTTAATTTGAAGTACTAATTAGTTGTAATAAAATAGCCATATTTGCTTATTATTTATTCTTATATCATATTTTTTAATTCATTATAGCAATAAAATTAAATAAGACAGTTAAAGCAATATTTTTTAGTCTATATCGACTTTACTCAGTTAGTTTTCTTTCCCCTCATTTTGGAGCAACTGGCCAAAGAAATGGAATTTACCTCCATTTCAAGAAAATACCTCCTATGCTGAACCTGAAGCATTCAATTTATGCATAAGAATACCATCAAAGCTGATAATTAATTTTAGCTAAGAGTTCAGAAAAAGATAATAAATGCATTCATACTGATAAAAAGCACTATGCCAAAAGTACGTGCTACACTTGCTATTATAAAAATAAATAAGATAAAATAATCAAATGCAGCCATATGGATGGAGTAGTTTTTGCAAGAAACATATGCTACAATTGCTATCCAATAATTTATAAAGCATATTAGAAAATAAAAATAAAGAGATTTGAGCTTATAGAATTATTGCTTTTATAAATAAATATTCTTTAGTTCCTTAAAAGGAGAGCTTCATTTATAATCTTCTTAACTAAACATCCTATTATTATACTCTTCTTTATTTTTACTATTTTTAATGGATTCAAAGTTGTGAAATAATAAAAAAATAATTGGCTAAAAGTTTTAAAAACTAATTAATTAAAAGATTCCAAAATAAAAAAAAGCATAATCAGATTTTCGTTTAAAGTATACAAGTAAAATTAAAAGTTATATTAAGTTATTTATTAAAATAATCATAAATATAAGAATAATTTTTATTAGGTAAATTAAAAAATAGGCATAGAGCACTTTTGCTAAATGATTTAAATTTATTGCGAAAATGGAAATTATCCTTAATGGAAAGTACTTAGTGAAATAGATTAATAAAGGCTATCTAAAGAAATACTCAATTTTAATATCATAGTGAGATTTAAAAATATAAAAGAATAAAATAAATAAATTGATATTGTAGCTAAATAAAATTAAAATTATTAAATAGGCTATCAGTAGCATCTAGATCAATTAAATTAAGATATACTTAAAAAATTTAAATATTAAGTCCTTCTCTTATCTTAATATGAAGAATATCTTTTTATTAAATTTATTTTAATTTCTTTCTCGAGCTATTAAGGCTTAAGGCAAAATAATAAATGATAAAAAATAAAAATTTAATTATAAGCAAAATATTAAAAAATGAAAGAAATTAAATTAAAATTAAAGGAAATGTTTTAGAAATATATCACATAAATTAAATATATCTAAGTTTCTAAAATAAAAAATTTTAGTTTATCAGAATAAAATTGCATATTGAAACATTAATAAATAAACTTAATGATTATGAAATAAGCAATAAAATCAAAATAAATAATTTATAGTAGCTTTTTAATTAAAATAGTTCTTTTTACTAAATTATTATAAAATCAAAAGATTTTATTAACTAAAAATATTCATAAAATGCTAGCTAAAAATATAATTAATATGAATATAATAAAAAATTTAAAAGTTACTATTGATTATTATAGAACTTAAGGACTATTAAACAAAATATTTGAGAATTTAAAATCTCATATATTTGACAAATATGCCTTCTTGGTTTAGCATTTAGATAATAGAAAAAACTTAAAATTTGTTAAAGAATTCTGAAAATGTGTGCTTACTACATGAATTTATAAAGCCTGTTAGTATTTTATTAAGTATATAAAGAAGTATAAATTGAATTAGTGACAAAAAATTATTAAAAATAGATAACTTTAGTAATTCTTTTCAATTAATTTTAAAAAAAAATTTCATAACTTTATCAATCGATATTGAGGAATTTGATTCCAATAATTAGCAATATTTAAATATAAAATTTGGAATAAAATGACAACTAAGAGATATTTTTATTTTATTCTTAAAATTAATTTTTATGAAGTAGATGTGTATTTAGGTTATAACCAAAATATCAATGATTTAATTATTTTAGTGAAGCATTAATTTGTTTAAATCTAAGTTGGATAATGGAATAGCCTTACTTAATACTTTTATATTTATAAATTATTTTGGAATTAATAAGTGATCTTTATAGATATTTTATAAGATCCTTTAGTTAAAGAAAAAATAGATTCTAGATGGGAATGGCAGATTTAAGTTTTAATAATAAACCATTTATGAATATTTAAACTGAATTGGAAAAATTCGAAATTGTTAGTAATAATGTATATTATTTATGCTAAGTATAACAAATAAAAATAGTAAATCCTTCTAATAATTTCTTACAATTAAATTTGTGATTTTCGTATTTTTATCTCTATTATGCAAGTAATAAAACTTATTAAGATAAAATCTTCTAAATTTAAGTTGAATAGCAAAGAAAAACTTGAGATAAAGGAAAATAATATTATTAAAAGGTAAACAATTACGAATTATGTAGAATTTAGCTCAATCAACTATAAAATTTCTCAACTTTATATATTTTTAGTTATCATATTACATGAAACTGTAAACCTAGAATCTTTTATTTAGATCACGTCAAAAGAATTTATTGCTAATAATAAACTTTGAATTAAAATAACTTAAGCATAATTTATTTTTATGAAACTAAGAGATTTTACTAGAAACATCAGGAGTCTTTTGAATAAACAAATCCAAATTAGTTTTTAGTTATAAAAGGAGTATTTAATGGAATTAGAAGCTCGTTTTTACTAAATTTATTCATCAATTCTAAAAGAAACATACTCAAGGCTAATTTACACTAAGATTCCAAAATTTTCAAGAGATTTATTGAAAAATTAGCTATTATAAATCCAAATTAGCAATAATAATTAATTCAATAGAGGCTTACTTTAATATATTCTTAACTAATTATTTAGCAATACCAAGTAGAAATGAAAACAAACTAAATTCTAATAGAGAAGTGTTTGCTATTCTAAATACCTTAAATAGAAATAATTATGTAAATTAAGATGCTTAATAGGAATTAATCTAACTTAAATTTTATGTAGAAATAACTTTAGATAATTAATGTGTTCTTTATATTTATGAAAATTCTAAAATATACTTCTATCAAGTTATCCTAAATTTTGACAAAAAATTATATACATGACACTATACAATTTTTATAAATAAATAAATAGCTTTATGATCATTAAAGATCATTAAAGAGCAAAAAATATCTTCTTAAATTTCTAAAATTCTATTAAAAATACTTTAATATAAAATCTGATACCACTATTCAACTATTTCCTAGCTTGCTTTTTGTTTGAGAATTCTTAAATATTAAAATAAAAACTTAAAGATAAATTTAAGATTAAAATAATAGATAACTAGGATTATATAAATATAGACAAATTATTTTAATTTAAAACTAGCTTAAATTAAAATTAAGTGGCTAATATATTTTTTAGTAGTTATAATTAGTCAAACTTACCTTGGCCTTTATTTATACAAATAAAGAAGCTTAATTATTATTGTGAAGATAGTTGAGTAAATTAAAATATTGTTTAATAGTATTATATGATTATCTAAACTTATTAGTATAATCAACTTTATCTTATTTAAAGCAGAATTATAAGTATAATGTATTAAGAAAATAAATCGTAAAGTATCTATTAAGCTATTATTATTTGCTTAATTAATGTCTCTAATCCATTCTCTCCTCTTCATGCGTATTAAATAAGTATATTTTGCCTAGTTTCTTTAATATGCAATATTTCATACTATTTTGAGTATTTTTTCTCATTATAATTAATTTTACTCTTTATCAAGGGAATCATATATAATAGTGATTAAATTCTAAGATTTAGCCCATTAAAATAAATGTAATAGCCCTTTTAGGATATATTCTAACTATATATAAAAATAGAATTTCTAATAATCTTTAATCATAAATTAATAAAGTTAAATAAATAAAGCATATTTTAAAATCCAAACATACTTTAATAAAATATTTAGTTATAATATAACTATTAAAACATTATAAGCTTAATAGATCATTCATCAGCAGACTAAAATTCATAAATTGGAGATTTCTTATAACTTAATATTTATTAACTTATAGCAAACTTAATTCTCATTAATAATTTATTATAGAGTTTTTTTAATGATTTAGAGTTTTGTTCTTGACCCTCAGGTAATTTTGTCTCCAAATATATTATAATAGAAATTTGGCTCTTAAATAATATAATTTGGATCTTATTCTCATATGTTCATTATACAAATAATAATTGGATAAATATCTATTTAATAGTTAAAACTTTAAATTATCTTTATCTACTTACTCTACTAAAATTGAATTATATACAATTTTATTTTTATCTTTGTATTGCTTTTTATTTTTTATTTTATAAGATTTTATCAACTAAATTAATAATTGATAAAATTAGACTTATCAGCTAGGATTATAATTCTAAAAATTTAAATGTCTTAGTTGCTCATTTAGTATGAATTATTTGAAAATATAAATAATCTATTTAAAAAATTAAAAGTTATATTCATTTTATTTAAAATACTTCTTTAGAATCTAACTGCTTTAATCTCTACTTTTAACTTTTAATTTCATTTTATAAAATGTCAGTGAGAAAATTATTTTAGAATCATTGTAAATAATTCATTTAAAATTCCTCATAACTATCTATTTCTTTCTTGCTAAAATAGATGCTACTAATGTTTAGATAAGCTTTAATTTTTTTAATTTGAACTGAAAGTTTGATAGTTATGAATTATTTATTTATTCTTTGCTATCTTTTAGTTTTTTAGAGATAAATAAAAAAATTAAATTAAGAAGAATATTAGTCTTTATTGAACTATCATGCTTTTACTTGCTTCTTATACATTCTTTTCTTGAATGTCTTGTATGCTGCTGAATAGCAACTGCAGCACATTCCTCTTGCAAAGACTAATTTATCGGGATGACCACATGTAATTACTTTTTCCATTTTGTTTTTTTAATAGTAGCAGGTCTAGCACATTCCTTTTGCATAGTGCTTTTTATCTGTATGGACACATTTTGTTATTTCTTTTTTAATCTTAAGCTAAAATTATATTTCACTGCCTGGATTTTAAGCAAGTTAGTTGCCTAAGTTAAATTCTTCTGGTTCTTGAGGATTGAACGCTGAATTGAGAGGAGGGAGTTCTCTACTTTGAGGCCAATGATTGGAAAAAGAAGGAAAAGGAAATGATCCTAGCAAAGTAGGCATACCCTGCGTAATATAAAGATTATCTTTCTTCATTTCAGTAATTATAATAAATAATTATGATTTGGTTAAATAAGCCTTATATCAATTAAACTAGCAATTAAACAAAACTTTATTTAATTTATAAAACTATTAAACTAAATATAATAAATTAGCCTCATTACGTAGTAGCTATTATATATACCTTTATTTATATTTAATTAAAGCTATTGATATAGAGTTAAGCAATCTATTCAAATCCCTTCATGTATTATTAAAATATTGCTCTATTTATAATTTAAACCATTTATTGTATAATAATTACTCAGCCTTATTAAGTTAATAGATTGCTTATTTATAGCTTGTTTTATTTAAATCTTTTATTAGTATGGCTTACTTTAATCTAAAAGTTAAACCTCTATAAATATTAATTTTTTTATCGATTTTACATAACTAATTTAAAAAATCAGGTGACTAAACATTTCTTAAGTTATTAAATAATTTGATTTATTTATAAATCAATTTAAGTGAAAATTTATTAATTTAAGTATATAGATAATCAAAATTAATTTCTAGTCAATAAGCTTATTTTTGGTTTTATACCTTCAAGTTGCTCTTCTAAACTTTAAATAAATTAACTTTTAAAATTATCCTAAAATTTAAATTAAAGTATTTCCTTCCGATTTTAAGATAAGTATTAGATAACTTTAAATTCTTTTAATTATTTATTGCTATTAATAAGTTTACATCTGCTTGACTCTGCCTTTTCTATTATTTTCAGATATTATAAATATATATTATATTATATTATATTAATTATTATTAGTTAAATTATGATTTTATTACAACAGCAATTTTAAGTTTTTTCATTATTGCTTTAGTGTTTTATTGTTATTGCTCAGGAGATAAAATATCAGAAAGCACTTTAGTTAAATTTATTTTGGTAAATTTTATCTTAACTTGGAAAGTTTTTTCCTATAAATGTGTCTTAAATTATCTTATTATAATTAAAAAAATAAAATAGATAAAGTTTAAAATGCCTAACTAATGTTATAATAGCATTTATTTCATTTACATAGAAGTTTATAACTATTAAAATTGATTAATGATAGCAGTTTTAAGCATAATTAATAGTAGACTTTCTGTTTATATAGGGAAGAGAAAATAAGTTATTATCATCTAGTCATTTTATAATGTTCATTTTAGTATATCTCTTGATTTTATTTGATATACACTAAATTGAAATGATACAACTGCGAATTTAAAGAGCTATCATTATATGTTTGCTTTTATCAGCATTTGTTTATTTTAGACCTAGTTGATAACTAAATTGGCTAATTTAAGTATTAAACTAGCATTAAACAAAATATACCCTTAAATTTAAATAGGATTTTTTTGGGAGATAATTAATATAGCTTATTAGCTTAAATCCAAAAAGATATATTTCCAATCTTTAAATTATTGTCAGCATTTCTACTATAAAGAATAGAATATTTTAAAAGGAAAACTAAACCTTTATTTTTTCTTTTTTATCTTGTAAAAAAAATGTTATTATAGAGTGTGTAGCCCTATAATAGGGTGCATCTCTTTAAAAATGCCAATTTATAAATCTCATTAATCTTCAATATTTCCATAGCCTTCTCTCTTCTATTTTTGAGCAAGGTTGCGGTTCAAAATCTCCAAAGCATGGGACACCAACAGGCGATTACAGGTAGATTTCCAACCTATGATGAAGAGATTAATCAGGTCCAACATTTAGAAAAGGTTGTTTCACAGTCAGTTCATCTCTGGGAATTCTTCTCGCGACCTTAAAAGGTAAGGAAATTTTCTGGAAGCGGGAAAGAATCCTTTTCTCAAGTTCGACATTTATTTTAATTTCCATCTTTTTAAAGGTTTATAAGAAAATTCTTGCATATTATTATTAATGGCTTAAACTTAATTATTTGAAATAAATAGTTATCTAGGTTTCCAAAAATTTGGACTTAAAAAAACTAAAATGAATGCAATAGATATGATACTAAATATTTTCTAGCTTATTAAGTTAGTTTCGCCTAATTTTAGAGATTTTAAAACTTAAAAATTAAAAAAAAGTTGAGAAAATAGACATGTAAAAAAGTAATTATAGGTATATATATATGATAAAAAAATGGTTGTATAATAATATTAGCATTGGATATAATGCTAAAAAGTTTATTGCTGGCTATAAACTTAATTTTGATATTTAGTTCTTCAAAGTTTATATTTAAATCCTTATTCTTAATGAAGTTCATGCAATTATTATAAAGAGCTGCGCACCAACGAGGCGCTACGCGCTCTATAATCAAATTTATTTATTTATTTATTTATTTATTTATAAGCTTTAGTTAATTTTAGAGAGATAAATATTTTAGAAAATGATTAGATCTTTTCAATAAATAAGTTTAACTTAATAGCCTTAGGAAAATAATGGAGTAATGTATAGCCCAAAGCATCCTTCATAGATATTTAGAGTATTATAATTTTATAAGCTTTATCTAATTTAATTTTATATTAAGCTCACTTATTATCTTTTAATACATCAAATATCCTAGTAGAGTTATTTTCGAAATTTATATATTAATTATAAATTTAAGCAATAAATTAGACTAGGAAGAGTAAAGTTCTTAAAATTATAAAAAGAAAAGAGGAGCATTTTTATAAATCTGCTATGATAAATAATAAAAAAGGAAAAAGCTATGCTTACTAATAAATATGCTTACTTGTGTTAGGTAAAAGTAGTTGCAACTTATAAAAGTTTATATAAGTATAAGTTATTTAGAAATTTAAATAACTAATTAAAAAATTTGTACTCAGCTGTTCAATAGAAAGAAACTCTATCCTCTTAAGGGTAGCTGTAGATCATAAAAATCAATTAATGTTAATTAAAAGCATGAAAAAACTAAAAATTTAGATAAATGTAAAACAAATAACTTTAGCAGATAATAATAACTATTATTACGAAATATAAGGAATAGCAATAAAAATACTAAAAAGTAAGGAAAACACTTTTAATTGTTGTTGTTAGAAAAGCATAATTTAACGAATAATAATTAATATAATACATGCTTGCAATATCTTAAAATAATAAGGAAGAAGAATCAAACTTTTTCTTTTAAAGATGTAAGAGAAACTTATTAGCAGCAATAAACATTTAAAAGAATTTAATAAAAGCATCTAATAACTATCTTAAAATCAAAAGGAATACTTTAATTTAACTTTTTGATAATTTTAAAAGTTAATTTATTTAAAGTTTAGAAGAAGCAACTTAGATGGCACAAATCAAAAAATAAGCTTATTAACTAGAATTTAAATTTCATTATCTAATATTTTAATGAGTTTAATTAAGAAATTTTAACTTAAACTGATTTATTTCTTTATAGATAATCAAATTATTAAATATCTACTAAATTTGTTTAAGTCACCTGATTTTTTTAAAGTTAATTATAGAAAAAAGATAAAAATTTTCTATTCATAGTGGCTAGATTAGAATAAACCCTATGAATAAAAGAAGATTTAAATAAAGTAAATAATAAATAAGTAATCTAATAACTTAATAAGACTGAGTAATTATTATGCAATAAATAATAAAAAATTATAAATATGAGAATATTTGAAGAAAAGCATTAAAGAAATTTAAATAATTTCAATAACCCTATATCAATAGCTCTGTATCAGCAGCTTAGTTTAATTATAATAAATGTATATATAATAGCTACTACGTAATGAGGCTAATTTATTATATTTAGTTTAATAGTTTTATAAATTAAATAGAGTTTTGTTTAATTGCTAGTTTAATTGATATAAGGCTTATTTAACCAAATCATAATTATTTATTATAATTACTGAAATGAAGAAAGATAATCTTTATATTACGCAGGGTATGCCTACTTTGCTAGGATACTTTCCTTTTCCAACTTTTTCTACCCCTTGGCCTCAAAGTAGAGAACTCCCTCCTCTCAATTCAGCGTTCAATCCTCAAGAACCAGAAGAATTTAACTTAGGCAACTAACTTGCTTAAAATCCAGGCAGTGAAATATAATTTTAGCTTAAGATTAAAAAAGAAATAACAAAATGTGTCCATACAGATAAAAAGCACTATGCAAAAGGAATGTGCTAGACCTGCTACTATTAAAAAAACAAAATGGAAAAAGTAATTACATGTGGTCATCCCGATAAATTAGTCTTTGCAAGAGGAATGTGCTGCAGTTGCTATTCAGCAGCATACAAGACATTCAAGAAAAGAATGTATAAGAAGCAAGTAAAAGCATGATAGTTCAATAAAGACTAATATTCTTCTTAATTTAATTTTTTTATTTATCTCTAAAAAACTAAAAGATAGCAAAGAATAAATAAATAATTCATAACTATCAAACTTTCAGTTCAAATTAAAAAAATTAAAGCTTATCTAAACATTAGTAGCATCTATTTTAGCAAGAAAGAAATAGATAGTTATGAGGAATTTTAAATGAATTATTTACAATGATTCTAAAATAATTTTCTCACTGACATTTTATAAAATGAAATTAAAAGTTAAAAGTAGAGATTAAAGCAGTTAGATTCTAAAGAAGTATTTTAAATAAAATGAATATAACTTTTAATTTTTTAAATAGATTATTTATATTTTCAAATAATTCATACTAAATGAGCAACTAAGACATTTAAATTTTTAGAATTATAATCCTAGCTGATAAGTCTAATTTTATCAATTATTAATTTAGTTGATAAAATCTTATAAAATAAAAAATAAAAAGCAATACAAAGATAAAAATAAAATTGTATATAATTCAATTTTAGTAGAGTAAGTAGATAAAGATAATTTAAAGTTTTAATTATTAATTAGATATTTATCATTTATTATTTGCTCCTAAGTGCAAACGAAAATAAAACCAAAATTTTTTATTTAAGATCAAATATTTTCTTAAAATAAATTCCGAAACTTAATCATCTGAGGGTTAAGGAAAAAAGTCTAAAATATTAGAAAAATGTTTAATTTGATTATTAATGAATATCAAGTTTTCTATAAATTATCTTAATAAATATGAAATCATAAGAAAGTTTAATCTTAATTAATTTAAGTTTGCCAATGAGATAACTCTATTAGCTTATAATGCTTAAATAGTTATATTATAACTAAAGATTTTATAAAAGTTTATTTGGATTTTACTTAGAAGCTATATTCTTATATTTAGTTAATAAATATCATAATTATTTAGTAAGAATATATCTTTAAAGGTATATTGCTTTTATTTCAAAGTGCTAAAGAATTTATTTACTATTATATATGATTCCCTTGATAAAGAGTAAAATTAATTATAATGAGAAAAAATACTCAAAATAGTATGAAATATTGCATATTAAAGAAACTAGGCAAAATATACTTATTTAATACGCATGAAGAGGAGAGAATGGATTAGAGACATTAATTAAGCAAATAATAATAGCTTAATAGATACTTTACGATTTATTTTCTTAATACATTATACTTATAATTCTGCTTTAAATAAGATAAAGTTGATTATACTAATAAGTTTAGATAATCATATAATACTATTAAACAATATTTTAATTTACTCAACTATCTTCACAATAATAATTAAGCTTCTTTATTTGTATAAATAAAGGCCAAGGTAAGTTTGACTAATTATAACTACTAAAAAATATATTAGCCACTTAATTTTAATTTAAGCTAGTTTTAAATTAAAATAATTTGTCTATATTTATATAATCCTAGTTATCTATTATTTTAATCTTAAATTTATCTTTAAGTTTTTATTTTAATATTTAAGAATTCTCAAACAAAAAGCAAACTAGGAAATAGTTGAATAGTGGTATCAGATTTTATATTAAAGTATTTTAATATAATTTTAGAAATTTAAGAAGATATTTTTTGCTCTTTAATGATCTGCTACATTAAATCTTTAAATGTTCTTAACTAAACTTATAAATAGATTGAAGCTTATAATATATTTATTACTTTTTCCTTTATTTAAACTTAATAATTAAAACTTTATCATTAAGAGGTAAATTGCTTCGCTTATTAAGAATATTAAAATAAATTTCATTTTCAATCCACAAATAAATTAGAATATTTTGATTCAACGACCAAACTACTTGCTATTATAAACGAAATAAGGTTAACTTCTAAAGCATTCTATATGATAAATCATAAAGCAATTTACTTACTTATTTTAAAAATTGTATAGTGTCATGTATATAATTTGTTTGCTGAAATTAGGATATCTTGATAGAAGTATTTTCTTATAAGTTAATAATTCTTAATTAGATCATCATATCTCATTTAAAAATAAGACATTTAGATTCCAATTTAATTACAAATTATTACAAAAATATAAAACTTAAGAAAGTAGAAGAGCGCTTAAAAGACTTAAAATTTATTTAAGAATTCTGAAAATGTGTGCTTCATGAGTTTATAAAGCCTATTAGTATTTTTAAGCGTATAATATAAATTGGTGACGAAGAATTATTAAAAACAGATAACTTTAGTATTTCTTTTCAATTAATTTTAAAAAGAAAAATTAAAAAATTTAATTAATTTATAAGCCAATATTGAGGAATTTGATTCCAATAATTAACAATCTTTAGAAATATAAAATTTGGAATAAAATGACAACTAAGAGATATTTTTATTTTATCCTTAAAATTAATTTTTATGAAGTAGATGTTGATTTAGGTTATAACCAAAATATCAATGATTTAATTATTTTAGTGAAACATTAGTTTGTTTAAGTTGGATAATGGAATAGCCTTACTTAATACTTTTATATTTAGAAATATTTTGGAATAAGTAAACCATCTATATAGATATTTAATAAGATCTTTTAGTTCAAAGAAAAAATTATAATCTAGATGGAAATGGCAGATTTAAGTATTTAATAATATACCTCTAATGAGTGTTTAAACTAAATTAGATCAAATTAAAAATCTTTAATAGGAGTGTATATTATTTATGCTAAGTATAGCAAACAAAAATAGTCAATCCTCTAATAATTTCTTATAATTCAATTCATTATTTTCCTATTTTTACCTTATGTAAGCGATCAAACTTATTAAGATCAAATCTCCTAAACTCAACCTCAATAAAAAAAAATTGGGATAAAAGAAAATAATATTTTTAAAGGTAAGCGATTACTAACTATGTAGAATTTAGCTTAATCAATCTATATGTTTTTAGTTATTATACTACATATGACTGCAAACTTATAATCTTTTATTTAAACCAATCAAAAGAATTTATTGCTAATAGTAAATTTTTAAAATAGCCCAAGTAAAATTTATTTTTATGAAACTAGGAGATTTTACTAGAAGTATCAGAAGTCTTTTATATCAAAATCCTAATTAGTTTTTAGTTATAAAAGGAGTATTTAATGGAATCAGAAGCTCTTTTTTATTAAATTTATTCATCAATTCTAAAAGAAACATACTCAAGGCTAATTTACACTAAAATTCCAAAATCTTCAAGAGACTTATTATAAAATTCGCTATTATAAATCCAAATTAGCAATAACAATTAATTCAATAGAAGCTTACTTTACTATATTCTTACTAGTTAATTATTTAGCAATACCAAGTAGAAATGAAAACAAACTAAATTAAAATAAAGAAGTGTTTGATATTCTAAATGTCTTAAATATAAATAATTATGTAAATTCAGATGCTTGGAATTGATCTTACTTAAATTTTTGTAGCAGTAGCTTTAGATAATTAATATGTGCTTTATATTTATTAGAAACATCTAGATAGTTTTAAATTTTAAACTTGGATTCTTTATTTACTCTATTGCTCTACTATAATAGAATTAGTTTCTAAATCATTCTCTCAAATAAAAATATAAATTCTTATTTATTTTTTTAATATATAAATTTAATATAATAAGAGACTCTCTCAAACTTAATAGTTTTATTCTTTTATCCAATAATTACCTTCATTATATTTTAAAACTTAAATCAATTATTGCATATATCCAAATAACCCTTGCTATACATATATAAATTAGGAGGAAGAAAATTAATAATTTTTAAAGTTATGTACCTTTTATTCTTTAATCTAAATTAAAGAGTTATGCATTGAAATTTAATTTTTAATCTTCTTTATCAATTATTAGAATTTATTATTAGCTTTATATGCTCAACCCTACTAAAATTACTTAAATATCTAATTATTTCACAAACATTATTTACTAAGTATAGCTTTTCTCTTCTTAATACCCTAGTAAATATTCAGAAAATTCACTATGTCAATTTCGCAACTAATATTTGTAAATAAAGCTAAATTAAGAATAAGTGTATTGGATAAAGAAGAAAGCTTTAGCTTATATTTTATGTTAATGCTAAAGATCCTTAACTCAATTTTATCTGAAATTAAATTAAGAAAAATACTATTTTTAAATACTTCCTTTAATATTTTCTAATTATTCAACTTTTATTTTATATCTAAATATTAAACCAAAAACCCAAATATATCAGATTTTAACCTCTCTAATTTTTAATAGTCCTTAAGTTAATAATCAATAGTAACTTCCACATTTTATTATATTATATTTATTAAATTTCTTATTATTTTCTCATAAACTTTAAAAATAATAAAAATATTTAGCTTAACTTAAAAGGAAAAAGACTCTAATATCATAAATAACTATTAAATGTTGCTTTAATTGTTATAGGTTTAAATTGGAATCTTTATTTAAAAAATAAAGTTTAAGTTATTACTAACTATTTACATTATCTACTTGTAAAAATCTCCAGAAAAAAGCAAAATACACATTTTCAAAAATGAACTATTGATTATTTATAAAGGCTTATATTAAACTTTAAAAATTATAAAAACTTCAGTTGCTGATTTTAATATAGCTAATTTTAAGTTTTTATATTAAATTTTTTTGAGATATCTAAATAAGTAAATAAAAGGAATAAAATTGTCCTACCCTTAAAAATTATTTTATAGCATTAATTTTTTAATTATTAAGTTTTTATTATATTTCCTCGTTTTTTATATAAAGATAATTTCTTATAAATGCTTAATAGATAAGCCTTCAACTTTAAGAAGTGAATTAAACCTAACTAAAATAATTAAAAAGGATAAAGAAATCAGTTTATAAACTTTTATCATAGATAAAGAAAAGTAAAGAATTATTTATTGAGATTGTATAATATTTTAAATCTTTAATTTTTTTAATTTTACAAGAAAAATTTAAAAACCAATTTATTTTTTTAAGATCTTACAATTCTAAAATTTTAACTTTTAATAAATATTTTATTATATATTTTAATCTAAATAGGTGGACCTTGCCTCTAAAGGTTACGAGAAGAATTCCCAAAGATTAAATGACACAGAAGCAAATCTTCTAAGTATTGGACCAGACTAATCTCTTCATCATGGATTGGAAATTTACCTTTAATCGCCTATTGGCGTCCTGTGATTTGAGAGATGGAACCGCAAACTTGCACACAATTAGAAGAGAAGATGTAAAGGGAATATTGGAAATTTAAAGACTTTAAAATTATCTTCTTATAGCGCTGCGCATCATTGAGGTGCTACGCGCACTTTAATTAAAGTTTTTTATAAAGTTTATTTATTAAAATTAAATGCTATTAACAAGATATTTTAAGCAAAAGCAATTTAATTTAATTTATTCAAACATATAAAAATATAAAATTTTTAAATATTTATTTAACTATCCTTAAATTTATGAAATATTTGATTTTATTATTTTTCATCTAGTTATTTTAATTAAAATATTTTATAATAATTATATTAAGTTTATTTTATGCAAAAACTAGAAAATAAAATATTTTACTTAAAATATTTTCTCTATTAATTTACTTATTTAATTTAACAATGTATTAAGAATATTACTATTTAAAATTTTATTAAATTTAAGATTTATTTTAATAAAATCTCCGATCTCATACTAATATTCATGATATCTCGCATTACTTAAATTATTTTTTGTTAATGTCATTTTATTCTTTTTCCCTAAATCAAAATTTTGAGTGAATTATTACAGATCATTTTTAAAGACTAGATTCTTAGCTATTAAATAATTTTATTTTTATTTAATATCAAAACTTTTTTCAATAATTTTTAATAAAAGACGATAATTAATATTTTTTTATTATAATTTATATTTTAAAAATATAACTTATCTTATAATTATGATCTATTGCCTTTTATCTTTATTTTTTATTTTTCCCATCTAATATTCACTCTCTGCTAAAGCCTTATAATTTATTCAATTATATTTTAAGAATTATAAGATAAATATTTATAAATTAAAAAATTAAAATTAATTGTATGCATTTTCATGTAGAAAACCCGTGAAATTTAATTTATTTGTATTTATTTTTATCTTAATTAAAAAGCTCACGTATAAATATATTTAAAAAATGTTAAGTCTTTTAAAATTTATGAAGAAAAATAAAAAATACAATTTATATAACTTTTTATCAATAACTTTTCTTTAATCTAAATTTGAAAACATTTAATAAATTTATTATGAAATAAAAAGCTTAAGAAAAAAGATGCTACATTTGCAACAGCACTTGATATTTATGAAAGAAATGTTCCCAATAGAAAAAAATAAGAATGAATATATGGAGAAATGTTTACTAATAGCAACTGAAGTAACACGGAATTCTTTCCATCGGGATGGGAAAATCTGGGAGAAAATTTTCAACTCAGATAATATAAAAGAGAGAAATCAAGGAAAAAGTACAATGCAAGGGCAGAACATGCAGGAACGGAGATTTTATACATTTAAAACTTCAATTAAGCCGGAAGGCGAACAGTTATTTTAATGATTAATAATTAATAAAAGTGAACTGAATTTAATAATTATTTATCCAAAAAAGTATAATATAATTATTCAATAAATTTTTAGTTTTCTTGTTAGAATATTTAATTTATCTTGAAATATTATAATCATATTTCATTTTTTTATACTCGAACTTACAAAAAATTATTTTCTTCATTAATTATGATAATAAAAAAAAATTATTAAAATGCTTCTAAAGTTTTTTTAAAAAATGAAATTATAGATTTTATCAAAAAATTATAAAAATTGAAAGTTAAAACACTTTGATAAAAATTTCAATTTTATAAAAAGAACAATTGATAATTATTTAAATTTTAAATTAATTTAGTATAATTATTAAAATAATTTTTTATGTTTTAAATAATAATTATTTAAGTGAAAACAATCAAAGATTTTAAATAAATAAATTTTCAGCAAATTTTTTTAAATTTTTTAATTTAATTTGATAATAAATTTTAATTAATTTTTAATTTGAAATTAATTATAGACATAAGTAAAAAAAAGATTTTTTCAAAAAATAATTAATTATTAAATTATTTTTTAAACTTCTAAAATATTAATTTTCATAATTAAAACTATTTAAAATATTCATTAATTATAATTTTTACTTTTAAGAGTAATAAAATTATAAATTTAATCCTTTACTAAATAATTAATTTAAAGTTAAATATTTTAAAGTTTTAACATTTAAATGAGATGAAAATGCTAAAAATTATGTTTTATGCTTATTTTTAAATTTCTTCTATTTAAGTCTTGTTTTTAAGACTAAATAACAAACACAATCATAATCATTTTCAATCCTTAATGAATATTTTCTAAAAATAATTTTAAATAACAATTTTTTACTAAAATTTTAATTTTTAAAAGCTATTAATAAAAAATAAAAATAAAAATAAAATATTTTAAAACTTAATGCTTTTATTTAGCTAAATTTAAAATCATTAAAATTTTACAAAAATATGTTTCTCTTTATTATTTTTTAAATTAAAATTAAAATTTAACAAACAAAATAATTAAAATTAGAAAATTTAGTAAAGAATATTTTTAATCAAATTCATAGTAAAAATAAAGTTGTTACATATATTCCTTTAAATAGAAATTTTCACATTTTTTAAAATATATATAATTAAGTTAAAATAATTTATAAATTTTATAAAACTAAACTTTTCTTAGGATAAAGTAAAAATTTTAATTAAAATTTAATTTTAAATTTAAAGCTTGAAAATTTAATCTTATCTTCGAGCGAATTTTTCTAAAATATAATTTTTTTATATTGTTAAATGAAACAATTATCCTTATTATATTCAAATTTATTAATATAATTTAAATAATAGTTAAAAAAGCAATTTCTTAAAAAAGTTTTTATTGTACAAGCGTTTTTCAAGCAAATATATTGAAATAGATCTTATTGATAAAGAAATAAATAAATAAAAATTATAAATTTAAGATGAATTGTTTTAAAATATAAATGCAGCAATAAAATAATTTAAAAAACTATCAAAGATATTAAATATTAAATTTTATATTCTTAATTCAGTCTTTTTATTTTTCTTTATTTAAAGCTAACCATTCTCTTAAATTTCTTTAGAATAAAATATTCAAAGTTGACTCCAAATTCATTATGATTTTTTTACTTTTCGGATGAACCCTTTCCAAAGGAAATAAATATAGGCAATCTAAAAGTAGATATAATTAAAAGAGAAATATTTAGAAATAAAATAATTAAGATAAGTTAATTAATTTTATCATACCCTTAAATTATTATTTTCTTTTATATTTTTTCATTTATTATTTTAAAAAAGATGTAAATATGAAACATATGATTTTATTTATAAATCAAATAAAAGAAAAAATCATTGTTTATTTATTACTCAAATATTATACCTTATCTTAATTTATAGAAATAAAAGAAAATTTAAAATAAGTTCAAATATTTAATAGTATATGTATTTTTTAGGTTATTAATATTAAAAATTAATAATAAAATCAAAGTTATATACAAATGAAAGCTTAATTAAAAAATATAATCATTAATTTTATTTTTTGCTTTAAATTATTTCTTTCTATTTCAATTTCGTATGCTATTCATTATTTTAATTTGGTATAATCTTCATAAAGCTCTCAACTATATAATTCAAAATTTATTGCAAATAAAAGGAATTTATTTTAAATTTGATAATTTTATTAAATCAAGTTTAAACATTTAATCTTAAATAATTTATTTTAAGATTAATTTCCAAATTGGCAATAAAGTTGTTTATTATATTTAATTTTAAGAATTTTATGTTTTCTCATTGCTACTTAATGAAGATTTTAAATCCTTTTTTACTAAATAATTATTTAAATTTAGAAAACCAGCATTTCTTCATTGCTATGGTGAATTTATACCTGTCATGATATTGCTAAAATAAAATTATGGGCAGAATTGATTTGAACTATTAAATTATTTCAATTTTTATTTATTCTATTATGAATAAATAAAATTAATTTATCTTCTAGGATACCAAAATTTATATCAATTAACTTTACTCAGTGGATTAGCCTTATGCTTATACTTATAAGTTATTTTTTAAATATAAGTCAAGTTCGGTAAATTTAATTGGAATCAAAAAGATTTGGAGAAAATAAGAAATTTATAATCTTATTTATAAATAAATATTTTGCAATAGTTAAATAATTAATTTATAAATTTATACAGGAGTCATAATCTAAATTTAATAATTTAGAATCTTAAAAAATAAAAATTCTTAAAATATATCACTTTCTTTGTTTAGTAATCGTAAAAATTATCATGATTTTCTTAAAGTAAGAAAAAATAAAAGAATCTGTAATACTGACTATCTAATATTTCCGAAAATTTTCAGAAGATTAAAAAGTCTTTTAATCTCCATAAGATATCTAAAAGTATTTTAGCTTAAATTTTGTTTCTAGGAAGTATAAATAAAAGCCACTAAAATTACTTGAGAATAATTAAAAATTTGGAATGATATTCTAAGAAATTAAATAAACTGTTTAACCAGCTTTTAAATTTATTTATTTCCAAATTTTCATTTTTTTGATATCAGCTTTTTTTTCTTTAATGTTTTATATGCTGAGGAATAACAACTACAACACATGTTTCGTGCGAATACTACTCTATCAGCATGACCACACTAAGCTAATTTATCCTTCTTGTTATTTTGATAATAACAAATTGTACACATTCCTTTTGCGTAGTGCTTTCTTTCTTTATGTTCGCATTTCGTTATTTTCTTTTAAACTCGAACTTAAAATTAATTTTACGTATTCTGAATTTAAAAAAATTCATTTCCTAAGTTGAAATCTTCATGCGTTTCCTTAAGCTATATTTCTTTAAGAGAAGGTAGCGTTTTGACTTTAGGCCAACCTCTATGGAATTAGGGAAAAGGAAAAGTCCCGAGGAGCGAAGGCATTCCTTCCAAAATATAATTCATATTATCTTTTTTCATTAATGTATTTTATTATTAAAGTGAATACTGTTTAATTTAAACTTTCTCCATTCGTTTAATTTAATTTAAATATGCTTTCCTTTATCTTAAGCAGTTCTAAATGTTTTCTTTCAATTTAAGAGCTTACATAATGAATGAAGAATTTAACGATAATTAATAAATAATAAGACTTAAGAGAATTAAGATCTTTTATTTGTAATTTTTTACTAGATTAAGATTTAAAAATATCATTCTGGCTACAAAACTTTTTCCCAATACTATTTAAGTTTTAACCTTATGACTTTAATTGTATTTTTAAATTTTGAAACTAGCAAAATAAATATTAAAATTTTCTCTCAAGCTTAAAGAATATATAAATTTTAATTTGCAAATTATAAAAAATTTAAGAAAAGTTTATTATTTTTCCCCTTTTGAATTAAGATCTATAGATATTGTTCAATTTAATAATATATATTTGTTTAAGAAAAATAAGAATAAGCATAGATATTCTATTTATATATATGATGTAAGTGAGAAGGTCTCCTAATTTAATTTTTTTTATAGATAAAATAAAAGGATTTTATCAAATATTTTATAAATAGCAGTGCTATTTTCATTTAAATTTATTTTGGCTAATATTGAGATTTTTTGGTGGATGGGAATAACTCTTATAATATTCTATCACTCTAAGATAATTATATTTATAACTTGTGATTATACTTAGAAACTTAACTGAATGATATTTATTCTAGAAATATTTTACTATACCATAAATCTACTCCTATTTTCTTAATTTTCTTTGACCAATCTTTTACAAAAATACTAATTATCACAAAAAATAAGTCTGAAACTTAAAATTAAAAGTATTTGTCATTCCTTAAGTTAAAATAATTAGAATTTCTTAAAATTTTCAAATTATACAATCATTTATTTTAGTTAAGCAATATATACTCATTTTAAGCATTAAAAATTTGCCATTCTCTCTTCATAGAGATATTCTTTATAAATAAACATACTTAATTAAATTTTTTTCAGCTAATATATACTTTTTATCATTTCTAAAAGTTTAAAAAATAAAAAAAACTAAAGAATGCTTCATGTGGAGTATTAAAGGAATCAAATATTATTAACATTTTTTCTTCAATATTTTTAATATTTTTGCTAATACTTTTAGTTATTTAACAGCTTACATAATAGTAAATGAAATATCCTAATTAATAGTTTACTATCTTTGCTCAATTTTTCTTCAAACTATTTTAAATTTTTATTTATTCTCAAAGTAAATAGATAAATATTTTCATTTTTTTTAATTATTCTATTAATTTAGATAATAGCTTTTCAACAAATTTTTAAGATTTTTTCGATAGAACTATCAACAAAGATTTAATTTTAATTGATGTAAATCTTTCACTTTAAATTTAAACTAATAATAAAGCAAAAATAATTATTATTGAATAGAAATAAAGAAAATATAACTAGATAAACTGATATTTCCTTTTAATTTATATAAATTATTTTTTAATTCAAATTCTTTTAAATAAATCTTTTTATGCTTTTTATTAGGAAAAACATTGATTAAAAAAAAAATATATATTGGTATTAACATAAAATTTCTACTTTATAAGCTCAAAAAGCATAATAATTAATATATTTTCATTTTTTATTATATCTTAATTAAATCTCAATCAATTTAAACATAGTTATAATATTAGAATTGTATTAACATGATTAATTAATATTTTATGTTTTATTTTTTATAATTAAAATCAAAATGATTTCATGAATTTCCATCTCCTTTGCTATTAGTTTTGCTTTTAGCTTAATTTTTAATTAGTTTTGTTTTAATGTATTTTATAGAGAATTCTCTTTACTTTATTATAATCTTAATTTTTTAATTTTATTTTTAATAACTTTAATGTTTTTCCTCAAAACTTGTAGAATTTTTTAAGAAAATAAAAGCACAAGCTTTTAAATAAAAAATAAAGTATAAAAGTATTTTATATTTCTCTCTTTCATATTTAAATAAGAAAGATTATAATCGCATGAATAAATAATTATTTTTTTGTTTTACTAATAAAATTTAAGCTTTAAAAATTTATTTTCAAACCTAATAAAAATAATATAAAATTAAATCTGAGGATTTGAACAATTTGTCATTTTTACAATTAAATTAATATATAAATATTTTTTAAATCTTCATTTATAAAAAAGATGAGTTATATTATACATCACAAATTAAAATAAATTTTAGTTTTAAGAGTAGACAAAATTAGAGTTTTTTAAATGTTTATATTTATTAAATTTTTGTAAGCTAACTTAAATTTTTACCTTTATTATCAAATTTAAAACTAATTAATGAATTAAAAATATAAATTAAATTTCTATATGTATTTGCAAAGACTTATTTATAAATTAATTTTTTAAGATAATCAAGTATTTACAAGTTATAAAAATGTATTTATTAAACTAAACAACTTTAAATTATTTATATAAAATATCAATTTCAGTATTAAAATTAAATAATTATCAAATTAAAAATATTAATAAGAAATAAATAAATCTAAAAAATGTAATGTTTTAAAATAATGTATTTAAAATTACATTTAAAATTATTTTATTCAATCTTCAAATCGAAAATTAAATCAAAATAAATTAAAAGTATAGCAAATTTACATTACTAGAAATAAATAATTATCAAAATTAAAAATAACTTCAAACAACACTAATTTAGATAAAAATATTTAAAATTATATCATAACTTCATAAACTTGTTTATTTTTTGAATAAATATTTAATCTGATATTTTTAATTAATTTTAAATAATTCTGCAACTTAATTCTAAAGAGAAAAACTTAAATTATAAAATTATCTAATACTTATAAGCTTATTAAGCTAAATTTCTTAAATTAATATTAACTATTACTCTTTCAAATGGATAAAGTTAAATATAAATTGCTGCTTTCTTTTAGCACAATTAAGAAGAAATTAATAGAACTATTCTATAAGTTAAATATTTTATTTTGATATTTATGATTTTGAAATTTGAGTTTCTAAAAATAATTAAAATTAATTATTTTATAAAAAAATTAAAAAAAATTTTGAAATAATTTTGTTAAAGAAAAATTTTTAAGTAAAATGTGTAAATTTTCACTAAATAATTATTAAATAAATTTGATGATAATAAAGTAGAAAAGGATTCTAAATTTAAATTTTTTTAATTTAATATTTTTAAATTTATTTCCTAATAAAATTATCAAGTTTATAATTTACTTAGGACTTAATATGAATTGTTTACTAATTTTTGTTTTTTAATTTTTTAATTCAAAAAACTATTAAAAATAACTTTTATCTTCCAATTTTTTTAAATAAAAAACTATCACAATTATTTTATTTCTAAATAATTATTTTTATAAACTATTTATTAAGATTTATTATACATTTTACTAATTTAAAACTATTTTTAAGATAAACTATTTTCAATTTTAAATTTATATTTAAAAGCAAAAGTTAAACTAATAAATAAATTAAATAAGCAAAGCTTAGTTTATTTTTGTTACCTTTGATAAACTTTATTAAAGGCTTTATATCTTAAATTAAAAATAAAGAATAAAAGAGATAAATAATAATATTTTATCTATATAAATAAGAAAATCCATTAAATTGAAAATATTAAAATAATCGTTAATTAATTTTTTTAAGATGTTTTATTATTTAAAATTTTAAGGATTATATCATAAAAAAGTTTAATATAATTAAAAATTATATTTAAATCTTGATTCTCTTAATTATTTAAAATTGTTATTTGAGTTAAATTAAATTATTATCTTTTAAATTTAGTAATTCTCAAACTATTAATTAGTAAAAAATATCCTTGTAAAGATTAACTTACAATTTATAGTGAATAAAACAATTATGAAGCTAAATTTTTTTCTTCTTTTTTTAGTTCTTTTATTAAAAAACATTAAATAAAATGGTTTCTAAGAAATAACAGAACTTTGAACAAAACATTTAAACAGGAAAATTCTCTAAAAAATAAAAAAGCGAAATAATTACAATGAGTAAAAGTGAGAAATATAATTGAAATGACGAACATTAATCAATTGGAAATCCAAAATTAAAAAAACTTCCGACATAAACTAAAATAGAAATATTATCTTTTAATTAAAAGAGTTTATGTTCAAAAATAGATACCTCACTGATAAAGTAGAAAAATTAGAAAAATTATTAACGTCTTTGCTTGAGAAACAATATAAATAATCATAAGAAATAGAAAAAAAACTGGAACAGAAAATTCTTTAAATTTAATAATAAATTCAGGTTACGCCATTTTCGTTTTAACAGAATTAATTAGATCCTATGGAAATAAAAAATGAAGCCTCAAATTAAAATAAACAGTAAACGTTTATTTAAAATAAGTAGTAAATTTAAATTAAATAAGTGTTACAGGAATAATAGTTTAAAAGAAGAATAAAATGCTACGTGTGCAATAAATAACACCAATGAAAATACTGCTACTAACTAAGCAAAATTTAAAGAAAGAATAAATAAGATATTTTTAAAAAACTATTTAGAATATATCCAACATAAAGCGGAAAAATTTATAGAAAACAATTCTTTAATTAAAATCTTAATCCTTGGAGAAATAATTAGGAACGCTACATGCAAGACTAAAACTATTCAGAATATTAAAGGATGGTGCACTAATGAAATGATATACCGCCTAACTAAGCCTAGTAAGAATTCATGACAAACTAATGGAGAAAAGTTGATAGAATAGGTCAGATGGCTAACTACTAAGGCTTTAACAAAACCTTTTAACTTTTTAATATAAATAATATGGTTTGGCGGCTACTGTCAGTTAGATTTTTAAGCTAGCCACCATGAATAAGAAGGAATAGGCCCAAGAAGAAAAGCCTAACTTACTCATAGTTCATGCTAGATTAAAAATTCGAATGATGGTAAGCTTTCTTCTAGATTCGGATAAAATTTTCTGCAGTACCATGTCGTTAGCAAGGCAGAAAATAAAGTGGAATATGTAATGTTATGGATGAGGAATCTAATTTTAATTTTCTAAAGATGAACTCTAATTTAATAAAATTTTTTAATTTGAAAAAATTCAAGAATTACGATTACATGAGACTTCCATTTGGATAAAATGAAATATCTCCAAATTGAATTAAGACAAAACTTAAAATAAAAAAAGAAAAGAAAAATTCAAGAATACCAAGCAAAAATATTTCTAAATTCAGAAAACACTAATAATTATTTTAAATTTATCCATGACAAACCAATCAAAGGTGACATTACAATAATTAATTTATTAATTAATTTATTTATAACTTTCTGGAACAAATGGTTGAGTAATTATTTTTTATAATTTGATAAATGTAAAAAATAAAATGAAATTTTAAAAACTTATAAATATTTTATAAAACATTTAAAGAACAGCTAAACTAAAAATTTTAATAAACAATAAATGTTTAATTTATTTGAAATATCTTAAATAATCAAAGTTGTAAAAATTAAATCAGTTTAAGATGTAATACAAGTAGATATTTCAAGCATCGAAAAAATAAAAAAAAATATAAAACTTATAGAATAAATATTACTAAGCATAAAAAAATAATTATCATTTTAATAAATATTTTAAAAAATTTACTCATATTATAAATTAAAGGGATACAGCCTGTGTGTAAGAGAGTTAATTTCGTCCAGAGATCTTAATAGAATAAAAATAAATAAAAAATAACTGAGGAAATAAACTATTAAAATACTTGAATTATACACTTATATATAAGGAAAATTAAGATTTAAACGTCTGATATAGGGCTAAGAAATTAATGTTTGACAAGTAAAATTAATTTTATCCTATAGTTGATGTTTAGTTGCTCAAAAAATGTTATTTAAATAAATATTCTTAATAAGGTTGTTACAAGCATTAGTTTAAACTTTAATTTTAGAGAGATAAGCATTTTCACAATTGACTAATTATTTTCAATAAAATTTAACTTAATAACTTAGAAAAATGAATATTGTAATATATAGCCCAAAGCATCTTTAATAGATATCTGAAGTTTTATAATACTTTAATAAGTTTTAATTAATTTTATGCTTATACTAAAACTCAGTATTATCTTTTAATGCATCAAATATTTAAAATAGAGTTATAACTAAAGTTAATTTCAAAAGCTATTATTAATATAAATTTAAGCGATCATTTAGACTTCAAATGTAACCAATAATTATTTCTTAAAATAAGTAATTATTTTTACTTAGAAAGGCCAATTTCTAACAATTAAAAAAAGAAAATTAGCCACTAATTTTTAATCTGCTATGATAAAAATAAAAGAAGGGAAAATTAATAAGCTAAATTTACTAAAGTAAAATGCTTATTTGAGTTAGGTAAAGTACTTGCAATTTATAAAGTTTATATAAGTATGAGTTATTTTAAATTTAAATAAGTTATTAAATAGATTTATACTTAATTACTCAATAGAAAGAAGTTTATCATGCGGAGGGTTATTATAGATCAATATTAATTCATAAATATTAATTTTGCTTCAAAGCATAAAAAAAGCAAACTAAAAACTATAAAAAAAGAATTTAATAGACAATAATAATTATAAGTACAAAGATATAAGGAATAGCAATAAAATACTAAAACATTTATGAAAAAAGAGTACTTTAATTAATAATAATCTGGCATAATTTTCATTCACAAAACCTTAAAATAATGTAAAAAGGCTGGATCAAGATTATAAAATTTTTTATTTTTTAAAGATGAAAGAGAAACTTATAAACAGAAATACTTAAAAAAGTTTAATGAATTAATTAGATAATAATCTTCAAATAAAAGAGCAATTATCTAATCTAGATTTATGGATAAGTTTAAAGAGTTCATTTATTTAATTATCAAAAAAGTCAATTTAGATAGCACAAAACTAAAAAGTAGCTTTAACTAGAAATTAATTTTTATTATCTATTTAAATAAATTAAGTTTAATAGAACATTTCACTTAAACTGATTTTTTCTTTATAAATAAATCAAATTATTTAATATCAAACATTTTGCTTAGGTCAGCTTATATCTTTTTATAATAAGATATATCAAAATAGAAAACAAACTTGTAACAATAATGGTTTGCCTTCTAGAGTGGAATCAATTTTACGAATAAAAATGTGGATTTAAAATAAAGCTAAAAATAAGTTATTTAATGATTTAGTAAGGTTGAGTAATTATCATTAAGTTAAAGCCATAAATAATTTAAAATTATAAATAGAGCAATATTAGAATAAATACATGAAGGGAGTTTAATAATTTCCTTAGGCCTATATTAACTTAAATAAATGTATATACAGTAACTATGTAAGGTATGAGGTAAATTAATTAATGCTTTAGTTTAATAGTTTAATAGTTTTATAAATTAATTAAAGTTAAATTTAATTACCATAATGATTATTTAAGCAAATTTTATTTATTTATTATAATTACTGAAATGAAGAAAGATAATTTAAATTATGTTTTACAGGGTATGCCTACTTTGCTAGGATCATTTCCTTTTCCGTCTTTTTCCAACCCCTGGCCTCAAAGCAGAGAACTCCCTCCTCTCAATTCATCGCTAAATCCTCAAGAGCCCGAAGAATTCAACTTAGGCAATTTATTTGCTTAAAATTAGTCTGGTGAAGTCTCGTTTTAGCTTAGGATTTCGAAAAAAATAACAAAGTGTGCTCATACAGATAAAAAGCACTATGCTAAGGGAATGTGCTCAGTCTGCTATTATTAAAAAAACAAAATGGATAAAGTAATTACTTGTGGTCATACTGACAGGCCGTTTTTTTCAAGAGGCATGTGCTGCAGTTGCTACTCAACAGCATACAAGGCATTCAAGAAAAGATAGTATAAGAAGCAAGTAAAAGCATGATTGTTACTAAGACTCATATTCTCCTCAATTGAATTTATTTTTCATCTCTAAAAAACTAAATAGGTAATAAAGAACAAATAATTAAATTCTAACTAGCAAAGTTTAAGTTAAATTAAACTTAAGCTTATCCAATAAATAGTAGCATACATTTTTTAACAAGAACTAGATAGTTATGAGAAATTTTAAAGCAATGATTTATAATTATTTCTATAACTAACAATTTATAAATGAGATTAAAAGCTAAAAGTAAAATTTAAGCAGTTGGATACTAAAGAAGTATTTTAATAAAATGAAATTATATCTAGGGAGTTTTAAATAAATTATTTATATTTTCAAATATTTCTTTAGAATCAGCGACTAAACCAGAGAAATTAATTAAGCAAATGATAATAGTTTAAAAGATGTTTTATGATTTATTTTCTTAATATATTATATTTATAGTCCTGCTTTAAATAAGATAAAGTTTATTATACTACTAAATTTAGATAAATCATAATATAAATTATTTCAACTTACTATTTTCACAATTATAATTAAGTTTTATTAATGTATAAATTAAAGTCAAGATGATTTTTGATTATTTAACACTATTTAAGCAATGTAATAAGTCACTTAATTTTTAAGTAGCTTATAATTAGATTTTTCTATATTTATATATTCTTCTTTATCTATAAATTTTATATTTTATCTTTTAAATCAATTAAAAGTTTCTAAGTTATTTTACAATTCTCAAACAAAAAGCAAACTCAGAAATATTCTGAATAGCAGAATTGGCATAAGATTTTATATTAAAGCCTGTTTATAAGATTTAGAAATTTAAAAAGATACTTTGTTAATTTAATGATTTGCTATAATTAAATAAACATTTCTTTTACTAAACTTATATAGATTGAAGCTTCTTTTACATTTTGTTAATAGATTTATTTTTAATCAAACTTAATATTAAAATTATCATAAAGAGCTAAAATTGCTTCATTTATTAAGGATGCTAATAAAATTTTATTTCCAATATGTAAAAAAATAGGATAATTGGATCAGCAAACTTAATAAATCCTGTTATTATTACACAAAAATCTGGTTAGCTTTTAAACCATTTTATATGATAAAATCGGAAGATGATGAATTTATTTATTTTACTCCTTTCTAAAATCATTAAGTGCCATGTAAGTAAGTGTTTTCTCTTAAAATTAGAATAATTCAAAATTCTTGATAAAGTTTTTTCTAATTAATCAAAGTGCATGCTCATTAGCTAAAATTTTGGCTTCATAAAATTTAATTTTTACCAAATTTCCTAAGAATCTGAATTTTTGATTGTTTATTTTTAAATATAACATAGAAAACACTACTTTATTTAAATTTTGTGTATTTTTCACTTCTTCTTGCTATTATTAAATTAATAATTAGTTAAGAATATAAAAAGTAAGTTTCTATTCTAACTAATTATTATTACTAATTTAGATTTATACTTTCAGAGTTTATAATTATTCTCTTGTAGATTTTGGAATCTAAGTGCAAATTAGACCTTCAATGTGTTTCTTTCGAGTTGATGAAGAAATTCGCTAAAAAGGAGCAACTAATTTCATTAAATAATTCTTTGTATAATTAATAACTTAATCGAATTCCCCATTCAATAGACTTCTGATAATTCTAGTAAAATCTCAATTTCATAAAAAAAATTTAACTAAGTTATTTTAATTTCTAATTTACTCTTAATAAGCATTTATTTTGATTTGGCTTAAATAAAAAATTCTAATTTTACAATTGCATGTAATATAATAACCTAGATTATGTGAAGTTTAAAAATTATTTATAGTTGATTAAATTAAATTTATACATCTAGTAGTTATTTCCCTTTTTAAAAGAATTATTATTTTTATACCAATTTTTTCTTTTATAATAATAAGATTAAAAAATTTCAATTCTTTGAGTATTGGGGCATAATCGCACTACTTATAGATATATTTCTTGCGAATTATGTCAAGTACAAGAGTTTTTATAAGTTTATAATCAACCTCTAGTTAATTCTTCCAACCTACGTTCTTTTGTTTCTTCTATATTAGTTCTAAATTTGTTCTCGCATTTTCTCTCTCTTCTTATTTTCAATTTTCCTCTTATTTATTTTTTGCACAATCATTACTTAAGCTTCTTTTTAAATTATATTTTTTTTCCCATCAATTTATCTTTTTATTTCAACTATTAAATTTTTTTAATTTCTATCCCTTTTTTATGTAATTTTTGATGAAATTTTTAATTTATTTGTCAATCTTAGGGATTTTAATTTTTACAAAGTTTGAATTAGTATAATTTAGTCGTACAGAATTAGATTTTATAATCTTTGTTATAAAATATTTTTCGATTAGATAATTTCTAAAAAACATCTTTTTAGAAAGTACATTCAAATATATTATCAAGTTCTTCATGAACTAAACCACATGCACAATCAATTCCATTTTATGTGTTTATGTGACGCAAACTAAATTCTTTTTAGAAATTATAGGTGAATGTCCTCAGTTTGAAAATAGAAATTATGTCTTATATTCTATGTCTATTAAACTTAGTGTGAGTTATTTCAGGAAATACACTTTGATTATTTTAAATATATTACATATATCTTTAAGCTGTAGGCATCAGTGTATTCCTTTAAAATATTCTTTAAAAATTTTTCTTTCACTCATAGAAAAATATGCTAATTAAAATATTTTAGATTTGTCATACTTTCAATATCAATTTTATATTATTCAAGACTTTTATTTATGTATTTCATTTATGCTAAATTGTATTGCTTGCATTTAGAAAACAAGAATGCTATATAAGAGTTCAGATTTTCTCTACTGATTTATTCTAGTTCAAAATAAAAACGTATGAATTTTAATATTGTTATGTGTGTAAACGGAAGTCAATTAAGATCAGTGAAGTAAGATTCATTGAATGCCGATTAAGGAGATTTAAATGCTTTCCTTGAAATGAGTCTTTGTAATTTAATTATTTAAGTTTTCATTCCTTTAAGTCCTGACATGATACTTTAAGGAGTTATATCACTTCCATACTTCACTTTAGTCAAAATAAATGTTCTGTAAAGTGTTTTAAAATTGAGTGGTGATACTACTCCGTACTTAGAAAGAATTGCTGATGCTTTCAAACTGCTACTCTGAAGTCAGATACTTTAATTGCACAATGTAGTTTATAATTTTATTTATTTCCCAATCTGTATCAAATTTTTATTTTTTATTAAACTTAAATTTAGAAGATTTTATCTTGCTATTATTGCCTGCATAATAAAGATAAAAATATGAAAATTATAAATTTAATTATAAGAAGTTATTAGAGATTTACTATTCCATTTGTTATACTTAGCATAATTTAATATACGTTATTACTAACGATTTTGAGTTTTTTCTTAATCAGTTTAAATAAAAAAATGGAAGGCTAAAGGAAGGCATCATCAACTTGACAAAGGTAGAGATGAAAATTGAAGGAGCCGAGCAAGCTACAACCTAACACTAGTAGCAAGCAACCTTCAAGCCTTCCTTTAAGCACCCTTATACTTAACTAGATACCCCTCCGACCGCTGAAAAACCTAAGAAAAAATAATAATAAATACCAGAGGCCAGAGGCCAGGAATTCTAAACGGCTAAGTCGGAGTAACAAGAGCAATTTGAAGTAGTAGCAATGATAATTACCGAACTTAACCAGGAGGTGGGAAGGCTCAAAGCCAAAATTGAATATGCTATGAAACTATATAACAACGGGCTGGCTCTAAACTAGAAACTCAAGACCCACTTTGAGAAGGAAGTCCTGAGACTTAGAGATGAAGTGAAAGATCTTAGATAATAGCTAACGGAGCATCTCGAGAAGTCAGACAAAGCCCAAGATCAGTTATAACAGCAAATAATAGTTCCTGAAATGATGGAACTAGAAGAGAATGGGCATTCCTAACCTAACCCTCCTTCTCCCGTAAAACACCAGTAAGCCAAGTCTCAGAAATAATGCTACCTATGTGGCAGTGCTTGGCATCTCTATAGACAATGCAAAAATTTTGTTAAAAAATAGAGGAACTACTGGAGAATTTAAACCTATCAGGAGCAGTAAACGATTAATAAATAAAGACAAAAGATAAAAAATTTAAGAAGAGTGCAAAATCGCCTCTACTGTGATCCTAGTGGGAGAATGTACAAGAGAAAACTTCACCCTTAGACAGATTTGACCTTGTACCAGAAGACTACGTCTCCATGCGAAGCATACTGTTAGATGATCCAAGTCACTTTGACTATTGTAACTTACCGGAAGGAAAACTGATAACCCGCCGAAAAGCAGCAACTGGCGTAAAAGGGTTTTTTAACAAATATTCCTGACTATTTCATTAATTTAATTTAATTTAATCAGTTTAAATATTCATAAATTGGTATATTCATTAAATACTTAAATCTACCATTCCCATCTAGAATATAATCTTGATCTTTAAATTAAGTATCTTATAAAATATCTATATAGATTATTTGCATATAAAAGTTCCAAATAAGGCTATTCCATCTCCTTAATTCTTAGATTTAAAATAAATTAGTATTTAACTAATAAGCTCCAAATCATTGATATATTGTAATCTAAATCAACAGCTACTTAATAGAAATTAGTTTTTAAATATAAAAAAGAAAAAATATTTCTTAGTTGTTACTTTATCCAAAGATTGATGTTCTTAAAGACTTTAAATTAATTCCTTATATTGATTTATAAAGTTAAGGAACTTTTTGATTTCTCTTTTTTAAACTAATGAAAATAAAAAATAAAACTACCTATTTTAAATAATTCTTTTATTGCCCTTGCATCCCTTATTATAATTAAAAATAAAATACTAATATATTTACCAAACTCATGAAGTGAATATACACTTTTAGAATATTTTCAATAAAGACTTTTTTATTAGTTTCTTTTCTATTAAGTACTTTTCTACTTTCTTAGATTTTTACATTTTTAAAATAAATTTTAACTAAGTTTGGAACATAAAAGTCTTATTTGAAATAAAATACGCTGAGATGATTAGATCTAACTATGAAATTATTAATTTATAAATAATTTTTATTTTTAAACTTTGGATTCTTTATTTAAATTAATCTGCTCTACTATCTTAGAATTTTATTCTAAACTTATTCCATCATTTAAAAATATAAATCCTTATTTATTTTTTAACTAACATATAAAATTAACTTAAAACAATAAGAGATTCTCTTTTATTAAATTAATAACTTTATTCTTTCATCCAATAATAACTTTCACTATATTTTTAAAACTTAAACAAATTAATTAAAAAGCATATGGTTTCCAAATGACGCTTGCTAGAATTATATAAATTAAAGGAAGAAATTTAATAAGCTTTAAAGTTATGTACCTTTTACTTCTTTAAACTAAATTTAAGAAGCTTCTTAATTATTTTAGTAAATTGTATTAAATTAAATTTGTTAGCTAAATTTTATGAATACTTTAATAAATAGCGTCTTCTTTTTATTTGTAATAATTTAGTAATAGGGTTTATTTCAAATAGCATACTAAAATAGTTTTATTCATTTTGAGTCCATCGCTTATTTCATAATAATTAAATTTATTGTTTAATGTCTCAGTTGCAATTTATTCTGATATGCTATAATTATTTATTTTAGAAACTTGTTTATTTTAATTTATGAGATATATGTATAAAGTTCTTCTTTTATCTTTAATTTAATTAAATATTCTTTTGCCCATATGTTCTTCTAACTTAAGAAAATAAAATATTATAAGTATTACAAGATTAGAGAAAGCCTTAAATATAATTATGTAAAGACATCTTAATTAAATTATCTAGATGATTCTCTATATAATAATAGTAATTTTATTAGACTATAATATCAATGTATTTATAACCTTTTATATTTCTACCTATATCTTATGATTAAATCATAAAATCACATACTTCTTTAGAGAACTTTTATTAATTAAATCCACTAATTACTCTCAATTAGCATTATCTACCTTCATGCAATTAATTTAAACCATATAAAAAAGTGCTTTGTGCCCTTTTTTAAATATAATTAATAGAAATTAAAATTATATTTATCATAATGCTTTATAACTAAATCCATATAACTTAATATTTATTTATAGATGCTAAAGAAAATTATTATTATGCTATTTAGAATCCTTTAGTTTACTTGGCTTTTAAAAATTTTTAACTATTAACTTTTTATTGTTTAACAACCTCGGATACATTAAAAATAACAATTTTAGCAATTGTTCTTATTTTATAAAAGATAAATTATGCTTAAAATATGAAAAATTAATAATTTAAGATAAACAGCTATTGCATTATTATAAGCATTTTATTTCAAAATTTATCATTTCTTTTTTATATGCAAAGCAAACATAAAGGAAGCTAAAGCATAATCTTAATCTTCCTTTTATTTGTAATTTTTAGTATTATTATGATTTTTACCATTGTTCTTTGTCATATGTTCATTTTTTCTAATTTAATTAACTTAGATAGGAATAAAAACAAATCAAATGGAAAACAAAGCTTAAAAATAGGATGCTATATAATATTTTATTAGCTTCTAAATTAACTTACTAGTACTGTTCAATCTTAAACAGAGACAAATATAAGTAAATTTGGCGAAAACATTCCACTTAAAAAACTATTTAAACAGTTAATATTTTAAGTTTATAAGATTTAACATTTTAAATTATTTTAACTAAATCTCAATTATTAAATAAATCAAAAAAAATTGCTTTGCTCTCGATTTCTTCAATTTTATATTATAATAACACCAAAAGCTCGTTTAGAGGAATTTTAAAGAAACTATTTAACTCATTCTATTAAATTTAAATTAATAGTTATTGAAAATCTTAAAAGTAGGGAAAAGTATAATAGTAGAGTTTTTAGTTAAGAAGGATATAAATGAAGCACTCTTTTAAGAAATGTAAAGAATATTTAACTTTAAAATCAATAGTTTCTAAACTCTCAATTATCTTGAATTAATTTCCTTTTCTTATATGCTTTATAACCATTGTATAGCAACTGCAACACATATTTCTTGCAAATGCTACTCTATCTCTATGTCCACATTTGATCATTTTATTTTGTTTGTTATTTTGATAATAGCAAGTGTAGAATATATTTTTGGCATAGTGCTTTTTATCAGTATGAATGCATTTTGCTATTTTCTTCGGAGCTCTTACCTAAAATTAATTATCAGCTTTGACTGTATTTGATATATGCAAATTGAATGCTTCAGGCTCAGTAGAAGGGACATTTTCTAGAAGTGGAGGTAAATTCTTTTTCTTTGGTCAGTTGCTCTAAAATGACGGGAAAGGAAACTAGCCGAGCAAAGTTGGCATAATCTCTAGGATATTTGAACTGTCATATTTGATTTTACAGTTACAATGAATAAAATAACTTAGATGTGATATAAGAATAAATAGCAAGCAAATATAGCTAGTTTACTTACAACTGCTTAACACTTTAGTTCAAATTAAGTTATGCTTCATACAATATACTCTATTATTCTTAGAATAAGATAGAGTTGCGTTGAAAGAAAGGAAATAAAATTGAGAAAATGATTTAACTTAGATTAATATATTTAAAATACGTTTGGCATCATTAAAATATAAAAAGAAAAAAGAGATAATTGAGAGAGAAAAATTAAAGAACATGAAAATGTCAGAGCTGATATATATGATACTGTTTATTAATCTAACTTAACTTTTATCTAATCAAATAATTTAAAATTATCTTATACAAGTGTTAAATCTCATAGATAGAGTAAAGTCTAAATAAATTTTAAATTAACAAAGGCTTATATATTTGAAGTTCTCTTAGCTAAATTTCAGCCAAAAACTTAGAGGCTTATAGATAAAATGAACATTTATTGGAGAATTTCAAACTAAAGAGCATTATTTAATTAGAAGATTTATAAATCAGTTTAAGGTTGAAATATTATATAGCTAAAAATAAATTTTTATCTTATCTGATTCTCCTGCACAATTTTAAGCTGAAATTTTATAACTCCAAAGATAAAGAGATACACTTAATTTCTTTATCTAAAATAAAATATTTAAAAAGATTAATTAAGTTAAAGGAAATTAAATTTTCTATAAATTTTGATCGTTATAAGTGAGTAAAATGTATGAACATCTTCTAGTTTATTGCTATTTTGGAATTTCTTATAGTTTTTGTCCTTTTAAGCTATTAAACTAGCATTTTTATAAATTCGAGTCATCTAAAGATTTTGTATTATTTAGTGTAAAAATTAGATTAAAGAAACAAACTTCAAGTAATGAAAAATATGAAAAAGAATAATTTTCATATATGAATCAATTATTAGATTCTTCTATCTTTTGCAAAAGCAGTTTCTTAATGAGATTTTACTTTTTATTGATAGAGATTCCTTAATATATTTTCTATTAATTAAGATTTGATTATTTATATAATTTACTCATCAACTGCAAGAAGCTCTACTTACCAATAACTCTATTCTTATTTTAAATATTACTACATCAAATACTTCTGAAACTTTATTCTAAAAAGTTAACTAATTCTTGCTAAATAGCAAGCAAAAGAAAGCTAACAAACTAATATTGAAGACTTTTAATAAAGAATGTTTTCTATTTAGTAGTAATTAGTTTCTATATATCTAAATTATAATTAAATCTATTAGTTCATTTCTTTTAAATACTTCAATTCAATGTTCTTATTTCATATACTTATAATCTGATGCTGCTTTAATACATATCTTTAAAACACTTATAAAATTCCTTTTACCAAATATATTAAAGAATATATCATTTAAACTTAGACTTTCCCTTTAGCCAAATGTATAAGATTTTTGATTTTATGTTTGCTAAAAGTGCCAAAGTTATTCATTTTAGCATTAGAGATACTTTCACTATAACCATATTTTAATTTAACAATAGTTTAATACTAAAGGTACCAAATTAAAAGATAATGCGAAATTAAATTTCTTTTAAGCCAAATTGACAGAGATAACTAGATGAAGTTCAAACAGTTAACTAAGATAGAAAATTGAGAAGATGCTACTACTAATAAATAATTATTTGAATTGAGATTTTTTATTTGAGCAAATAAATAATTAACTAAAGCATACCAAAAAAATTAATAAATCAAAACTTAATTAAGAAGTGAAAGCATTTGCTATATAAGCTAAAGTCTATTTAGATCATATAATTACTTTTTATTTCTAGTTTACTTACTTGCAGTGAACGATTTATTCTTTTAGTAAATTTTGACTTAATAGAAAATAATAAAAGACAAGCTTATTAAATAATATAACATTTTCCTTAATATTTTTATTAAAAGTAAACTGATAAAAAATGAGTGTAAAAGTCTCAGTTCAATTAAAGAAATGATAATTAAAAATTAATTATAGTTCTAGATTAAGTTTGATTAAGCATAATTAAGTTATTAGGTAGTTAAATAACTATGCATATGGAATTATATTATAAAAAATTAACTTAAAAATATCTAAACTTGATAATAGAAATTATTTACCACTTAAATAGAAGCTTATGAAAGTAAGCAAATGAAGTATATATAAAGAAATATTTCTATTCATAAGAAATTTAAAATAGTTTACAACTAAGCTAAATTTTAGTGATGAATTAGGTGATACTTTATATTTTTTATATAAAGCAGATTCTATAATCTTAAAGAGTTCAATTGAAGGTAATTTTTTTAATAATAGATATTTTAATATAATCATTCTAAGAATGTATAAATAGAAATAAATAAAACATTCTAAAAGATAGAAAATAATAATATTAGTGATTATTGAAAAAGAAAAGTATTTTTAAGAATCTAGATCGAATTTTATTCAAATTATTTAACATTAATCCAAAAATTATTTTTTACCTAAACGTTAAATAAACAAATCCTTTATAATGTCTACTTAAATAATTTAATTCAAATTATATTAAATTTAATGATTTAGCCCTAAGGTTAGCAATATAATACTTGGAAAGTCTTTTCCATTAATTAAAATATAAATACTAATAACGTTATTTAGTAAAATTAATGTAAATTCTTAATTTTTTAGAGAAAATTACTATTTTTATCTTGGTAAAGTTTAGGTAAATTAAAATTAATTAAAGACGAATAAATTTTAGAAATAATGTAGATGAATTTTAATAAATATACACTAACAAATTAAAAAGATATGAATAGTAGCTTATTAATATTTTAGTTTAACTTCCTTTATAACTAAATATAACTATGTTCATCTTTTTATCTATAAGTGTAATTATTTATCTATTTATTTATTTGTTTAGTTGCTAGTTAATTAAATCAATCTTTATCTAAGTAAATCATAATTATTTATTATAATTATTTAATGAACAAATATAATCAAGCTATATTTCACAGGGTATATCTACTATACTTGGATAATTCCTTTCCATCTTTTTATAACCCTTAGCCTCAAAGCAGATAATTCCCTCCTCTCAATTCAATATTCAATCCTCAAGAACTGGAAGAATTTAACTTAGACTATTGTTTTTCTTAAAATTCGTGCGGAAATTACCATTTTAGTTTAGGACTTAAAAAAACAACAAAATATATTCTAAAGATAAAAAGCACTATGGCTAAGGGAATGTGATCCATCTGCTATTATTAAAAAAGAAAAATGGAAAAAGTAATTGAATGTGTCATACTGATAAATGAACTTTCGCAATAGATATTTATTTCAGTTGTTATTCACAACATATAAGAAGCGAGTAAAAGGATGGTTGTTCTTTAGTCATACTAGTATCTTAAAGATCTATCATAAAAGACATAAAATGCTTTTTAATTTCACTTTTAAAGCAACCGACTTTACAACTTCTTGCTCTATTAAAAGGAAAGCTTATAGAAACATGTATTTATCTAGTGATATATGAAAATTGCATATATAATTTGATTTATGTCGATTGAATATAAATAAAAAATAATTTATTCAAATTTATAAACCAAGATTCATTAAAGGTAGAACTGAAACTTTACAGTTTTGATCTAGATAATAATCTCTAGTTTCGTAATTCTTGCTTTTTTACTTAAACTAAAAGTAAAACATACGAAATAACTTTAAATTAATTTCTTTTTTTAGAATGAATAAATACGGAAAATTAACTTAGAGATTTTATTCTTTACCACTTGGATAATTTTAAAATACTTCACTAATATACTTTTTATTTCTTTGTTTTTAAACTGCAATTTTTATATATAGTATTTAGTTAAGCATAGCCTGAGTAATTTACCCTTTAAACATCCTAATTTACTAATTTATCAATGATTGATTTAATTTCATTGATCTCTACTTTTCTTTCTAAAGCACATATATTTACTACTGCTAATATCATCGTCTATAAACTTATTCAAATAGATTGCTTTTAATAGTTTTTAACATGTTTACAAATAGGAAGCTTTAGTTATAGCACTAGTAAAATTTATTAATTATGGTAAGTTTTCTTCTTCATTTAACTATGCAAAATTTCTTTAGAGTTGCTTACAACTAAACAACATTTAAAAATCCAAATATAAGATTACGTTATACCTTGTATAAGAATCTTTGTCAGTTAAAGATATTAAAGTAAGAACTGCTAATTTATTTTATTCTTTAACTAGCTTTACTTACACTTACTATATTTGTGTTATATCTAATAAATTTATTAGATAGTTCTCATACTAGTTAAATAATTTCAACTAGCTCTTAAATCACTTTTACTAAAATATATATACTTCAATCTATTACCATAGTAATTGATTGCAGCTAAATTATTTAAGAATATTAACCTAATTTAAAAAGTATTGCTAGCAGTAGCTTGGAAAATATAAAATTAGTTATAAATTATCTTCTTCTATTTGTTCAGGATTTTCTAGCCATAATTCAAATTTATATTCTTCTTTTGAAATTTAAATCTAAAGGCAATCTAATTTTTATCCAAAAGATTATCAACCATTTTATGGTACTTAAAGTTCTTAACTTTAGTAAGATTGGAAAATTAGACTTATAGAATCCTCTACTTGTTAAATACGTAGATTCGTAAAATTGATGAAGTTAATATATTTTACTATCAAAAGAAACTTAAACATTTACCATTCTAAAGAATTAAGGTAGAAACGCTTTCTTCATTCATTAATTATGAACGTTTGCTATACAGTAAGCATATTAATTTATTCTTTATGCTGCTTATTTTATCTTATTATTACTTAAATTAGTGAAAGAGCAGCGATTATTGCTTAATATATTGGGTTAGTTTCCTATTACATTAAATATAAGTTTATAAATCTAATGATAATTCTTAATTTTTTAATGTTAAAAAATGGAGAAAAGCCCGGGAATCTAAACCTTGAATTCTAACCTTAAAGATCAATCTTAAGTCTCAGTTAACTAACAAGAACCAAGAATTCAAAAAAGATAAATCTACTCCTGTTAAGGATTGGGAAATACAGAATTTCCTAGCAAACTGAAAAAGCTTGAGAAACCCCACGAGCAAGACATTATTTAGCTTTATTCATTAATTGAGAAAATGAATACCGAAATATAGATCCTGAAGGCGGAAAACTTGAATCTTCGGCTTCTTTTGTAAGATAGAAAAAAGGAAGATCAAGACTTGGTAAGTAAAGTTTAGTTTTAAATTGAAGCCTTAACTTCCTAATTTGAACTATTAGAAAAAAACCTAGAAGCAAATCAATAGAAAATTAAAGAAGAAATTCGATTACCAATCAAAAAAACTAACTTCAATCAGAAAAGATGGAAATTGAAAAAATGTAAGCAAAATAAAAATTTTAATTTAAGCCCTTAATAAAACGTTGCTATTGTTGGCAAAAGGCTGGACATTTTTGGAGGTAATGTCCGAAGTGAAGAAGAGTGCTTGAGCAGCACCGTAAATAATTTGGAACATCGAAGAGCTATATTTTACTATTTTGGAGGTATTTACAGAAAGAAGCTGATATTAGATGATTCAAGTGATACACTAATCAAACAGGATCTTGGTAATTAATAGTGACAGAATAAATAGTTTTAAAAGGACAACAATGAGCTTAGAATTTGTTTAGAGAAGCTGGAGAAAAATTACAAGAAGATGGAAGAACAATTCTATGAGCTTATTGAAGAGAAAGAAGAATTATCTCAGTTTGAAATCGATTCAGATGAAGAAATGTACAGTTGAGTATTAAATATAAAAACTTTTATTGTCTTTAATTTGAGGAAACATTTCCTCTAATTAAAGATGACAATAACCCTTATAGTTAAAATTAATTAATTTTTGAATCTGTATATATTATCGTTCTTTCTTGCCTCTAAATAATAGCAAAATTGATTATATGTGTTCTGATTTTGAATCAACAATGATTTAGTTGCTTTAGGTAAGTAATCTAAAAATAATACTAAAATATTTTAAATTTTAATTAAACTTAGTTAGTTTAATTATTTTTCATTCCTTAGCTTTAAATTTAAGGGTATATTTTATTTAATGCTAGTTTAATACTTAAATTAGCAAATTTAGTTATCAACTAGATCTAAAATAAACAAATGATGATAAAAGTAAACATATAATGATAGCTCTTTAAATATGCAGTTGTATCTTTTAAATTTAGTGTATATCAAATATAATCAAGATTTATACTAAAATGAACATTATAAAATAAAGTTGGCTTAATTTGCAAAAATTTAAGAATTACAATCGCCTAATAATTCTCTTAAAAGTAATAAAGAAATAAGATTAAGTTTATTTAAGAAAATTATGCTTCATAGTTAATAACTTACTTAGGCAAAATAAGCTATTAAGAGATTTTTACCAGTATATAATAATTAAAAAAGTAGTTAGAAGAGAATGAGTCAAGCATTCATTTCTTTAATAGTGACTCAAAGAAATACTTCATGCTTTTTCTAATTTAAGGTGTAATAATTAGCAATAATTAATATCACCTCATAGAGAATAACTTGTTGAAAGATATAGAGAATGAAAATATATAAACAGTGCTTCTATTTATCGTAAACAAAGTTTAATAATTTTGCTTAACTTCATTAAAGATAGCAGTAAGAGATAGAACTCTTCAAATTTAGTTGAACAAAGAAATGAGGTATCAGTTTCTTGGTCTTACATTGAAATAAAAGCTTGCATTTAATCTTCGTTTTGATATACACTAAATTTAAAAGATACAACTGCATATTTAAAGAGCTATCATTATATGTTTACTTTTATCATCATTTGTTTATTTTAGATCTAGTTGATAACTAAATTTGCTAATTTAAGTATTAAACTAGCATTAAATAAAATATACCCTTAAATTTAAAGCTAAGGAATGAAAAATAATTAAACTAACTAAGTTTAATTAAAATTTAAAAATGCTTTAGTATTATTTTTAGATTACTTACCTAAAGCAACTAAATCATTGTTGATTCAAAATCAGAACACATATAATCAATTTTGCTATTATTTAGAGGCAAGAAAGAACGATAATATATACAGATTCAAAAATTAAGAATTATCATTAGATTTATAAACTTATATTTAATGTAATAGGAAACTAACCCAATATATTAAGCAATAATCGCTGCTCTTTCACTAATTTAAGTAATAATAAGATAAAATAAGCAGCATAAAGAATAAATTAATATGCTTACTGTATAGCAAACGTTCATAATTAATGAATGAAGAAATCGTTTCTACCTTAATTCTTTAGAATGGTAAATGTTTAAGTTTCTTTTGATAGTAAAATATATTAACTTCATCAATTTCACGAATCTACGTATTTAACAAGTAGAGGATTCTATAAGTCTAATTTTTCAATCTTACTAAAGTTAAGAACTTTAATCATTATTTAATTTTCACTTTAAGAAGTTTTTTAGCCTGGCTTTGGTTTGAGCTTTTTCGTTCTTTCCTTTTAGATTTTCCTAAAATTTATTCCCGAAATTCCACTTTTGCACTACTTAGATGACTTTTGTTTACTAGATATCCACGTTCTCGAAAAAATACTAAAGTAGTAGACTTTGACTGAGATTAGGAACTAAGAAGATCGAAAAGTTCAAAATCTGTTCCATCATGCCATTGTTTCAGTGCCTTGAATTTTTACCTGAATTCACTAACTTTGTAGACAAGAATTGAGTTATCGTTTGAGTGTACCAAACCTAGAAATTCCTTTTATGCAATATAAAAATAAACATTGATTTGAAAAAAATCTATTTATTTTCAAGAACATCTCCATCTAATAATGATTCATATACAAGTATTTTTAAGAAATATGTTTGTAGTGAAGTAATAGAAATAAAACCCCGTTGTTCTGTTTTTAAGTTAAATAAAAGACTTTTAGAGAGTTAAGACTTCAAATATAATTCATAATTAAAAAGATAAATAAAAATGAATATGTTTTGTCTAAGTTCTTTTGAATAGCTTATGTCAATCTTAGATCTTGAGTTTTTCTAATTTTTCTTTGCTTTCCTCATTTTTTCACTTCGCTAGTTTGTTTGATTAAGCAAATTTTCTAGCTTTCGTAGTTTATATTGTAACTTCATTAGAGTAAGTTAAATCCCTCTATTACATGAAAGCATTATCTAGGAGCAAAATTACTTTATCTTTTCTAAGCCTTTTATTGTAATTTAGCAAAATATGTTTCTAAAAGGATTGTGCAAAAAAGCCCTTTCTTATTTATGATTCTAGATCTCAAGTATCTATCTAAAATATTCAAGATGGTGAAAGGGAAACATTTGATTAAGGGTATAGAAATCAGAAGCCATAATTCTCTTTAAAATGACATTTTGATTCTATTCGCATGATAGATAAAAATAGTGCTATAATAGTGATTGCAGGATATAGAGGATTCTAGATAATTATTGCAAGAATCTTTTGGATTTTCAATAGAGTTAACTTCAAATAATGCTGGCTAATTATGAAGCGCTATTATAGTCACTCTTTCATTCCTTTTATTAATAGCCAAAGCAATTATAAGATATCCATGCTATCCTTTATCTGCCTAACTCCCTTTATTATTTGTATTATCTAAATTGTTTAAGCAGAGACTAATTTAACCTTAGTAATTATATAAATTAAAGAATCTCGATCAAACTTGTTCCGGTTCATTGCAATAATAGCTTATTTATTACCTCTGCTTGATCAGATCACTGTAGGTAAAATATACTACTGTTAGTATAACTGAAAACCTCTTCTCTCTTATCATATCTTCCGTTGCTTTAGTATACAAATCTAGTTATCAAATTCTATAAACTCTATATTAAAGTGAGAAAGATTAGGTAATTTTAATTTTTCTGAAGGTAACTTCAAGAGGGGAATTTTAAAAGTAAAGGTCAAAGAATCGAAATATCATATACAATCTTAAGTTGAGTTAAGATAAAAAAGAAACAAAAAACGAAGCAAGCAGCTAGCAAATATACTTACATCACTATCTTGAATTATAGTAATCAGAAAAAGAACTATTTGGTAGAAGTAAAATAGCAGCATATAAGAGTTATGATTCAAGAGCATTTAGAGAAAACAATTTTTTTTTATTGCATTAGCGTTTATATATTCAACGTTAGTCATCTCATTAGCAGTCAAGCAATCAGAAGCTTATAATAAAAAAGCTCTTTGCAAGATTTGTTAAAAAATTAGATAAGCTATCATCAAAAAATCTAAATGACTAATAGCTTTCTTTGGCTAAATAAAAGAGACTGGAATTTATTGTTAGGCTATATATGATTATCAATCAATTTAGCTACTTATGCAAATCTTCTTCAATCAAAATACAACTTGGAAAGTACAAAAAATGGATTTGAGTTGGAAGTAAAAAATAATAAAAAGGATGAAAAGCAAACTATTAGATGATCAGTGTAGGTCGAATAAATTGCTCCGCACTTCATTAATGAAGATTAAAAGAATTGAATAAATGGAACTTAAAAGTAGATTGAACAACTGAATAATATTTTATTCTGTTGCATTAACTTAATTCATTATTACTGAGCAAAAGTTAAAAAACTTGCCTCAGTTTTATAAATATATCAATTACATTCTTAAATAGCCAGATCATTTTTTTACAAGTTATAAGAGAAAAATAGTTTCTCAATTATAATCCTAATTAATAATTTACGCTTATTTTTTCCCTCATATACCTAACTTTATCACTTTACCCATTTAATTTGTTAATATGCTTACATAGTAATTTTAATTTCAGTTAAAGAATAAGAAAGTAAGTGTTTGCAAATAAGGATTTATATTGAAATATTGCTCAGTAACTATTCCAACGGAATTTCTTTATTACAATAAAAATTATAAATATGAGATCAAGTAGTGAGCATCATCATATTGAGAGCTAGGACTATCAAGAGAAATAAACCTAAGAAACGATAAGTTAAAATGGACTAGCCAGTTAACTGTATCTTTGCATTACTATTGAACTGGAGGACTTCTTTGGGGAAAGTAATTCACTAAAAGAAATAAATATAATACCATTAAGTGAGTTGAATTGAAAGATAGGGGAAGAAAAAGTTCGACTTGCTTTATTGTTCCAAAAATTACAAGGACTAGGTTAAGATTTTTCTGAGTATTAAGTATTCTATAAAAATAAAGATCTTTTATACATATACGCAGGAATTTCCCCTCATTTTTAAAGTGAATACATTCCCTTTGTTTCTTAGAAAAAGGTTCAGCTAAAAATTCGCTAACCTTTAGTCTTTAATGATAAAGAGTAACTAATCGAAGACGGAAAAATGCAACTAGTAAATCAAACCTAGAATAGTTAGTAAGTAGAAAATGTCTATCAACTCTCGCAAATGTTGATGAGCTTATACTCCTAAATACCAATCAATCAAAACTCTTTAAATGAGTAGTTACAAAATATGGGTATTGAGGTTAAGTAAAAAAAGAAGAATAAAATGATTAAAAAAATGAAAATAGGAAAGATAGTAAAAATAGTCACGAAATATAAGGAGTTTTACAACCCTGAAATGAGCAGTGAAGAAGTTATCCAGAAGTTCGGGATTACTAAGAATTAAATTTCTGAATGAAGCTTAAAACTTAAAAATGCGAAACAACTGGGATTTAACCTTTAAAACCATAGTGATGATTTAACTTATATGCTTATCAATTATCTTCATATCCACACGAAAGCTTAAAAGCTTTATTAGAGTGCAAGTAGAGACTAGTTAAAGGTAAAAAGACTATTCTAAAAATCTTAGCGATAGTGCAAAGTTGAAAACTGTTGCCATCCAAGCATTTTTTTACAATACTTCGGCTGAGTTTTGACAAAAAAGATATTACTCTATTATATTTTTATTAAACTAACTAAAGCATAAATATAAGATCTCTAACACAGTTTTAAAAAGATCCTTCTATATTAGTCAAAGTAGGATAAGGAATATAAAGGTGAAAGCAATCAATTTTTGATAGGAAAATTATAAATAAACATTCTACTTTACGTTGATTTTTCATGCTACATTTTCTTAATCTTATTTTTATAAAAATACACTTCAGCAAAATTTTAAACCTCTAACTTTTCTAGTGAAATATCTATTCTAACAAATTTTTAGTCAGTTTGCTATCTAATTGTATTTTTAAAATTTGATTAAAAAGTAGGCAAAAAAGTACGATAGCCAATGATATTAATGTCTTTAGAGTGTATAAGGATAGAATAAGTGAAATATACTCAATTTAGTTTAATTAGAAAGGAGATATTAATTCACATTAGTGGGTAGTAAGAAATAGATTCATACCAGTGGGCTAAAAACTTGAGTTGATAGCTAAAACTAAAACAAGTTAAAAGCTAGAAATAGCTGATGAAATATAAATAGATGCTTTGCATCTTATAGTTATATAAATGAGATACTTTATTAGCGTGGGCTTAAGCTGATTGGTATCTTTAGTGCTTTTTTAATTAAAAGTTTATCAAAAGTGACTTAATGATTTGCGTAGCTTTTAATTGAATATAAATCGAAGAAAAAGGCAATTAAAAAAGAAAAGAGTCTTTGATAAGATTAATGAAGCATCGTTTAAAAGGACAGGCAATTAACTTTAATTCATTAAGCTAAAATTAAAAAGACTAATAGAGTCAAAGACTTTATAAGATTTTTATAATCTCTATTAGTTAAATTTAGATAAATTGGTTCCATAGGTATAAAATAGGTTAAGTTATTAATTGGAAAAATTAATAAATTAGCGTTATTGTAAAATGTGCTAAATGTTGAATAGGGTCAGTCATTGATAAATTTAAATTTGATATATTGATTAAAAGTAAGCAAAAGTATCTCAAACTGACTATAATTACACTTTAATTTATAAAAGGAGATAATTTAGTTAAAATGATAAAGCATCCAAAAACCTTAAAATTTTCATTAATTTCTTTAAATTTAATTATAGAGCAAGCTATAGAAAAAAAGACTTATGAGAGCTTAATTTTCTTTTCTTAGTAACTGAAAATAACGTAATAAGTAATTAAGCAGCTTCTTTTATCTAGCTTAAGCTTATTTAAGTGAATATTTTTCCTTATCAGTTATTCATTTGATCATTTTTTTAAGATTTAATCAAAGCAAAAAAACTCATGACACTTTAAATTAAACATGATGAAACCTAATATTTTAATTTTTGGATATTAGGTTTTTTGTTTCATGACAAAAACTTGTTATGACCATCAAAATGTTTCTTTACTTAAGATCTTTTTTTCAGCTAGACTTTCAAATATTTTTCTACCAATTTCTCTATGAAACAATTGACTTAATTTTAAGATATATAAAAAGACTTTTCATTAGAAAGAGAGAAATTCTGAACATTTTGTATTTAAAATTTAATACTAAATGAAAACTATTAAAAGTAGCTTCTAACCTAGAAAGTCAATTTGCTACTAAATAGCTAAATTTTTGTTTTTGTTCATTGGTAATTTTATTTAATCAGACTGCTCTTAATTATTTCTATATTTGATAAATTTTAAAGAAATTAGATTTCAAATAGAATCTTCAAGGTTCTTTGATTTTTAGCTTTATAAATAACCTGAAAAAAGGCTGAAGCTTATTGATCTTCATTTTGATTTATAGCTATTAACTTTTATTTCCTTCTATTAGAAAAGAGCAAATTTAGATTCATCATTACAAGTGTACTTGGAAATAATTTATGCTTCATCGGCTTTTTAATATTCTAACTAGCTACTTTTTATTAAGTACAAGAGTATAAAAAGGATATGAAGTAATCCTAACTTATTTAACTTATATCATTAAACAAACATTTAGACCATTTTCGCTTCGTAATCCCTTAGATAAGCTAAATAAAATTGATAGATCAATATCTTATTTTTATGCTTTATTAGATATCTCCTTAGTTAAAATACGCTAGTAATCTTTGAAAATAATTATAATACTTATATTCACAATATTTTATGGACAAAGTATACTATTTTTTTAATTTGGTATCTTCAGTAAACAGCTTTTCTTGTCTATCTTTTATTTCGCTATTAACCAATTTTTAAACTGTTCATAACGATAAAGATAGTTTAAATAATAACTCTGAAGTTGAAGATTAAGCCCTTAGTTTTATTTTTTTTAAGTTTGAATTAGAAATGATTGACTACCCTTATTCAAGCCAGAACTGAATCCTTTATTAATTTATTATTTGAACTATATTTTTATAGTTAGCCAATGAATACAGAATGGAGAATCTTTAAGGTTATAATAATATAATAAACTTTAAAATAAAATACATACCTTACTCTGCTAGATAGGGTTTATTTAATATAATTATGATAATTTTAGTTTTGAAATGTGAGAAAGATAATTTTTCTGTTTATGATTTAATGAAATTAGCTTAGTATAAATATTAAAGTGATCACTTCAATGTCTTTGGATGATTCAGCTTATAATAATTATTTTAGAATTGCTGTTTTTACTTTAACTATGCTTCAACTATTGATTTTGGAAGTGAATATCTTTCAAGATACTTTATATAGTTTTCACTTCTCATTAATTTGTTTCTCATAGTCAATTTTATCCTACATTTTAATTATGCCTACTTTTTTAAATAAGCAATGATATTTATCTTAAAATAAGACCGTCTGACTTTCTAAAATTATAGTTAAAGATAAATACGAAATTAAAAAAAGTCTAAATGGAGTTTTTTCGGAAGCTTAGCTAATAAAAATTAGTTTGCTAGCTATTTCTTAGTTTACTTCATACTATAGTTGCTCAATAAAAATTCTTTTACCCCTAGTTAATTTTGCTTAATGAAGGTACTGATTAATAAGTAATTTTTAGTCTCTATTATCATTAGATAATGTGATATTCTCATTCTTTACACGATTGAAACTAGTTTCTTATTAGCTTCTTACATAAGAAAATTAGTAGTTTATATTTCTACTTTGATTCGACATAGAAAGTACCTATCTGGATGTATATTAGCTAGTTCTTCTTTTATATTTAAAACAGCAGTGTGTATAGATTAATAGATAAGATATGGTTAGTAACTATTTTTATATTATATAAATAAAAGAATAGCCAACTTTCATTCCGCCTCAAACTATGAGATGCCATTTTAAATCCAATCACCTCCTTTATCTAATTCATATGTAAATACTACGTTATCCTCTTCAGCTTCAAACATGTATATCTTCTTATTCTAATATATCGTGTTATATCATAATCAATAGCCATTTGGAAACGCTCTGCCTACCTAATTAAATCTTTTTCAGTCATATGCAAGAGTATTCCCTAAATAGTTATAGCTATCGAACAAAATTATTTACTCGAGATCTCATATGTTAACATCTGCTAAATTCTATGCTACTTTAGGCATATGCACTTTATTTTCTGTCCATTTTCTTCTTATTAAATCGAAATAAAAAACTCTGTCTAAGTGGATTTTATTATACCCTCCAAAAGTGAAAAGTAAATCATATGCATAACATATTCCAGTTCCATTAATTGAATAAGGATGCTCGCTAAAAATATCGCTTTTAATGGAGTTTAAGTTAAAGCATTCGCATAATCAAATATTCTGCTGCTTATATGGATCAACTCCTGATACAACATAAATGAGATCTTTGTAGTTATGAGCTATAAAAGAGAGATAGCTTGGTTTTCTTTGATAGAATTACACACTCTAGTCCTCTATTTTAATTATCTTCTTTTCGTAACCTTTTTAATCTACTCTTTCCCCTCCTGATATAACACCAAAACTATCCCTTATCTGATGCAAATAAAAGCAGCTTGTAGAAAAGCCTGAAAAAGTTTTAAGGTGATTGTTGAGGTATTTAAATTAGGTGTATCGATATTCTAGACATGAACTTTATTAGTTTCGTAACCTAATCTTCGATATTAAATAAAAAGAGGATGTAAGCCCAGTTTTCTTCTACATAGGCTTAAAAAATTAAAATTTGAGTAAAGTTCATACCTCAAAACATCTATTCCAACCTTAGAAAAAACACTGCATTTTTTATAATCAAGTGACTTTCTAAAATCCTCCTTAAATACATTATGTAAAATTTATCTTTATCTAAAGATTTTAATAAATAAGCCTAAATGCTTAAACATTAAAACCTATCTAAGAAAATTTTTATTTTTTATTTAAATTTAGCATGTATACAAGTAGCAGCATATAAGATATTTCATAATTAATAAATTATATACTTATTTAATCAAACAAATGAAAAAATAAAAACTCTAAATAAATAGTTTAACTATTTAAAATATTATTAAAAATACATCATTACTAAAATTAACTTTCTTTATCATATTTAATTTTAAAGAGATATAAATTAAATTAAATTAAATTAAATTAAATTAAATAAAAAAAAAAAAAAAATAAATGAGATTATAGAGCACATAGCACCTTAATGGTGCACAACTCTTTAATAAAGATTTTTAAAGCTAAAAAATTCCTTGTTCAAGTCTTCCAAAATACTAGAATTCCCTTGTGAGTTCTGTCTTCTATAGGGCCGCGATCGGAATGCTACCCTAAGAGACCTTAGTATCTGGTATCTTTCGTCATTTGAATTACTTCATGCCTCTTCGATCTTGTCTTCTCTTCTCTTGGCTGTTCTTCAGCTATTGGGTACTTCCTGTATCAGAGTTTAAGTCAGTTTCAGTTGGAGGATTGCTCCTCGCTATTCTTTTATATATAATAAATTAACAAACATTTAATAAGGGTAATGACTGGAGCTTATGTTAATTATTGTTATTTTATAGTCTTTTTATATTATTTGACTTATTTTTTGAAGCCTTTTATTCAGAATCTTATTAAATACTTAATTTAGTTTAGGATTTTCAATTAAAATTTAATTATAAATATGTCTGAATTTAAATAAAAAAGTAAAGTCAAATTAATATTTTGGTTTGATATCTAAGATAGATTTAAATAATTTTTAGAGAATAAAATAATTTTTTTTCTTAATTATATCTTTCAGTTAGTATTTATCTACGAAAAGCAATTTATTAAAGTTATTAAAATTTATGAATATATATTTGGAAATAAATTTTAACTTTTAATTTTCACAATGAAAAAAGAAATCTAAATCTTTATTCTTACTTAAGATTTTATTTTTTATATTTAAAAATTCAATTTTTCTTGCTATTAAATATGCGTTCATATGCAGATTAAGTCTATCAACTAAAGATTTAAAAAAATAAAAAATAAAAGATTTACTTAAAAATTTAATTTATTCTTTAAATAAAATTATATAAACAATTATTTTTAAGGCAAGCTATTTCTAAATAACTCTTAATATTTAATTCTAAACTTTTCGTAAAAATTTTAATTTTTTTATTTAGCAGATATTTATAAATTTATAAACGTAGACTTTTGCTTTATTTCCAAATTCGTTGAATAACACTAGATTATGAGAAAATTTTAAATTTATCAATATAATTGAATTATTTTTTATTTAAAACTAATTAAAAAATTTAATTGCAAGATAATTTTCTACTAATTAATATATAATTTTTTGAATGTATAATGAATATAATTAATTAGGACTCTATTAATTTAAAAATTTAGTATTATTAGATATTTTGCACTTATTTTAAATTTATTTTTATATTATTTATATTTGTTTATCCTTAAATTAAATTTATTTAAGTATTATTCCAGTCTTTATTGAAGATTATTTTATATTTTAGGATTTTCATTTATTAAAAAAAATGATATTATAGAATGCGTAGCCCTACAATAGGGCACATCTCTTTAAAAAAGTCAATTTATAAGTCTCTTCAGTCTCCAATATTCCCAAAGCATTCTCTCTTCTAATTGCGGGCAAGATTGCGGTTCAAAATCTCCAAAGCACAGGACGCCAACAGGCGATTACAGGTAATCTCCAACCCATGATGAAGAGATTAGTCAGGTCCAACATTTAGAACAGGTTGCTTCACAGTCCGTTCAACTCTGGGGAATTCTTCTCTCGACCTTAAAGGTAAGGTCCACCCTATTTAAATAAAATTATTAAAATAAACGATTTAAATAATTATAAAGCTAAAAGGAATATAATAATTAAAAATTAAATGAGATTGAGCTTTATGAAATTATAAGTCTAGATAAATTTTATATATTAGTTATTTATAATTCTATATTAAATGCATTTTATTTTTATAATCTATTACTTTAAGTTTATTACATAAAGAAGTATTCTTTTATTATATTTTTAGAATAAAGTTAAATATTAAACTATTGTAAAATCAGATAAAAAATGATTATAATATAGATTTTAATAATTTAAATATTATGAATTTATAATTTTAATGCAGTTAAATAGAAAATTAAGAAATATAATAATTCAATAGTCTAAATACTAAAATTATATTAGTTATATTATTTATTTGTATTTAAATTATATTTTTTAGTTTATAAATACCTAAATGCTTTAGATCATATTTTATTTATATGCTAAATGGTAAACTTTTTAGTTGCATTAATTAATTTAAATAAAATTATTTCCATGAGAAGATAAACAAAAACAAAATATATCTTCCAAAATTAGTTTAAAATATTCTGATATTTATATTTTCTTTTATTTCTTAAATGTATAGCAATAGATATTTTATTTCAAGATAAAGGACATGACATCCTCAAGATTTTCATCTGATTTATTCTTAAAAGAAATATATTATTTAATTTAGAATAAAAGTTTTATGTGATTTAATCTTTTTAAATTTTAGTTATGTTGATTTAATAAAATAAAATATACTTAAATTATTATTTATTTTATTTTAAAGAACCAAATACACTTAATTATTAAAGATATTCTATTTTTTCAAGAGAATTTTCACATTACTATAGACATTCAAGCTAGAAATTGATTGAACTTCATAAGAATGATTAAGTAGAGTTTAATAATTTCATTAAATAATATTTTAATTGCTTAAAGTAATGAAAGATAATTATATTATATATATTTTTTAAAACCGCCATAGTTGTTCGAAGGTGAACAACAAGGTCATCTTCATCAGAGGTTGGGGAAGTTAAGTACCCATAATCGACTTTATGTCTTCCTCTGCTTTAGTTTGGCCTCAAGACATAAAATTCTTAAAGCTTCGGCACTGGCTTAGTTTAGATTTAATTCTGGAACGAAAAGAAATAATATTGCGAGGTTCATCAGAGGTGGGGAATTTAAGTGCCCATAATTGACACATGTCGTCCTCTGCTTTGGTGATGCAATGAGACACAATCCTGCCATGTCCCTGGACCTCCAACAAGTAGAAAAGATTACGAGAATTCTTAAATTATATCAGTATTGAACATTTTTTTTAAGTACTGAATAATTATACCAGTATTGAACAAGATCTACAGTATCTGATAATTTTATCAGTAAAAAACATTCTTTTCAGTATGAAACATTTTTTTTAAAGAGCTGCACACCAATGAGAGTGCTACGCGCTCTATAATCAAATTTATTTATTTATTTATATGCTTTAAAATCAGCTAAAAGTTTTAATAATTATTTTGTATCTAAACTCTAAATATTATCGGTTAAAGAGATAATCATTAAATTATAGCAAATATATTGTTCTTTTCTCTTTAGAAAAATTAAATTTTTTAAATAAGATTGTATAGCTAAAAATCAAATTTATTTTTGAAAATAAATACAAAAATTCAGTTCATTTTATTTATTTGTTTGAAAGGCTTTGGTAAAGATAAATAAAAAATATATTTAAAAGAAAAAATAAGAGATATCGTATTATAAATTTACTCTAATTTTATTATTTTAAAAATAATAAAACTTTAACTTTAGATGTAATTATAGAATTTATCTTATAAAAAGTGATAATCTAAACCTTGAAATGTAGGTAAATATTTAAAAATTAATTTTTAAAATGATTTTAGTTATTTTAAATAAATAGATATAGTCATATGTATTATATTTTAAATATTTAAATATAAAGTTTTTATAGAATTATCTATTTAGCTTATAGAAGCTAAAGTGATTTTAAAAAACTATTTACAGTTAAAAGTATCACCGAAAATCGTAAAAATTTAATGTTATATTTTTATATAGCTTTAAAATCATTTCAAAATAGGTTTTACATTAATTTAAAAATCTTTGCACTAGAGTTTTCATAAAATTAATTATTGGATTTCTAGGATTTGATGGAGTTATCTAATTTTATTAAGCACGAATTATGAATACTAAACTTTTAATTTGCTAATGTTTATTATAAAAATAAATTGATTTGTTAAAAAAATTGCAGAATTATCTATTCTTTTAGTAATAATTTTTGCATAAATTTCTTTATGATTTTATAAAGGTTTAGTAGATTATTAGTTTTGATATTAGTAAAGGGCTTAAAATTAATTTATTTTATTAATTAGCTTCTTTAGTAAAATAATCTTTAAAATTTTTAAGAATATAAGGTTTAAGCATGTTACTAATACATTAATTAAAAAGTCATATATTTTTATTAATTTTAAGAAAATCTAACTTTTTTAGCGAAAATCATTCAAAAATCTAAATCTTTTAGAATATTTAGTTAAAATGGCTAAGATGCTAAGATATTAAATATTAGAATAGATATAATTGCTTAAGGTAAATTAATTTAAATTATTTTATAAAAAGAAAACTACAAATTAACTAAATTTCTCTTACATTTTCTTTATGAAATGAAAGTTAAATTTTTTTTTCATGTTCAAAGTAAAACTTTGTATATTTAAAAAAGTAAATTTTATAAGCATACAAAATTTCTTAAGTGTGCTAATGAGAGCCGAATATTAAAAAATATAATTTGATTAAAGATTAAAATCTCTAAATACAATTAATTTGATTATTAGATACATTTAAAAATAATAAGTTTTATTAACAAAAAATTATTTTAAATTAGAAATTGATTTAGAATATTTAGAAATTAAATAATATGTTCTAATTAATTTTTATTAAATTTCTTCTTAAGAATAACCTTAGGAATAACTTAATATAGCATCTCATTTTTCAATTTTAAAATACATCAATTACTTATTTTTTGTCTATCAATTTTTAGATAAAGCAAAATTAGCTTAATAAAGAAATAATCTCAACTTAAAAAATGAAAAATATTATGATTTAATATTTTATTAATTATAATGAATAGTTAATACCAATACAAACTTAAAGGAGGAATTTAAAACTGAATAATAAATAAGTCTTATTTAAATTAAAAATAAATTATGAATTCAACTTATTAAAACTCAATTTCCTTATCCTTTTATAAAATGGAAAACTCTACGCAGAACGATTAAGATTTATTTATTGAATGCCAGGTTGAAATTGCTTTGAGGAAATATGTTAAGGTAGGATGAACTAAGGAAGAAGATTAGCTTCTTAGTTAAATTACTAGTTAAAGTAGAAGAAAGATAATGTGATCTAAAGTAGCAAGATAGATAAATTTAGATTTTCATAAAAAAGAAGTAAGAACTGGAAGGTAATGTTAAAAACGTTGGATGCTGGTTTTATTGCCCCATGTGAAATTCTAGTGAACAGAATAGATGGAAGTAATTTTACTAGAGACTTACGAAGAACATGGATTGAATTATAAAAATTTACTAGAAGAATGCTAAAAGAAAATAAAAGGTCTTAACAAGCATCAAATAAAAATAAAGTTGGATTGCTTGTTGGAAAAAATAAATGAAGAAAATCAAAACACAAAAGAAGAAAGTTTAGGAAAAGTGAAATAGAAATGTGAAAGCAAAGAGGAGTAGAAAGTTTCTAAGAAGCGTAAACTTAGCGAATCAAGTATTGAGATTTTATGCAATTCTTTGATGGAAAATTTATGAACAAAGATAGGTTAGGTTTATATCTTTTTATATAAAAGAAAATATAATCATCATTTATATTTGTGAAAATATTAAAAAATTAATAAATATTAGTAATTATTTCTCTATATAGCTCCTTTTCTCAAAATCAGCGTAATAATTTAAAATAATAATTTTGCAACAAAAGAAAACTTATAATTCAATTTTTTCAAAATGTAAAATAATACAATAGATAATAAAGCTTCAGATTGAGAATTAATCCATTTCTTAAAAGCACATCTAAATAATATCCCTGTATAATTTATCTAATAATTTAATATTAAAAAAATATTATATTTCTTTTGTGGCTTATAAGCTACACTTCTCCTTAAATATACTAAAAATAATATGAATGATTAAATAAATTTTGTTAGCTGAAAGAAAATATAGTGCTTTCTTTGCTTAAGTATCTTTTATAATAATTAATTATATTTTAATTTATAATTGCATCTAATTATCATTTCTACATTTCGATATAATTTAATGCAAATATTTTATAGCATTATTTAAATTTGAACCCATTGCTTTAATAAAAATATTTTCTTTGCTAGGTAAATAACATCAAACTTAAAATATTGTTAAAGTCTAAAATACAAAATGTTTGGTTACCTATTAACAAGCAATTCTTAGTACTTAAGTTTAAGTAAAAAGAGTTCATATAATAGATGAAAAGCTTCTCTATTCTAAATTAAATTAAAAAAACTATTTGCAAAAATATAGAAGATTGGCTTGAAATTTTTTCAATATTATCCGAAGGTAAGTTGTGAATGAAATAAAAAATATTAACTTTTATTATGAATTAATATTAGCGTAAAATACTTACAGTCTTTTTTAAATTTACAAAGGCATGTTAAATTAAAAATTTATTAAATATATCTTATAATTAAAAAGATTCTAAGAAAGTTAAAAATTTTCGCATAATTAATAAATTAATTTAATATCCTTTTATAATTTTATTTTGTAAGATTCTTATATATTTTAATTAATTAAAGCAAAGAAAATTTAAGAAATTAAAAAAAATATTAAAAAATTAATTTTTTAAGCATTTATCATTTATTATAATAATCTTTCGATTTAATTAGAAATAAATTAACTATGTAGTTAGGCAGTTTTATAATAAAATTATTTTATTTTTATTAAGATTTTTTTAATTATTGATTATTTTATAAATTTTAGCATTAAACTTAAATTAAATGAGTTATAAAATAAATAATTTAGTATATTTATTTTATATATTTATTTTTTGGATAAAAGTTTAATATCGAAATTTATTAGCTTTTAAAAGATTAAATTTTATAAATTTAAATCTTAATCTGAATCTGATTACTATACTTCCTTATAAATTTATTTCTTTTTTAATTTTCTGTTTTTAATATATTTTTATTAGTTTATACTTTAAATAAATGATTTAAACATTTAAATTTAATATATTTATTTTTATCTTTAAGATTGAAAATTAAATTGTATTTAAGTTAATAAAATAGTTTTAATATATATTATCTCTAATTTAAATAATTCATTTATATTTATAAAATAATTAAAAAGTTAATCAAATTTTGTTTATGAAGTCTATAAATTTAATTAAAGATTTTATGATTCAATTAATTATTTTTTCTTAAGATTATTAAATAAAAATAATATCAATTTCTTATTTTATTACTTGGAATCCTTCATTAATCTTTTATAGTAAAAAGAGCATTTCACTTTTTCTTAATTTGAAAAAGAATTTTAGTTTAGTTAACCTGGCCAATTTAATTATTGCATAATTTGCATGTGATATTTAGGCTCAAAGAGATTTGTTCTTTTAATTAAGACTTGCATTTCTTCATTAAACTTAAATTTTAATGATTACATTAACAGTAAGAGTACATAAGCTTTGATAAAGAATAAATAACAAATAAAAAAAAATTCTAAACTTTTAGCTTTAAGATAATCCTTCTTTTAAAATTGGGTTTAAAAGAATTAAATTTAATTCTTTCTAGATTTAGTTTACTCATAAATTTCGTTGCTTTAGTGATTATGAATAATTTTTTCCTGTTATATTTGAAATTTATTTAAAATCTAAACAAACATAGTGTAAAAGCACTAACGTACATCTACAATTTATATTCCACACTAGAATTATTTAAATCTAGTCAGTTCAAAAGTATTTTATAAATCTTTATTCATTTATAGATATTAAATATTCCATTTTTCTCGAAATTGTTTAAGAAATAAATAATTATGATATATTAAATTATATTCATTTATAATTAATTTAAAAACAAATTAAATTCTTTAATCTCAAATTGTATCAATCTATTTATAATCTATAATAATAGGATAAATTAAGTTTAACAATTATCGAGGATTTTCACCTCTTCCTGCCGGACACCAGATTGCTCCGGTATTAAAAATAAAGTTCTAAAATTATCTACTCCCATTGCTCTTGTCATTTCCAATTCTTTCTTTATTTCTAATCAGATTTTCTCTTGTAGATGAAACCTAATTCATTTAAGTATAGTTTCTCTCTAATTTGTCTCTACTACATTTGTTTTTTCCTCCTCTGCTGTGCTTTTATTCTTCTTTATTTAATCAAATACTACAACTTGAAATTTTAGAATTTCTTGCAGCGGCTTCACAAGTGTTCTGTCTAATTGCAGTAGTAACAATTCTTCACTACTTTTGTGGTTTAACCCTAGTCTTCCTGTTGGTCTCTTCAATCATCATTGGATCTCCCCTATGTTTGTCTAGCTTCTTTTCTAATTTTTCCAGACTATTACTCGGATTGTTTCTGAAGCTAATTTTAGGATTAGTAATTCTGGTCTTAGGATATGTTTCAGAAAGCGCTTAGTTCTCTTTCTTATGGCATAATTCTGGATTCTATTCCTTCAACTAGGCTGAGTAGTTCCATCAGCTTCTCATTATCCTTTCTCAATTTCCTAACATCTTCTGGAGGTTCAGAACCTTTGATGAGCTACTCCATGCGCATCTGATCAGAAGAATTAAATTTTGACACCTCCTAGTGAAGAGCAGATTTCATCTGCTTTCTTAGCTTTTCCTCCCATGTAGGACTTATTACGTGAGTCACTTTCTAGGATTTCTTCTGCTTGTCATATTTTACTTGAATTCTAGGTTGTTAAGATTAAGAAAAAAGTTAAGATTAAGAAAAAGACGACTGGCCAAGATTGGAATCAGGTTTCCTCTTCGATTTTTTGGAGGTGGTATAGAAACCTCTTTTGAATTCTTCCATATTTTTTTTTGAGAAATCAGCACATAATTGATTTTCTTTTTATTTCTTGATTAATTAACTATTATTTTTATGTTAGAACATTTAAATTTGATTATTCAATCTTCATTGGATCTTGTAAAGCTTTAACATAACTTGCTCGTGATTTATTTAATTTATATTTCGAATTTCTTGTATTTTTTCTTCTGTTCTTTTAGATTTTTGATTAAATAGATGTGTTGAGACTTTAAGCTCAATTTTGTGTTTAGAATTTTATTATACATATATAAGATGGATATCGGTTGCGACAGTTAAATTAGTAGGTAATCTGATGCCGTATATACTGCATTGTGAGTAATCTGCACTAGATGCCACCACAGGGAAGGGTGGATAAGCTCCGTTGAGACATGCCTAACTTTCCCCGAGGGTTCTCTCTAACAGTATGAAAGTTTGACTGACTGGCCTTCTAATTACCGACTTAATAACTATCTCTTATTTGGACCTTATCCAAGAAGACTGAAACATTTGACTCAAGATTTAAGAATAAATTTTAATAAGAAGATTTCCCATTTGGAGAAGCTGACATGACTCATTGGACTTCTAGAATTTTAACAAGAAACATGAGAACATTTTTCTTAATATTAAATATTAATATTGAAAGAGCTACGAGCCAATGAGTGCTATGTACTCTATAATCATTTTTATTTGTTTATTTATCATTTTGGAATTAGTTTATTTTTATATATAAATTGTTTATTGCAAAATTCGTTGCTGCACTTCATTCTAAAGCCTTTTATCCCCAGCCTATTAAGATAAAACTTTAATTAAGGTATCTTTTTGTTAGTTAGAAGATTGATTTTAGGTTAATTATTTCTTAGGTGCCATTTTATTATTATAATTTATTTTAATTTACTTGAAAATTTAAGGATCAATCATTTTAAATAAAGTTGAAATATTTTCTTAGATTAATTATTTTTTCTAAACTTTTACTATAATTTTCCTAAGATCGCATTTCTTATTTGCTTCAAAGCTTATTTTAAGAAATGAAGTATTAAGAAAATTTAATCGATTATTACTTAAAAAGCTTATAATTTCCAATTTAATCAAATAGCAAACTAAATAATATAATTGATCTGAAGAATTTCAAAAGATTTGTTTTTGTTGATTTATTTATTTACTCTAAAAGAATGAGATGCTTTTTTAATTTATTCCTAAAAATATTAAATAATTGAATTATTTTTGAAGGAATGCTAATAACTAAAAATTTGAAGATATGCAATTAAAAAAATCAAATTTTAGTTATAAATTTAATTTCTCAGCTATAGAAACTCTTAAAATTATTTTATAGGCAAAGCTTCTGAAAAGCTAAAATTCTTATTTTTTTTATTTTTTAAATTATTTTACAAATTATATATCAAAGAATCTAACATGAACTCTAGTTCAAAGTTGAATTAATGAAAATCTATAATACTTAATCAACATATTTTAAATTAGATGGAGTCAATCTTAGTAAAATGCTTCAAAGATAAAATAAAGTCTAATTTAGTTATTTATTTCAAAAGCTTTTTTTATATATAAATTTATTTAGGAAAAATACGCTTCAATTATGCTTAAATTACCCAACAATTCATCTTTTACAACCTTTCTTATAATAAAACCAACCGCCCGATTATATTAAATTTCTCAGCTTTTTCAATTCAAATAGTTAAAATTCTTTAAGGAATAATTTATTTTAATTCTAAATTTAATTTTAACATTTACTAAAAATTATTTTTACCCATTATGTTTTTGCTTAAACTTTAACTTAGAAAACATGATATATCCAAGAAAAAAAATAAAGAACCGACAAACTACTTTTTACTGCTACACACTAGCATTAAAAACCCTTTACGAAATTAAAAAATAACTATAATTATTTTATAAATAAACTCTTCATTAATAATTATTGTTAAGTTTAAGATACTTTAATATATAATTTATTGATAATTTAAAGTTTTTTATTGCTTTTAATAAAGAATCTATAGAGCTAAGAAACTTTTTATTTTTTATTATTTAGATTAACTAAATGAATTTTAATTAGCTGAATCATATTCTAATTGATTTAATTTTTGGTGTTTTGTATAAAATTATCATTATCTATTTAATATTATCTAGATTTATAAAAATCAAGTTTTTATATCTATTTTTATCGTTTTAAGAGGAATTATGTTTTAAGAGATATTATAAATGCAATAGCATTTAAGAAAAATCTTTGATAAAGAAAAGGAAAATAATGAAAATTTTTAAGACTGAGAAGAGAGAAAATTAAACTATTATAAGTTAGAAAGCTATATAAAAAATAATATTTTGCCTACAATAGTTTGAATGATTTACCTATAAGCTTTTTTGTATATTTGAAAGATCTTTTTAAACTTTATCTAAATAGATCTTTATATATTAATAAAAAGGTATCATGATTAAAGGAAAATAGTGTCAGAGTATAAAATTTGTACTCAGATCTTAATAATAAATTCCCAAATATATGCCTATAAATTTAGAATAAATTAAATTTTTATATTTCTTAGATACTTTAAAAGAGCAATAGCTTATAGAAATAGCTTTATCTAACCTTTATTAATAAATTCTGAATGGCTATACATCGATAATGCGAAATTTTTTTTAATAGTTTATCAAACTTTAAATTTAAGAAAAATGACTTACAATAATCTTTAAATATAGTTATAAAGTATTAAAACTAGATCTTAAAGATTATCATTCAAGTTTTTGTTAATATTTTAAATTTTACTTAAAAACTCAAGTTTACGAAAGAAAGTACTTTATGTTTTATTAAAAACATTCGTAAAAAATAAAAAATAATATAATACTCTACTAAAAGTTTAAATTATTTAAATTTTAAGAATAAAAAGACTTATAAGTTAAACTTTATTTTAGTGGTATAATTTTAAACAAAAGTGCTATTGACTATTTACACTAGTAATATTAAGAAAAGTTAGAAATTAAATTTCTCATCAAATAAATTAAATAGAGAACAGCCAAAGTAAATTTACTAGATCTAAGATTAGAACTTGAAAGCTAACATATTACTAGAGTTATCCAGAATAACAATGAAATATTAAAATCAAAAAATATGTGAGAAAAATAGATGCATGCTAGTTTAAGAACTATTTAAGATTAAGATAAATCAAAAAGCGAAATAGCATGTACTAACTTGCTTATTAAAATTTCTCTAAAAATAGCAAAAAGCAAAACTGTCTACAACGATTATTATTATGTTGTTTACCCAATTTAGTTAAATTATATAATAATTAAATCGACTATATTTTCTTGTTAAATTTAATAGTTAATTTTTATAATTATCTATATTTGCTAATTATCAAAAACTAAAAGAAAAATATAATTGTGAAAAAATTTTATTTATTTATTTAGAAATTCTAAATTGAGAATATTTATATATGTATACTAGAGATTTCAACTTTTCAGTTAATTAGTGTAAAAATGATTTAAAACAAACAAAAACAAAAATCCTTAGAAACATTATAGGCTATAAGTATTCCCTTTGAGATATTTTTTTCTTCTATATTTCTTTTAATTAAAATAAAATATTTATAAATCAGTCACCGCAGGAATTTCAATAAATTCTAAGGGATAAAGTTTAGAAAAATCTTTATAATAAATAAAGCTAATTATTCATTTAAGTGAAGTATTCTCATTATAACTTAAAGAATTTTTTAAATTTCTTAAATAAAATTTATAAATTAAAACTGCTTAGATTTAATTCTAGAGTCATTTAGTCTTAAAAGATAATAACGCAGAGCTAAAATAAAATGAATAAAGACATTATCAAATTTAAAATAATAATTTGTATTTTGAGGCTTAGCAAACTAAATAGGGAAAAGTTTAAAGCATTAAAACTAATTTTTTTCATTCTTTTATATAAAGATTTATTATTTAAACTTTTAGTTAATTAGCATGAAGTGTTTATTTTATCATTTTAATTATTGGAAATTTATTTTGTACTCACATTAAGCAGAAGATATATTGAAATTATTAATACCATTTTTATTCAAACTTGCTAATGATAGAATGTATTTGATATATAAAGTTAAAATTGTTAAATCTTTAAACTCATTAATTAACTCAAATGGTATGACTTGCTTATTTGTCTGAGGATTTTAAGTATTTCTTAATTTTAATAAAATGAGCGAGACTTTTGTTTTTTAAAATAAAATTATCATTATATTATTAAAGATTTCATATATTAACCTTTTATCTAAAATCAAGACAATCCAGTGGTAAATTTGCAGAATTTCTACTTAATATACTAAAATAATATAAAATAATAAACTTCTTAATTTATCTGAAAAAATATCGAAGAAAACTTATTTATTATAAAATAATAATTATATTTGCAGCAAAACATAACTCTTTTTAGATATATTAGCCTCATTTAAATTATTTAATCAGAACGAAAAAGAAGCTCCAAGTATAGAAGCCTTAAGTTTAATAATTAAATTTAATTTTAATTTTAAGTTTATAAATAAAAGGCCTTTATAAGCTAATAAAATTGATGTTTTTATAAAAATGGATATATCAGCACAGTAGATATAGCTTGTGGATAAAAATTTAGTTTCAAGGAAATATGTTAAAGTAAACTGATCAGTAGAAGAAGATTAACTTCTTAATTAAATAGCTAGTTAAAGTAGAAGGAAGATTATGTGGTCTTAAGTTGCAAGATAACTAAATTTAGATTTCCATAAGAGAGAAGTAAGAAATGGAAGACAGTGCAAAAAACGTTGGATTCAAGCATTACCTTTATAGAAATTTGAGTGAACGGAATAGAAGGATTAGTTGCTACTATAAATATATAGAAAATATGGTAAGAATAAAAAATTATTCATGGAGCAATGCGAAAGGAAAATAAGATGTCTAAGCAAATATCAAATAAAAATAAAGTTGAAATCTTTGTTAGGAAAAAAAGAATCAGTTGAAAGCATTTTAGGAGAATCTATTTAAACAGAAGAAAAATAAAAGAACGAGAGTAAAATAGATTAGAAACTCATAAAAAAACGTAAACTTAGCAACCCAGATATAAATCTTTTGTGCCGTTATTTGATGAAAACCTAATGATATGGAAATCAAAGAAAAACTTTAATTTATTGAATATTGCTGATAAGTTACCTTTTTTATTAATTAAATAATGATGCAACAACTCTAATTCTAACTAAAAAAGTTTTATTATTAAATAAATAATAAAATAGCTTTTATATTTAGCATACACAAATAAATTATAACTAAATTTTCATAATAGATTATTTTTTATCAAGGTAAAAAATGATTAATTTACTTTTTGTTAAAAGTTAAGATTAGCTGCGCATTAATTATTTAATTTTCAAAAGAAAGTTAGTTTCTTAAATTAAGTCCCATTTAAATAAGAGTTAGAAATTTAATTTGATTTAACCTTGATGTGACTAAGCTTTTTTTGTTTAATAATTAAGATAAGATAAAACTTCTCATTAATATAAGTATTTAGTAGATTTAATTAGTGCTAATACAACAATAAAAGTTAACGCTTTGAATTATCTATTTAGATTGAAAGATTATGACCAAGACAAAGAAGTTAGTAATTTGTTTGATTGGAAATAAATTACAAGCTTTAGTTTTATCTGAAAATTTATTTTGATAATAACTTTAATATTAAATAAAATTTAATTTAGAAATATATCTTTCTTTTAATCATAGAACTCTACTATGCAGCAAATTTAAACAATCTTTTAGATTAAATCGATAAACCATAGAAACTTATTAAAATAATGTAAATTATATGAATCATTTAGTTTTTATATAAAGTATGAAATAGATGTGGCTAAATAATCGGCTAAAATAAATGTAAGAATAGTCTCATCAAATATTTTTTATTTTTATCTAGGTTTTTAAAAACTTAATTTCTTTCATTGTTGATACACAAAAAAATTTTATATTACATCTATAATTTATTTCCATTATTTTCTTCCTTTGCGATATTTTCCTCATTAAATAATAATTTTTAAATAGACTATTATGCATACCTTCCTAAGGCTGAAATAATAAAAAATTTGGTATAAAATAAATTAAAATTTAATAATATGGTAACTAATATCTGCTATTAATTTTATATTTTTATTTAATAATCTTCATCAAATTATTTCTTTAGCTTTGATAAAGCATATCATTATCTATTTAAATTTCCATTTGTAATTATAGATATTTACTTAGACGTATTATATTAATTAATTTGAAATCGTATATAATGAAAAATTTAATGTATTTTATCTATCTAATTGAATTATTAGGTACTATTTAGTATTAGCTTTTTTATCTTTGATATTTTAGATTTATTTTATTAAGAGTATTTTCATAAGTAAAAAAAGTATGTCTAGATAAGTTTTTCTTGCTAGAAAGTAGAAGATAACTTAAATTCTATGTAGCTAATTTTTATAACGAATTATATAATTAGAAAGCTAATAGATATACATCAAGCAACTATGAATTATGCTGATTATTATCATCTTTTAATCAAGCATATAGCTATTTATTACTGAAATACTTTAAATTATATAAAATATGAAATCTAAAAACCTATCAAATCTAAACATAGATGATTTTAATTTTAAATTAATGAAGCTATTAAAATAATTTTTTATATTTATATATATGAAAAGCTATGAAATTCATTTATATTTTGTATAAACGAATAAATTCCTTTTATTTTACAGAATATCTTGATATAAATTTATTTCTTTTTATTTTTAATATTTCTTAATGCTTAAATTAAATTTTTACCTCCATGTGATTACTATCTTTCCTAGTATTTTCGAATTTAATCTAGAAAATAAAATTTTCTTTTTATACATAGATTATATAACCAAATTTTAATTAAAGTTAAGTTTCTTAATTATTTTACGTATATCAGCAGATCTCAACATATATTATAAAAAGATTTAATTTAGTAGGAAGCTATTATCTTTTAAATTACCCATAATATAAGAAAATATCTTAATCTCTTAACTAATTATTAAAATAATTGCAACTTTCATATCATAAATAAAAATAGCAATAGCACTAAAATATTAATCAATAAAAATTCAGAAATAGAATTAAAAATATCAGCTTATAGATTTTATTATTTATCATTTAATTTCTTTTTTATTTTCTTATTATATCCTCAAGCAATCATAGATTTAATTTAAAGCTATATTAAATCAAAGTCCTTTAAGAAATTATGGGAAAAATATTTTCTATCATGAATTATCAAAAAATTTCTACTCAACTTTAAGTTTTTTTATAATTAAATCAATGTTATATATGTGAATTTTAATTATAATTAAAATATTAATGCATACGTTAAATTCATACATTCTTTAAGAAATTTCAATTCAGAAAAATTTCAATGGCAAATGAATAAGTTCCTCCTTTAATATATTATGTTTATTTATTCGTTACTAATTTAGATAATTATTGAAATAAATTAAAATCATTCTACAACTAGCTATAATTGAGTCAAAAGGAATTTAAAATCTTCATATAAGCGATAATGGAATAGAATTAAAAGAAATTGAAATTAAGAATCTATGATTTAATGATTTATCACAAATGAGAATAAATTTTATAATAATACTTAATTTTTAATTAATTAAGGATTTATAAAAGTGATTATACCTAAAAATCAAAATGAAACATTAATTTTTTATTTATCTTTAACCTCATATAGTTACCAATCTACTCTTCTTTTTATTTTTTTAGAACAGCTTAGGTAATTAATCAATAAGATTTTATTTTTTAATTTTAGTTTTGTTTTAAATGTTTTATTATTTATTTAAAAGCTAGCAATAAAATTATATAAAGACTAGCAAATGTTCTTTTATTAGTCTGGTATAACTATATTAAGTTTTAAGTTATCAGGTAAAAAGATTTTATTCATTTAACTTAGATATAAATTGTTTCAATTATTTAAATAAATTTTAATTTTTTATATCTTAAAAATCCTACCTCACAAAATTATCAATCTATAAAATTCAATTTTAGTTGAGAGGAAAATAAAATTGGGATTTAATCCTAGCTCATTCAATTGTTGCTGATATATCTATATGTGGAGTAATATAATTTTTCTATATTAGAACTAATTCATCATATGATTATTTTTTAAAATATCTTGGAAAGTTTAGTTTGAGATCACATATATATATTTTAAATTTATTTATATACTTTAAATTTCCTTATTCTAACTATTTACTCATTTATACTACTAGAACTTTAATTATATTCAAAGAGGATAATTTTATAATTAACTATATATTTTCCCTAAGTTCTAGTAGAAAAATTATTATTACGTTTTTATTTGTTTAGTTACATTTAAATTAAATTAAATGATAGCCTGACCAACTAAAAAATAAGATAAGAAAATAATTAAATTAGCTTTATTCAAGTTACTTGTTAATAAAGGTATTTATAGTAAGCATTTTTCATATTTTTAATTTGATAGGGGTAAAGAGATTTAACTTATTAATACTTTAAAATTAAAAATGAGAGAATCCTTTGAAGGTATTAGGCAATTTATCCTAAAATAATTCTACTAATGAAATATTTTAGAATAAAAAGCTCTATTATTTCATTTATAAAGCTGCTTAACTCAATTACATTTAAACTACAATTTAATTTTAACAAGAAATAATTCTAAAATTTATTTAGATATTCAGATTTAGCAACGATTTAAGTAAATTATCTCTATTTAAAGAATTCTAGAAGAAAGTAGAGGTATATGTAGGTATTTTTTAATTATTTTAAATAACTTACTTAAAGAAATTATTAAATAGCCAATAAAATTTTTCTCTTAATTTTATATTTTTATTTATAAATAGAATTATTAAAACTTTTAAACTTATAAACTAAATCAAAATTTCAATGAATTTCAAAAGAATTAAATTACGTAAACACTTTGTTGAAGCCAGATCTACCTTATATAGTTATACAAATGAAAAAACTAAAGAAAAAAGAATATAAATTACTTTTAGATATATTTTTATCTTTAATTTGAGGAATATTTTTAAATAGAATTAAATCAAAAAGATTATCTCTTTTATTTAATTAGTAAGTTAAGATAGAAGGAAGAAATGTGAACTTAAATAGCAAAATATCTAAATTAGATTATCACAACAAAAAGTAAGAACTGAATGTAGTGTTAAAAATGTTAGTTGCAATCTTTATTGTCACTTTAAAAATTCGTGTGAATCAATGAGAAGAGAAGACACTACTAGAAATTTATAAGGACATGGATAGAATTATAAAATTTTAGTAGAAGAAAATCGAAAGAAAATAAAAGGACTCAATAAACATCAAATAAAGATAAAGGCTTTTTGTAGAAAAAAATAAATTAGAAAAGATAAAAGACAAAAGAAGAAAAGAAGAAAAGAAGAAAAAAAAGTAAATTTCAAATAGAAGAACAAGAGTAAAGAAGCAAAGAGTTATTTGAGATTTTTATATTTAAAATTAAAAAGTAGATAAATAGATATGACACATCTAAGAGTTCTTTTTAATAAAATTTTATAAATGCTATTAAATCATTTTCATTTATTAAAAGATGTATAAAATTAAAATCAAGAAAATCTAGAAATATTCCAATATTATAAATAATATTATTTTAAATAATCAACCAACTATACTTACAAGTTTTCAGATTAAATCAAAAATTAAACATAAATAGATTATATAGTAAGATACTTTGAATAAGTGTTCTTTTTGTGGTAGTAGATTTTTTCTATAGAAAATAATGATTAATGATAAAATGTAGAATTATAATAATAATTTTTCTTAAAGAGCTGTATTGTAGTTATTGAAAATATTTTTATTTATTTCTTAATTTATTTTCTTTAATTTATTCCTTTTATTTTATCTTAATTAAAATGTGAATGCTAATAATACTTATAATGTAAATATATTGTCTGCCTTTTAAAATTTTATACATTTTTGAAAGTTTCTTTTTACTATTGATACTTTATTCGATGATAGTTCTTAAATAGAGATTTTTCAAATTTTTAGCAGAACGAAACTAGCTTTGAATAAAAATTAGAATTTTTTTTTTTATTAAATAAAAAATATAATTGACAAATAGTTATAATATTTCTAAAAATAAAGCTAAAGAATCGTGTGAAATAATTACAAATTGGATTAATTCTTGATTTTTTAAATTTAAATAGTTTTTTAGCTAATTTTTAATAAATTTTACTTCTAAACTTTAAACTTATTTAAATTTTTTTAAAGAGTTAAAACTAATCCTTATTTAATATATTTATTTTCCATCAATTTCAAATGAAATCTTTTCTTTTTTAAAGGTTTGCTTCTCGTTCTTTAAACGTGAATTATTTCTTATCTTAATATCAAAATTAATTTATTCTGTTTTTGATAATTCGGCAAACATATGTTAATTTAATTATCATTCTCAATCTGAATTTATATAAAAATTTCACTAAGAATATGATAAATTAAAATTCAGAAATTATAAATTTTAGAGAGCAGAGTTAACTCTAAAAAGCTATAAAATTTAAGAGTAAATTATTCATAAATGTTAAAATAATTATAAAGCAAATTTAATTTATTTTTATCTATTTTTTATCTTGGATTTATTAATCATAAATTTTATTTTAGAATATATATTGTGCAAATTATCTACCTAAAATTTGATATTTATTGTGTACCTAAACAAATATAATACGGAAATATTTAATATTATCTACATCTTTTAATTTTAAATAATAAAAATACTTCAGCAAGGATAAAATATTAAACTTTGTTAAATCAAAAATTTTCTGACCCATAATATCAGGAGATTTATTATATTTTTCTTATTTTAAATGATTATAATTGCAAAATTCAGAAATAAAGCTTTTAGGGTATTTATAAATTAAATTATACACAAAAAGAAGATAAAGTGGATAATTTTTCTTTTATAATTATTGAAGTTTAAATAGATAATCTACCAAACTTCAAGGAAAATTCTTAACATATTTTAATTAATTTGAAGATTAAAATTCCAAAGTATATCCGGTTTACTAAAAAAAATGAAAATCGAATAGTAAAAAATTTAAGAATTTTACTAAATAAATTTTCGCTTAAAAACGTATACTAATAAAGCTAATAACTTTTTAAAGCCCTTTTTAATATTTTAAATAAACAAAGTTGATAATAATTGTAGATGTATCTTAAGAAATAAATAAATATACTTAATGAACAGGTATTTTAGTCTTAATTTAAAATAAATTTTATAAGATTAAATAATTCTAGTAGAAACTTGGATTAAAGATTTTCCTTTTAAAGAATAATGCTACATTTAAAAAAAGTTAAAGACTTAAGTTTATTTTTTTTTAATTAAATTGAATTTAATATCAATTGATTTAAAGGGATTTAAGTTATTCTTTAATATATGAAGATAAAAGTTTCAATTTTAAATTAATATGGTAAGCTTTGATTTTTTTTAATATATAAGATAAGTTAATTAATTTTTAATTTACTTAGTAGGATAATTGGACTTATAAACTAGCTCATACGTCACTAATAAGTTATTTCAATAGATTCTTGCTTATTTTTAACAAAGTTTTTTTTTTAACTATCCTTTTATTAAATCAGCTTTAAAATTTGTCATTTATACCTAAAATAAGAAAATAATAAATATAAATAGAATTCTTTTTATTAGACTATTTAAAACTTTTGAAAATTTTATATCAATAAGCAAAGAAAAAGCTTATTGAAGCCTTATAACATTTTCTCGAAATTAAAAAATACCGTAGAAAGAAGTTAGCCAAATAAATAAACTTTTTAGTAACTTAAGAAAAAATTTAATTCTCTATATTACTTTTAAGTTTTCACTTTTTCTTAAAAAATCTAAAAAAATTAAAGAAATTCCAACAAATACTTTAACTTTCACTTCGCATTTAATATTAAGAGAAAATTATTAAATAAAATATATTATGAATAATAACTTTTGAATATAAAAAAAGTTTAAAATAATTCATCAATATACTAATAATTTAAAATTTTATAAAATTTTTTTGTTGTTGTATCTCCTTATTAAAATATTAATGAATTATTTTATAATCTTATTTATATTTATGATTAGAGTCTTTAAAATTTTTAAAATTTTAGTGGATATATAAGTACTTAATTAAGATTTAGTTATTTTAAAGATTAAATTTTTTTTATTAAGTAGGTTTATAAATTTTGATTTTAACAAAGGAATAAATAAAAACTTAATCCTTTTGATACTCATTCTTTGTCTAAAAATAAGTATTATAATTATTAAACCTTTTAATAATATTTTTAGCAAATGTTTGAAATAGATTTCGAGAACAAAAAATAAAATTAACCTTTGCTATATTTGCTAGAAAATTTATGTTTGATGATTTATAAGTCTAATAACTAAAATTGAAATATTTTAAATTATCTTTTTTAGTTTAAGTTTTTTCTCTATATTTAGTTTCAATCAATAATAATAAAAAATTTAAATTTTATTTATTTCTTAATTAAATAATCTTTAATAATTTTTTATTATAATTTATTTTACTTTATAAACAATTTAATTATGAAAGATATTTAATTTAAAAATTTGATGAACTAAAAATTTTTAAAATTAAGGTATTAAATTTTAATTTCATGGTAGATTACTATTTATTTTAAATTATTTAATTTCTTTTATTTTAATCATACCAATAAATCGAAATTAGAAAATATTATAAAATATCATGTAATTATTTCTCTATAAACCATTATTTTATCTATTTTTTTAAATCATTTTATCTTAATTAAATCCTATTAAACTGCTTCAATCTTCAAATTATGAATTACTAAAAATTTAATTGAAGATAATCTAATTTTATAAGCATTTATTTTCGTAAAATGATAGAGAAATTAAAATTAAATTATTAAAAATCAGATAATTTCATTTTTTATATAAGCATTCTTCGTAAAATACTAATAAGCTGAACATTTTAATTTTTTAGCAAACTAAAATATTTAGAAATAAAAATAGAATTTAACTTAGTTTTTACAGTCTTAAGCATAAAAGCTTTTTTAAGAAGAATCTAGTTAAAAATCCTTCAAAATTTTTCTTAGCTGTAATTATTATAAATATAGTAGATATACATTTACGAAAGTTGTATAAAAAGATAAATATTTCATCTATATTAAATTAAAAATTTTAATTATATTGAGAAGAAGCAAGAATTTATTAATTATTTTATAATTTTTTTAAATTTTTTATAAACAAAGTTATCTCCTTGCTTTAAAAATAACCTTCTCTTGTTTAATAAACTAACATAAGCTTTAAAAGTGTAAACATTTAGAAAATTTAGAAATGTAGTTAAGACAAATACTATAATCTTAGGTAAATTCAAAAAATTAAAATCAATAATAAATCTCATAAATTATGGCTTAGTAAGAGATTATTATTTTACTAAAAACTGTATTTAAATCATTTTTTCGTTTGAAAAATAAAATAATACTTAAAGCAATTTGTCCATATAAAATCTCTGAATTTTTCTCACAAACTTTTAAAAGTATTATATTAGTTATTTTTATAAAATTGGAATAAATAATTAAAATTTAATATATTATGACTATAACTTTTCTGAGAAAGTTATCATAAAGAAACAGCCATTTTATAAATTAAAAAACTTAAATTAGGATTTAAAACAAACCATCAAAGAATGCCTATATTTTTAGGGTTCAGAAAATATTCCATCAAAAGTAACTTTACATTTAGTTAAATTTAATTTTAAGTCTCAGAAATTTTTTTAATAAAAAGTTAAAGTTAAAAAGCTTTGATAAAGCCTTAGTAGTCAGCCATCTGACCTATTCTATCAGCTTGTCTCCATTAGTTTGTCTTGAATTTCTACTAGGCTTAGTTAGGCGGTGAAGCACTTCATTAGCGCACCATCCTTTAATATTCTGAATAGTCTTCATCTTGCATGTAGCGTTCCTAATTATTTCTCCAAGGATTAAGATTTTAATTTTAAAAAAAATTTCTATAAATTTTTCCGCTTTATGTTGGATATATCCTAAATAGTTTTCTAAAAATATCTTATTTATTCTTTCTTTGAATTTCGCTTAGTTAGTAGTAGTATTTTCATTGGTGTTATTTATTGCACACGTAGCATTTTATTCTTCTTTTAAACTATTATTCCTGTAGCACTTATTTAATTTAAATTTAATACTTATTTTAAATAAACGTTTACTGTTTATTTTAATTTGAGGCTTCATTTTCTATTTCCATAGGATCTGATTAATTCTTTTAAATCGAAAATGGCGTAACCTGAATTTATTATTAAATTTAAAGAATTCTTTGTTCCAGTTTTTCTTCTATTTCTTATGATTATTAATATTGTTTCTCAAGTAAAAACGTTATTAGTTTTTCTAATTTTTCTACTTTATCAGTGAGGTATCTATTTTTAAACATAAACTCTTTTAATGACTTAGATAATATTTCTATTTGAGTTTGTATCGTAAGTTTTTTTAGTTCTGGATTTCCAAGTGGTTAATGTTCGTCATATCAATCATATTTCTCACTTTCACTCATTGTAATTATTTCGCTTTTTATTTTTTAGAGAAATTTCCTGTTTAAATATTTTGTTCAAAGTTCTGTTATTTCTTAGAAGCCATTTTAATAATAAATAAACTTAAATATTTTGATCTTAACATTTTAAAAATATTTACTCGTCTTAAAAAATAAGAATTTAAAAATTATTAATTTATAAAGTAAAAGTTTGGCTTCTATTGTCTTGGAAAATAAAAACTATTTTAAAAAGTAACTGACTTCGAAAATTTAATTTTTAAAATATTTGATTGACAAACCTTGGATAATCTTTATGAAATTTAATGTACACAAAAATAATTAGTAAGATAAATTAGTTTTATGCTTAAGATGTAAATAACAAAAAGATTAAAGATTTCCTTTTGACATTTTTAATAATTTAATAAAGTTGAATATTTGGTATATTTTTAATTTTAACATAAAAATAAAATTAACTTTTGGAAATTAATTTTATTTCGAAATCATTACTAATAACTTTAAGTAGAGCATTTACAATAAATGTATTGTAGCTCTATATAATTAAATCTCAAAATTTTTAATTTTTAATTATTTTGCAAATAATTTAATATCATGTCTTTAAGATAAGCATAATTTTAAACAAATTTCAAAATAATATCTATAAACATTTCTCTTCTTTATTTTTCTAATTTTTTGTTTTAAAATAAACTTAATTATTTTAAATTTTCTTTGTTTATAAGGAGATTTAATTTAGCGTTTTAAAGAATTTTATTTATTTTAGTTTTATTAAAATAGTAAGATTCTTATATAAAATAAAATAATTATTTATTTTAAGTTTTTTTATAATGCATAAGCTTTTTTTTCGAATAAAATATTTGTAATTATTTATCTATATTTACTTTTATAAATAATAATTAAAAATATAAGAAATAATGAAAATATGCAAAATTATCAATTTAAATTATAAAAGTTTAAAATATAAATTTTGTCTTTAAAATTTCCATCATAAAAATGGAAATCGGTTATTATTATAGCGAAGATATTATAATTAGAAATATAATGTATAGAAGCCTATTTATTTTATAAAATTTTAAATAATTAAATTATGAAATTTATAAATATAAAAAAAGTATATTTTTTGAAGTGTTTTGAAGTGAGAATACGAAATTTTAATATCAGAGTGAGTCAACAAAGTATGAAAAAAAGTAGGTTAATATTTGTAGATAAAAAAAGTATATTTTTTGAAGTGTTTTGAAGTGAGAATACGAAATTTTAATATCAGAGTGAGTCAACAAAGTATGAAAAAAAGTAGGTTAATATTTGTAGATAAAAAAAGTATATTTTTTGAAGTGTTTTGAAGTGAGAATACGAAATTTTAATATCAGAGTGAGTCAACAAAGTATGAAAAAAAGTATTTTAATATTTGTATATAAAAAAAGTATATTTTTTGAAGTGTTTTGAAGTGAGAATACGAAATTTTAATATCAGAGTGAGTCAACAAAGTATGAAAAAAAGTATTTTAATATTTGTATATAAAAAAAGTATATTTTTTGAAGTGTTTTGAAGTTAGAATACGAAATTTTAATATCAGAGTGAGTCAACAAAGTATGAAAAAAAGTATTTTAATATTTGTAGATAAAAAAAGTATATTTTTTGAAGTGTTTTGAAGTTAGAATACGAAATTTTAATATCAGAGTGAGTCAACAAAGTATGAAAAAAAGTAGGTTAATATATTTATATAAAAAAGCATATTTTTTGAAGTGTTTTGAAGTTAGAATACGAAATTTTAATATCAGAGTGAGTCAACAAAGTATGAAAAAAAGTAGGTTAATATTTGTAGATAAAAAAAGTATATTTTTTGAAGTGTTTTGAAGTTAGAATACGAAATTTTAATATCAGAGTGAGTCAACAAAGTATGAAAAAAAGTAGGTTAATATATTTATATAAAAAAGCATATTTTTTGAAGTGTTTTGAAGTGAGAATACGAAATTTTAATATCAGAGTGAGTCAACAAAGTATGAAAAAAAGTATTTTAATATTTGTAGATAAAAAAAGTATATTTTTTGAAGTGTTTTGAAGTGAGAATACGAAATTTTAATATCAGAGTGAGTCAACAAAGTATGAAAAAAAGTATTTTAATATTTGTAGATAAAAAAAGTATATTTTTTGAAGTGTTTTGAAGTTAGAATACGAAATTTTAATATCAGAGTGAGTCAACAAAGTATGAAAAAAAGTATTTTAATATTTGTAGATAAAAAAAGTATATTTTTTGAAGTGTTTTGAAGTGAGAATACGAAATTTTAATATCAGAGTGAGTCAACAAAGTATGAAAAAAAGTATTTTAATATTTGTAGATAAAAAAAGTATATTTTTTGAAGTGTTTTGAAGTTAGAATACGAAATTTTAATATCAGAGTGAGTCAACAAAGTATGAAAAAAAGTATTTTAATATTTGTAGATAAAAAAAGTATATTTTTTGAAGTGTTTTGAAGTTAGAATACGAAATTTTAATATCAGAGTGAGTCAACAAAGTATGAAAAAAAGTAGGTTAATATATTTATATAAAAAAGTATATTTTTTGAAGTGTTTTTAAGTTAGAATACGAAATTTTAATATCAGAGTGAGTCAACAAAGTATGAAAAAAAGTATTTTAATATTTGTAGATAAAAAAAGTATATTTTTTGAAGTGTTTTGAAGTGAGAATACGAAATTTTAATATCAGAGTGAGTCAACAAAGTATGAAAAAAAGTATTTTAATATTTGTAGATAAAAAAGCATATTTTTTGAAGTGTTTTGAAGTGAGAATACGAAATTTTAATATCAGAGTGAGTCAACAAAGTATGAAAAAAAGTATTTTAATATTTGTAGATAAAAAAAGTATATTTTTTGAAGTGTTTTGAAGTTAGAATACGAAATTTTAATATCAGAGTGAGTCAACAAAGTATGAAAAAAAGTATTTTAATATTTGTAGATAAAAAAAGTATATTTTTTGAAGTGTTTTCAAGTTAGAATACGAAATTTTAATATCAGAGTGAGTCAACAAAGTATGAAAAAAAGTATTTTAATATTTGTAGATAAAAAAAGTATATTTTTTGAAGTGTTTTGAAGTTAGAATACGAAATTTTAATATCAGAGTGAGTCAACAAAGTATGAAAAAAAGTATTTTAATATTTGTAGATAAAAAAAGTATATTTTTTGAAGTGTTTTGAAGTTAGAATACGAAATTTTAATATCAGAGTGAGTCAACAAAGTATGAAAAAAAGTATTTTAATATTTGTAGATAAAAAAAGCATATTTTTTGAAGTGTTTTGAAGTGAGAATACGAAATTTTAATATCAGAGTGAGTCAACAAAGTATGAAAAAAAGTATTTTAATATTTGTAGATAAAAAAAGTATATTTTTTGAAGTGTTTTGAAGTTAGAATACGAAATTTTAATATCAGAGTGAGTCAACAAAGTATGAAAAAAAGTATTTTAATATTTGTAGATAAAAAAAGTATATTTTTTGAAGTGTTTTGAAGTTAGAATACGAAATTTTAATATCAGAGTGAGTCAACAAAGTATGAAAAAAAGTATTTTAATATTTGTAGATAAAAAAAGTATATTTTTTGAAGTGTTTTGAAGTTAGAATACGAAATTTTAATATCAGAGTGAGTCAACAAAGTATGAAAAAAAGTATTTTAATATTTGTAGATAAAAAAAGTATATTTTTTGAAGTGTTTTGAAGTGAGAATACGAAATTTTAATATCAGAGTGAGTCAACAAAGTATGAAAAAAAGTATTTTAATATTTGTAGATAAAAAAAGTATATTTTTTGAAGTGTTTTGAAGTGAGAATACGAAATTTTAATATCAGAGTGAGTCAACAAAGTATGAAAAAAAGTATTTTAATATTTGTAGATAAAAAAAGTATATTTTTTGAAGTGTTTTGAAGTTAGAATACGTAATTTTAATATCAGAGTGAGTCAACAAAGTATGAAAAAAAGTATTTTAATATTTGTAGATAAAAAAAGTATATTTTTTGAAGTGTTTTGAAGTGAGAATACGAAATTTTAATATCAGAGTGAGTCAACAAAGTATGAAAAAAAGTATTTTAATATTTGTAGATAAAAAAAGTATATTTTTTGAAGTGTTTTGAAGTTAGAATACGTAATTTTAATATCAGAGTGAGTCAACAAAGTATGAAAAAAAGTATTTTAATATTTGTAGATAAAAAAAGTATATTTTTTGAAGTGTTTTGAAGTTAGAATACGAAATTTTAATATCAGAGTGAGTCAACAAAGTATGAAAAAAAGTATTTTAATATTTGTAGATAAAAAAAGTATATTTTTTGAAGTGTTTTGAAGTGAGAATACGAAATTTTAATATCAGAGTGAGTCAACAAAGTATGAAAAAAAGTATTTTAATATTTGTAGATAAAAAAAGTATATTTTTTGAAGTGTTTTGAAGTTAGAATACGAAATTTTAATATCAGAGTGAGTCAACAAAGTATGAAAAAAAGTATTTTAATATTTGTAGATAAAAAAAGTATATTTTTTGAAGTGTTTTTAAGTTAGAATACGAAATTTTAATATCAGAGTGAGTCAACAAAGTATGAAAAAAAGTATTTTAATATTTGTAGATAAAAAAAGTATATTTTTTGAAGTGTTTTGAAGTGAGAATACGAAATTTTAATATCAGAGTGAGTCAACAAAGTATGAAAAAAAGTATTTTAATATTTGTATATAAAAAAAGTATATTTTTTGAAGTGTTTTGAAGTGAGAATACGAAATTTTAATATCAGAGTGAGTCAACAAAGTATGAAAAAAAGTATTTTAATATTTGTAGATAAAAAAAGTATATTTTTTGAAGTGTTTTGAAGTTAGAATACGAAATTTTAATATCAGAGTGAGTCAACAAAGTATGAAAAAAAGTATTTTAATATTTGTAGATAAAAAAAGTATATTTTTTGAAGTGTTTTGAAGTTAGAATACGAAATTTTAATATCAGAGTGAGTCAACAAAGTATGAAAAAAAGTATTTTAATATTTGTAGATAAAAAAAGTATATTTTTTGAAGTGTTTTGAAGTGAGAATACGAAATTTTAATATCAGAGTGAGTCAACAAAGTATGAAAAAAAGTATTTTAATATTTGTAGATAAAAAAAGTATATTTTTTGAAGTGTTTTGAAGTTAGAATACGAAATTTTAATATCAGAGTGAGTCAACAAAGTATGAAAAAAAGTATTTTAATATTTGTAGATAAAAAAAGTATATTTTTTGAAGTGTTTTGAAGTTAGAATACGAAATTTTAATATCAGAGTGAGTCAACAAAGTATGAAAAAAAGTATTTTAATATTTGTAGATAAAAAAAGTATATTTTTTGAAGTGTTTTGAAGTTAGAATACGAAATTTTAATATCAGAGTGAGTCAACAAAGTATGAAAAAAAGTAGGTTAATATATTTATATAAAAAAGCATATTTTTTGAAGTGTTTTGAAGTGAGAATACGAAATTTTAATATCAGAGTGAGTCAACAAAGTATGAAAAAAAGTATTTTAATATTTGTAGATAAAAAAAGTATATTTTTTGAAGTGTTTTGAAGTGAGAATACGAAATTTTAATATCAGAGTGAGTCAACAAAGTATGAAAAAAAGTATTTTAATATTTGTAGATAAAAAAAGTATATTTTTTGAAGTGTTTTGAAGTTAGAATACGAAATTTTAATATCAGAGTGAGTCAACAAAGTATGAAAAAAAGTATTTTAATATTTGTAGATAAAAAAAGTATATTTTTTGAAGTGTTTTGAAGTTAGAATACGAAATTTTAATATCAGAGTGAGTCAACAAAGTATGAAAAAAAGTATTTTAATATTTGTAGATAAAAAAAGTATATTTTTTGAAGTGTTTTTAAGTTAGAATACGAAATTTTAATATCAGAGTGAGTCAACAAAGTATGAAAAAAAGTATTTTAATATTTGTAGATAAAAAAAGTATATTTTTTGAAGTGTTTTGAAGTTAGAATACGAAATTTTAATATCAGAGTGAGTCAACAAAGTATGAAAAAAAGTATTTTAATATTTGTAGATAAAAAAAGTATATTTTTTGAAGTGTTTTGAAGTTAGAATACGAAATTTTAATATCAGAGTGAGTCAACAAAGTATGAAAAAAAGTAGGTTAATATATTTATATAAAAAAGCATATTTTTTGAAGTGTTTTGAAGTGAGAATACGAAATTTTAATATCAGAGTGAGTCAACAAAGTATGAAAAAAAGTATTTTAATATTTGTAGATAAAAAAAGTATATTTTTTGAAGTGTTTTGAAGTTAGAATACGAAATTTTAATATCAGAGTGAGTCAACAAAGTATGAAAAAAAGTAGGTTAATATTTGTAGATAAAAAAAGTATATTTTTTGAAGTGTTTTGAAGTGAGAATACGAAATTTTAATATCAGAGTGAGTCAACAAAGTATGAAAAAAAGTAGGTTAATATATTTATATAAAAAAGCATATTTTTTGAAGTGTTTTGAAGTGAGAATACGAAATTTTAATATCAGAGTGAGTCAACAAAGTATGAAAAAAAGTAGGTTAATATATTTATATAAAAAAGTATATTTTTTGAAGTGTTTTGAAGTGAGAATACGAAATTTTAATATCAGAGTGAGTCAACAAAGTATGAAAAAAAGTAGGTTAATATATTTATATAAAAAAAGTATATTTTTTGAAGTGTTTTGAAGTTAGAATACGAAATTTTAATATCAGAGTGAGTCAACAAAGTATGAAAAAAAGTATTTTAATATTTGTAGATAAAAAAGTATATTTTTTGAAGTGTTTTGAAGTTAGAATACGAAATTTTAATATCAGAGTGAGTCAACAAAGTATGAAAAAAAGTAGGTTAATATATTTATATAAAAAAAGTATATTTTTTGAAGTGTTTTGAAGTGAGAATACGAAATTTTAATATCAGAGTGAGTCAACAAAGTATGAAAAAAAGTATTTTAATATTTGTAGATAAAAAAAGTATATTTTTTGAAGTGTTTTGAAGTTAGAATACGAAATTTTAATATCAGAGTGAGTCAACAAAGTATGAAAAAAAGTATTTTAATATATTTATATAAAAAAGTATATTTTTTGAAGTGTTTTGAAGTTAGAATACGAAATTTTAATATCAGAGTGAGTCAACAAAGTATGAAAAAAAGTATTTTAATATTTGTAGATAAAAAAAGTATATTTTTTGAAGTGTTTTGAAGTTAGAATACGAAATTTTAATATCAGAGTGAGTCAACAAAGTATGAAAAAAAGTAGGTTAATATATTTATATAAAAAAGCATATTTTTTGAAGTGTTTTGAAGTTAGAATACGAAATTTTAATATCAGAGTGAGTCAACAAAGTATGAAAAAAAGTATTTTAATATTTGTAGATAAAAAAAGTATATTTTTTGAAGTGTTTTGAAGTTAGAATACGAAATTTTAATATCAGAGTGAGTCAACAAAGTATGAAAAAAAGTAGGTTAATATATTTATATAAAAAAGCATATTTTTTGAAGTGTTTTGAAGTGAGAATACGAAATTTTAATATCAGAGTGAGTCAACAAAGTATGAAAAAAAGTAGGTTAATATATTTATATAAAAAAGTATATTTTTTGAAGTGTTTTGAAGTGAGAATACGAAATTTTAATATCAGAGTGAGTCAACAAAGTATGAAAAAAAGTATTTTAATATTTGTAGATAAAAAAAGTATATTTTTTGAAGTGTTTTGAAGTGAGAATACGAAATTTTAATATCAGAGTGAGTCAACAAAGTATGAAAAAAAGTATTTTAATATTTGTAGATAAAAAAAGTATATTTTTTGAAGTGTTTTGAAGTGAGAATACGAAATTTTAATATCAGAGTGAGTCAACAAAGTATGAAAAAAAGTATTTTAATATTTGTAGATAAAAAAAGTATATTTTTTGAAGTGTTTTGAAGTTAGAATACGAAATTTTAATATCAGAGTGAGTCAACAAAGTATGAAAAAAAGTAGGTTAATATATTTATATAAAAAAGCATATTTTTTGAAGTGTTTTGAAGTTAGAATACGAAATTTTAATATCAGAGTGAGTCAACAAAGTATGAAAAAAAGTAGGTTAATATATTTATATAAAAAAGTATATTTTTTGAAGTGTTTTTAAGTTAGAATACGAAATTTTAATATCAGAGTGAGTCAACAAAGTATGAAAAAAAGTATTTTAATATTTGTAGATAAAAAAAGTATATTTTTTGAAGTGTTTTGAAGTGAGAATACGAAATTTTAATATCAGAGTGAGTCAACAAAGTATGAAAAAAAGTATTTTAATATTTGTAGATAAAAAAGCATATTTTTTGAAGTGTTTTGAAGTTAGAATACGAAATTTTAATATCAGAGTGAGTCAACAAAGTATGAAAAAAAGTAGGTTAATATATTTATATAAAAAAGTATATTTTTTGAAGTGTTTTGAAGTGAGAATACGAAATTTTAATATCAGAGTGAGTCAACAAAGTATGAAAAAAAGTATTTTAATATTTGTAGATAAAAAAAGTATATTTTTTGAAGTGTTTTGAAGTTAGAATACGAAATTTTAATATCAGAGTGAGTCAACAAAGTATGAAAAAAAGTATTTTAATATTTGTAGATAAAAAAAGTATATTTTTTGAAGTGTTTTGAAGTGAGAATACGAAATTTTAATATCAGAGTGAGTCAACAAAGTATGAAAAAAAGTATTTTAATATTTGTAGATAAAAAAAGTATATTTTTTGAAGTGTTTTGAAGTTAGAATACGAAATTTTAATATCAGAGTGAGTCAACAAAGTATGAAAAAAAGTAGGTTAATATATTTATATAAAAAAGTATATTTTTTGAAGTGTTTTGAAGTGAGAATACGAAATTTTAATATCAGAGTGAGTCAACAAAGTATGAAAAAAAGTATTTTAATATTTGTAGATAAAAAAAGTATATTTTTTGAAGTGTTTTGAAGTTAGAATACGAAATTTTAATATCAGAGTGAGTCAACAAAGTATGAAAAAAAGTATTTTAATATTTGTAGATAAAAAAAGTATATTTTTTGAAGTGTTTTGAAGTGAGAATACGAAATTTTAATATCAGAGTGAGTCAACAAAGTATGAAAAAAAGTATTTTAATATTTGTAGATAAAAAAAGTATATTTTTTGAAGTGTTTTGAAGTTAGAATACGAAATTTTAATATCAGAGTGAGTCAACAAAGTATGAAAAAAAGTAGGTTAATATATTTATATAAAAAAGTATATTTTTTGAAGTGTTTTGAAGTGAGAATACGAAATTTTAATATCAGAGTGAGTCAACAAAGTATGAAAAAAAGTATTTTAATATTTGTAGATAAAAAAAGTATATTTTTTGAAGTGTTTTGAAGTGAGAATACGAAATTTTAATATCAGAGTGAGTCAACAAAGTATGAAAAAAAGTATTTTAATATTTGTAGATAAAAAAAGTATATTTTTTGAAGTGTTTTGAAGTTAGAATACGAAATTTTAATATCAGAGTGAGTCAACAAAGTATGAAAAAAAGTAGGTTAATATATTTATATAAAAAAGTATATTTTTTGAAGTGTTTTGAAGTGAGAATACGAAATTTTAATATCAGAGTGAGTCAACAAAGTATGAAAAAAAGTATTTTAATATTTGTAGATAAAAAAAGTATATTTTTTGAAGTGTTTTGAAGTTAGAATACGAAATTTTAATATCAGAGTGAGTCAACAAAGTATGAAAAAAAGTAGGTTAATATTTGTAGATAAAAAAAGTATATTTTTTGAAGTGTTTTGAAGTTAGAATACGAAATTTTAATATCAGAGTGAGTCAACAAAGTATGAAAAAAAGTAGGTTAATATATTTATATAAAAAAGTATATTTTTTGAAGTGTTTTGAAGTGAGAATACGAAATTTTAATATCAGAGTGAGTCAACAAAGTATGAAAAAAAGTAGGTTAATATATTTATATAAAAAAGTATATTTTTTGAAGTGTTTTGAAGTGAGAATACGAAATTTTAATATCAGAGTGAGTCAACAAAGTATGAAAAAAAGTATTTTAATATTTGTATATAAAAAAAGTATATTTTTTGAAGTGTTTTGAAGTTAGAATACGAAATTTTAATATCAGAGTGAGTCAACAAAGTATGAAAAAAAGTATTTTAATATTTGTAGATAAAAAAAGTATATTTTTTGAAGTGTTTTGAAGTGAGAATACGAAATTTTAATATCAGAGTGAGTCAACAAAGTATGAAAAAAAGTATTTTAATATTTGTAGATAAAAAAAGTATATTTTTTGAAGTGTTTTGAAGTTAGAATACGAAATTTTAATATCAGAGTGAGTCAACAAAGTATGAAAAAAAGTATTTTAATATTTGTAGATAAAAAAAGTATATTTTTTGAAGTGTTTTGAAGTTAGAATACGAAATTTTAATATCAGAGTGAGTCAACAAAGTATGAAAAAAAGTAGGTTAATATATTTATATAAAAAAGTATATTTTTTGAAGTGTTTTGAAGTGAGAATACGAAATTTTAATATCAGAGTGAGTCAACAAAGTATGAAAAAAAGTATTTTAATATTTGTAGATAAAAAAAGTATATTTTTTGAAGTGTTTTGAAGTTAGAATACGAAATTTTAATATCAGAGTGAGTCAACAAAGTATGAAAAAAAGTATTTTAATATTTGTAGATAAAAAAAGTATATTTTTTGAAGTGTTTTGAAGTGAGAATACGAAATTTTAATATCAGAGTGAGTCAACAAAGTATGAAAAAAAGTATTTTAATATTTGTAGATAAAAAAAGTATATTTTTTGAAGTGTTTTGAAGTTAGAATACGAAATTTTAATATCAGAGTGAGTCAACAAAGTATGAAAAAAAGTAGGTTAATATATTTATATAAAAAAGTATATTTTTTGAAGTGTTTTGAAGTGAGAATACGAAATTTTAATATCAGAGTGAGTCAACAAAGTATGAAAAAAAGTATTTTAATATTTGTAGATAAAAAAAGTATATTTTTTGAAGTGTTTTGAAGTGAGAATACGAAATTTTAATATCAGAGTGAGTCAACAAAGTATGAAAAAAAGTATTTTAATATTTGTAGATAAAAAAAGTATATTTTTTGAAGTGTTTTGAAGTTAGAATACGAAATTTTAATATCAGAGTGAGTCAACAAAGTATGAAAAAAAGTAGGTTAATATATTTATATAAAAAAGCATATTTTTTGAAGTGTTTTGAAGTTAGAATACGAAATTTTAATATCAGAGTGAGTCAACAAAGTATGAAAAAAAGTAGGTTAATATATTTATATAAAAAAGTATATTTTTTGAAGTGTTTTGAAGTTAGAATACGAAATTTTAATATCAGAGTGAGTCAACAAAGTATGAAAAAAAGTATTTTAATATTTGTATATAAAAAAAGTATATTTTTTGAAGTGTTTTGAAGTTAGAATACGAAATTTTAATATCAGAGTGAGTCAACAAAGTATGAAAAAAAGTAGGTTAATATATTTATATAAAAAAGCATATTTTTTGAAGTGTTTTGAAGTGAGAATACGAAATTTTAATATCAGAGTGAGTCAACAAAGTATGAAAAAAAGTATTTTAATATTTGTATATAAAAAAAGTATATTTTTTGAAGTGTTTTGAAGTGAGAATACGAAATTTTAATATCAGAGTGAGTCAACAAAGTATGAAAAAAAGTATTTTAATATTTGTAGATAAAAAAAGTATATTTTTTGAAGTGTTTTGAAGTGAGAATACGAAATTTTAATATCAGAGTGAGTCAACAAAGTATGAAAAAAAGTATTTTAATATTTGTAGATAAAAAAAGTATATTTTTTGAAGTGTTTTGAAGTTAGAATACGAAATTTTAATATCAGAGTGAGTCAACAAAGTATGAAAAAAAGTAGGTTAATATATTTATATAAAAAAGTATATTTTTTGAAGTGTTTTGAAGTGAGAATACGAAATTTTAATATCAGAGTGAGTCAACAAAGTATGAAAAAAAGTAGGTTAATATATTTATATAAAAAAGCATATTGTTTGAAGTGTTTTGAAGTTAGAATACGAAATTTTAATATCAGAGTGAGTCAACAAAGTATGAAAAAAAGTATTTTAATATTTGTAGATAAAAAAAGTATATTTTTTGAAGTGTTTTGAAGTTAGAATACGAAATTTTAATATCAGAGTGAGTCAACAAAGTATGAAAAAAAGTAGGTTAATATATTTATATAAAAAAGTATATTTTTTGAAGTGTTTTGAAGTTAGAATACGAAATTTTAATATCAGAGTGAGTCAACAAAGTATGAAAAAAAGTATTTTAATATTTGCAGATAAAAAAAGTATATTTTTTGAAGTGTTTTGAAGTTAGAATACGAAATTTTAATATCAGAGTGAGTCAACAAAGTATGAAAAAAAGTAGGTTAATATATTTATATAAAAAAGTATATTTTTTGAAGTGTTTTGAAGTTAGAATACGAAATTTTAATATCAGAGTGAGTCAACAAAGTATGAAAAAAAGTATTTTAATATTTGTAGATAAAAAAAGTATATTTTTTGAAGTGTTTTGAAGTGAGAATACGAAATTTTAATATCAGAGTGAGTCAACAAAGTATGAAAAAAAGTAGGTTAATATATTTATATAAAAAAGTATATTTTTTGAAGTGTTTTGAAGTGAGAATACGAAATTTTAATATCAGAGTGAGTCAACAAAGTATGAAAAAAAGTATTTTAATATTTGTAGATAAAAAAAGTATATTTTTTGAAGTGTTTTGAAGTTAGAATACGAAATTTTAATATCAGAGTGAGTCAACAAAGTATGAAAAAAAGTATTTTAATATTTGTAGATAAAAAAAGTATATTTTTTGAAGTGTTTTGAAGTTAGAATACGAAATTTAGATATCAGAGTGAGTCAACAAAGTATGAAAAAAAGTAGGTTAATATTTGTAGATAAAAAAAGTATATTTTTTGAAGTGTTTTGAAGTTAGAATACGAAATTTTAATATCAGAGTGAGTCAACAAAGTATGAAAAAAAGTATTTTAATATTTGTAGATAAAAAAAGTATATTTTTTGAAGTGTTTTGAAGTTAGAATACGAAATTTTAATATCAGAGTGAGTCAACAAAGTATGAAAAAAAGTATTTTAATATATTTATATAAAAAAGTATATTTTTTGAAGTGTTTTGAAGTTAGAATACGAAATTTTAATATCAGAGTGAGTCAACAAAGTATGAAAAAAAGTATTTTAATATTTGTAGATAAAAAAAGTATATTTTTTGAAGTGTTTTGAAGTTAGAATACGAAATTTTAATATCAGAGTGAGTCAACAAAGTATGAAAAAAAGTATTTTAATATTTGTAGATAAAAAAAGTATATTTTTTGAAGTGTTTTGAAGTGAGAATACGAAATTTTAATATCAGAGTGAGTCAACAAAGTATGAAAAAAAGTATTTTAATATATTTATATAAAAAAGTATATTTTTTGAAGTGTTTTGAAGTTAGAATACGAAATTTTAATATCAGAGTGAGTCAACAAAGTATGAAAAAAAGTATTTTAATATTTGTAGATAAAAAAAGTATATTTTTTGAAGTGTTTTGAAGTTAGAATACGAAATTTTAATATCAGAGTGAGTCAACAAAGTATGAAAAAAAGTATTTTAATATTTGTAGATAAAAAAAGTATATTTTTTGAAGTGTTTTGAAGTGAGAATACGAAATTTTAATATCAGAGTGAGTCAACAAAGTATGAAAAAAAGTATTTTAATATTTGTAGATAAAAAAAGTATATTTTTTGAAGTGTTTTGAAGTTAGAATACGAAATTTTAATATCAGAGTGAGTCAACAAAGTATGAAAAAAAGTAGGTTAATATATTTATATAAAAAAGTATATTTTTTGAAGTGTTTTGAAGTTAGAATACGAAATTTTAATATCAGAGTGAGTCAACAAAGTATGAAAAAAAGTATTTTAATATTTGTAGATAAAAAAAGTATATTTTTTGAAGTGTTTTGAAGTTAGAATACGAAATTTTAATATCAGAGTGAGTCAACAAAGTATGAAAAAAAGTAGGTTAATATATTTATATAAAAAAGTATATTTTTTGAAGTGTTTTGAAGTTAGAATACGAAATTTTAATATCAGAGTGAGTCAACAAAGTATGAAAAAAAGTATTTTAATATTTGTAGATAAAAAAAGTATATTTTTTGAAGTGTTTTGAAGTTAGAATACGAAATTTTAATATCAGAGTGAGTCAACAAAGTATGAAAAAAAGTAGGTTAATATATTTATATAAAAAAGTATATTTTTTGAAGTGTTTTGAAGTTAGAATACGAAATTTTAATATCAGAGTGAGTCAACAAAGTATGAAAAAAAGTATTTTAATATTTGTAGATAAAAAAAGTATATTTTTTGAAGTGTTTTGAAGTGAGAATACGAAATTTTAATATCAGAGTGAGTCAACAAAGTATGAAAAAAAGTATTTTAATATTTGTAGATAAAAAAAGTATATTTTTTGAAGTGTTTTGAAGTTAGAATACGAAATTTTAATATCAGAGTGAGTCAACAAAGTATGAAAAAAAGTAGGTTAATATATTTATATAAAAAAGTATATTTTTTGAAGTGTTTTGAAGTGAGAATACGAAATTTTAATATCAGAGTGAGTCAACAAAGTATGAAAAAAAGTATTTTAATATTTGTATATAAAAAAAGTATATTTTTTGAAGTGTTTTGAAGTTAGAATACGAAATTTTAATATCAGAGTGAGTCAACAAAGTATGAAAAAAAGTATTTTAATATTTGTAGATAAAAAAAGTATATTTTTTGAAGTGTTTTGAAGTGAGAATACGAAATTTTAATATCAGAGTGAGTCAACAAAGTATGAAAAAAAGTATTTTAATATTTGTATATAAAAAAAGTATATTTTTTGAAGTGTTTTGAAGTGAGAATACGAAATTTTAATATCAGAGTGAGTCAACAAAGTATGAAAAAAAGTATTTTAATATTTGTAGATAAAAAAAGTATATTTTTTGAAGTGTTTTGAAGTGAGAATACGAAATTTTAATATCAGAGTGAGTCAACAAAGTATGAAAAAAAGTATTTTAATATTTGTAGATAAAAAAAGTATATTTTTTGAAGTGTTTTGAAGTGAGAATACGAAATTTTAATATCAGAGTGAGTCAACAAAGTATGAAAAAAAGTAGGTTAATATATTTATATAAAAAAGTATATTTTTTGAAGTGTTTTGAAGTGAGAATACGAAATTTTAATATCAGAGTGAGTCAACAAAGTATGAAAAAAAGTAGGTTAATATATTTATATAAAAAAGCATATTGTTTGAAGTGTTTTGAAGTTAGAATACGAAATTTTAATATCAGAGTGAGTCAACAAAGTATGAAAAAAAGTATTTTAATATTTGTAGATAAAAAAAGTATATTTTTTGAAGTGTTTTGAAGTTAGAATACGAAATTTTAATATCAGAGTGAGTCAACAAAGTATGAAAAAAAGTAGGTTAATATATTTATATAAAAAAGTATATTTTTTGAAGTGTTTTGAAGTTAGAATACGAAATTTTAATATCAGAGTGAGTCAACAAAGTATGAAAAAAAGTATTTTAATATTTGCAGATAAAAAAAGTATATTTTTTGAAGTGTTTTGAAGTTAGAATACGAAATTTTAATATCAGAGTGAGTCAACAAAGTATGAAAAAAAGTAGGTTAATATATTTATATAAAAAAGTATATTTTTTGAAGTGTTTTGAAGTTAGAATACGAAATTTTAATATCAGAGTGAGTCAACAAAGTATGAAAAAAAGTATTTTAATATTTGTAGATAAAAAAAGTATATTTTTTGAAGTGTTTTGAAGTTAGAATACGAAATTTTAATATCAGAGTGAGTCAACAAAGTATGAAAAAAAGTAGGTTAATATATTTATATAAAAAAGTATATTTTTTGAAGTGTTTTGAAGTGAGAATACGAAATTTTAATATCAGAGTGAGTCAACAAAGTATGAAAAAAAGTATTTTAATATTTGTAGATAAAAAAAGTATATTTTTTGAAGTGTTTTGAAGTGAGAATACGAAATTTTAATATCAGAGTGAGTCAACAAAGTATGAAAAAAAGTATTTTAATATTTGTAGATAAAAAAAGTATATTTTTTGAAGTGTTTTGAAGTGAGAATACGAAATTTTAATATCAGAGTGAGTCAACAAAGTATGAAAAAAAGTAGGTTAATATTTGTAGATAAAAAAAGTATATTTTTTGAAGTGTTTTGAAGTTAGAATACGAAATTTTAATATCAGAGTGAGTCAACAAAGTATAAAAAAAAGTAAGTTAATATTTGTAGAAAAAAAAGTATATTTTTTGAAGTGTTTTGAAGTTAGAATGCGAAATTTTAATATCAGAGTGAGTCAACAAAGTATGAAAAAAAGTATTTTAATATTTGTAGATAAAAAAAGTATATTTTTTGAAGTGTTTTGAAGTGAGAATACGAAATTTTAATATCAGAGTGAGTCAACAAAGTATGAAAAAAAGTATTTTAATATTTGTAGATAAAAAAAGTATATTTTTTGAAGTGTTTTGAAGTGAGAATACGAAATTTTAATATCAGAGTGAGTCAACAAAGTATGAAAAAAAAGTATTTTAATATTTGTAGAAAAAAAAGTATATTTTTTGAAGTGTTTTGAAGTTAGAATGCGAAATTTTAATATCAGAGTGAGTCAACAAAGTATGAAAAAAAGTAGGTTAATATATTTATATAAAAAAGCATATTTTTTGAAGTGTTTTGAAGTGAGAATACGAAATTTTAATATCAGAGTGAGTCAACAAAGTATGAAAAAAAGTATTTTAATATTTGTAGATAAAAAAAGTATATTTTTTGAAGTGTTTTGAAGTTAGAATACGAAATTTTAATATCAGAGTGAGTCAACAAAGTATGAAAAAAGTAGGTTAATATATTTATATAAAAAAGTATATTTTTTGAAGTGTTTTGAAGTTAGAATACGAAATTTTAATATCAGAGTGAGTCAACAAAGTATGAAAAAAAGTATTTTAATATTTGTAGATAAAAAAAGTATATTTTTTGAAGTGTTTTGAAGTTAGAATACGAAATTTTAATATCAGAGTGAGTCAACAAAGTATGAAAAAAAGTATTTTAATATTTGTAGATAAAAAAAGTATATTTTTTGAAGTGTTTTGAAGTGAGAATACGAAATTTTAATATCAGAGTGAGTCAACAAAGTATGAAAAAAAGTATTTTAATATTTGTAGATAAAAAAAGTATATTTTTTTGAAGTGTTTTGAAGTTAGAATACGAAATTTTAATATCAGAGTGAGTCAACAAAGTATGAAAAAAAGTATTTTAATATTTGTAGATAAAAAAAGTATATTTTTTGAAGTGTTTTGAAGTGAGAATACGAAATTTTAATATCAGAGTGAGTCAACAAAGTATGAAAAAAAGTATTTTAATATATTTATATAAAAAAGTATATTTTTTGAAGTGTTTTGAAGTTAGAATACGAAATTTTAATATCAGAGTGAGTCAACAAAGTATGAAAAAAAGTATTTTAATATTTGTAGATAAAAAAAGTATATTTTTTGAAGTGTTTTTAAGTTAGAATACGAAATTTTAATATCAGAGTGAGTCAACAAAGTATGAAAAAAAGTATTTTAATATTTGTAGATAAAAAAAGTATATTTTTTGAAGTGTTTTGAAGTGAGAATACGAAATTTTAATATCAGAGTGAGTCAACAAAGTATGAAAAAAAGTATTTTAATATATTTATATAAAAAAGTATATTTTTTGAAGTGTTTTGAAGTTAGAATACGAAATTTTAATATCAGAGTGAGTCAACAAAGTATGAAAAAAAGTATTTTAATATTTGTAGATAAAAAAAGTATATTTTTTGAAGTGTTTTGAAGTTAGAATACGAAATTTTAATATCAGAGTGAGTCAACAAAGTATGAAAAAAAGTATTTTAATATTTGTAGATAAAAAAAGTATATTTTTTGAAGTGTTTTGAAGTTAGAATACGAAATTTTAATATCAGAGTGAGTCAACAAAGTATGAAAAAAGTATTTTAATATATTTATATAAAAAAAGTATATTTTTTGAAGTGTTTTGAAGTTAGAATACGAATTTTAATATCAGAGTGAGTCAACAAAGTATGAAAAAAAGTATTTTAATATTTGTAGATAAAAAAAGTATATTTTTTGAAGTGTTTTGAAGTTAGAATACGAAATTTTAATATCAGAGTGAGTCAACAAAGTATGAAAAAAAGTAGGTTAATATATTTATATAAAAAAGTATATTTTTTGAAGTGTTTTGAAGTTAGAATACGAAATTTTAATATCAGAGTGAGTCAACAAAGTATGAAAAAAAGTATTTTAATATTTGTAGATAAAAAAAGCATATTTTTTGAAGTGTTTTGAAGTGAGAATACGAAATTTTAATATCAGAGTGAGTCAACAAAGTATGAAAAAAAGTATTTTAATATTTGTAGATAAAAAAAGTATATTTTTTGAAGTGTTTTGAAGTGAGAATACGAAATTTTAATATCAGAGTGAGTCAACAAAGTATGAAAAAAAGTATTTTAATATTTGTAGATAAAAAAAGTATATTTTTTGAAGTGTTTTTGAAGTTAGAATACGAAATTTTAATATCAGAGTGAGTCAACAAAGTATGAAAAAAAGTATTTTAATATTTGTAGATAAAAAAAGTATATTTTTTGAAGTGTTTTGAAGTTAGAATACGAAATTTTAATATCAGAGTGAGTCAACAAAGTATGAAAAAAAGTATTTTAATATTTGTAGATAAAAAAAGTATATTTTTTGAAGTGTTTTGAAGTGAGAATACGAAATTTTAATATCAGAGTGAGTCAACAAAGTATGAAAAAAAGTATTTTAATATTTGTAGATAAAAAAAGTATATTTTTTGAAGTGTTTTGAAGTGAGAATACGAAATTTTAATATCAGAGTGAGTCAACAAAGTATGAAAAAAAGTATTTTAATATTTGTAGATAAAAAAAGTATATTTTTTGAAGTGTTTTGAAGTTAGAATACGAAATTTTAATATCAGAGTGAGTCAACAAAGTATGAAAAAAAAGTATTTTAATATTTGTAGATAAAAAAAGTATATTTTTTGAAGTGTTTTGAAGTTAGAATACGAAATTTTAATATCAGAGTGAGTCAACAAAGTATGAAAAAAAAGTATTTTAATATTTGTAGATAAAAAAGTATATTTTTTGAAGTGTTTTGAAGTTAGAATACGAAATTTTAATATCAGAGTGAGTCAACAAAGTATGAAAAAAGTATTTTAATATATTTATATAAAAAAAGTATATTTTTTGAAGTGTTTTTAAGTTAGAATACGAAATTTTAATATCAGAGTGAGTCAACAAAGTATGAAAAAAAGTATTTTAATATTTGTAGATAAAAAAGTATATTTTTTGAAATGTTTTGAAGTTAGAATACGAAATTTTAATATCAGAGTGAGTCAACAAAGTATGAAAAAAAGTAGGTTAATATATTTATATAAAAAAGTATATTTTTTGAAGTGTTTTGAAGTTAGAATACGAAATTTTAATATCAGAGTGAGTCAACAAAGTATGAAAAAAAGTATTTTAATATTTGTAGATAAAAAAAGTATATTTTTTGAAGTGTTTTGAAGTTAGAATACGAAATTTTAATATCAGAGTGAGTCAACAAAGTATGAAAAAAAGTATTTTAATATTTGTAGATAAAAAAAGTATATTTTTTGAAGTGTTTTGAAGTTAGAATACGAAATTTTAATATCAGAGTGAGTCAACAAAGTATGAAAAAAAGTATTTTAATATATTTATATAAAAAAAGTATATTTTTTGAAGTGTTTTTAAGTTAGAATACGAAATTTTAATATCAGAGTGAGTCAACAAAGTATGAAAAAAAGTATTTTAATATATTTATATAAAAAAAGTATATTTTTTGAAGTGTTTTGAAGTTAGAATACGAAATTTTAATATCAGAGTGAGTCAACAAAGTATGAAAAAAAGTAGGTTAATATATTTATATAAAAAAGTATATTTTTTGAAGTGTTTTGAAGTTAGAATACGAAATTTTAATATCAGAGTGAGTCAACAAAGTATGAAAAAAAGTATTTTAATATTTGTAGATAAAAAAAGCATATTTTTTGAAGTGTTTTGAAGTGAGAATACGAAATTTTAATATCAGAGTGAGTCAACAAAGTATGAAAAAAAGTATTTTAATATTTGTAGATAAAAAAAGTATATTTTTTTGAAGTGTTTTGAAGTTAGAATACGAAATTTTAATATCAGAGTGAGTCAACAAAGTATGAAAAAAAGTATTTTAATATTTGTAGATAAAAAAAGTATATTTTTTGAAGTGTTTTGAAGTTAGAATACGAAATTTTAATATCAGAGTGAGTCAACAAAGTATGAAAAAAAGTATTTTAATATTTGTAGATAAAAAAAGTATATTTTTTGAAGTGTTTTGAAGTGAGAATACGAAATTTTAATATCAGAGTGAGTCAACAAAGTATGAAAAAAAGTATTTTAATATTTGTAGATAAAAAAAGTATATTTTTTGAAGTGTTTTGAAGTGAGAATACGAAATTTTAATATCAGAGTGAGTCAACAAAGTATGAAAAAAAGTATTTTAATATTTGTAGATAAAAAAAGTATATTTTTTGAAGTGTTTTTGAAGTTAGAATACGAAATTTTAATATCAGAGTGAGTCAACAAAGTATGAAAAAAAGTATTTTAATATTTGTAGATAAAAAAAGTATATTTTTTGAAGTGTTTTGAAGTTAGAATACGAAATTTTAATATCAGAGTGAGTCAACAAAGTATGAAAAAAAGTATTTTAATATTTGTAGATAAAAAAAGTATATTTTTTGAAGTGTTTTGAAGTTAGAATACGAAATTTTAATATCAGAGTGAGTCAACAAAGTATGAAAAAAAGTATTTTAATATATTTATATAAAAAAAGTATATTTTTTGAAGTGTTTTGAAGTTAGAATACGAAATTTTAATATCAGAGTGAGTCAACAAAGTATGAAAAAAAGTATTTTAATATTTGTAGATAAAAAAAGTATATTTTTTGAAATGTTTTGAAGTTAGAATACGAAATTTTAATATCAGAGTGAGTCAACAAAGTATGAAAAAAAGTATTTTAATATTTGTAGATAAAAAAAGTATATTTTTTGAAATGTTTTGAAGTTAGAATACGAATTTTAATATCAGAGTGAGTCAACAAAGTATGAAAAAAAGTAGGTTAATATATTTATATAAAAAAGTATATTTTTTGAAGTGTTTTGAAGTTAGAATACGAAATTTTAATATCAGAGTGAGTCAACAAAGTATGAAAAAAAGTATTTTAATATTTGTAGATAAAAAAAGTATATTTTTTGAAGTGTTTTGAAGTTAGAATACAAAATTTTAATATCAGAGTGAGTCAACAAAGTATGAAAAAAAGTATTTTAATATATTTATATAAAAAAGTATATTTTTTGAAGTGTTTTGAAGTTAGAATACGAAATTTTAATATCAGAGTGAGTCAACAAAGTATGAAAAAAAGTATTTTAATATTTGTAGATAAAAAAAGTATATTTTTTGAAGTGTTTTGAAGTTAGAATACGAAATTTTAATATCAGAGTGAGTCAACAAAGTATGAAAAAAAGTATTTAAATATTTGTAGATAAAAAAAGTATATTTTTTGAAGTGTTTTGAAGTTAGAATACGAAATTTTAATATCAGAGTGAGTCAACAAAGTATGAAAAAAAGTATTTTAATATTTGTAGATAAAAAAAGTATATTTTTTGAAGTGTTTTGAAGTGAGAATACGAAATTTTAATATCAGAGTGAGTCAACAAAGTATGAAAAAAAGTATTTTAATATATTTATATAAAAAAAGTATATTTTTTGAAGTGTTTTGAAGTTAGAATACGAAATTTTAATATCAGAGTGAGTCAACAAAGTATGAAAAAAAGTAGGTTAATATATTTATATAAAAAAGTATATTTTTTGAAGTGTTTTGAAGTGAGAATACGAAATTTTAATATCAGAGTGAGTCAACAAAGTATGAAAAAAGTATTTTAATATTTGTAGATAAAAAAAAGTATATTTTTTGAAGTGTTTTGAAGTTAGAATACGAAATTTTAATATCAGAGTGAGTCAACAAAGTATGAAAAAAAGTAGGTTAATATTTGTAGATAAAAAAAGCATATTTTTTGAAGTGTTTTGAAGTGAGAATACGAAATTTTAATATCAGAGTGAGTCAACAAAGTATGAAAAAAAGTATTTTAATATTTGTAGATAAAAAAAGTATATTTTTTGAAGTGTTTTGAAGTTAGAATACGAAATTTTAATATCAGAGTGAGTCAACAAAGTATGAAAAAAAGTATTTTAATATTTGTAGATAAAAAAAGTATATTTTTTGAAGTGTTTTGAAGTGAGAATACGAAATTTTAATATCAGAGTGAGTCAACAAAGTATGAAAAAAAGTATTTTAATATTTGTAGATAAAAAAAGTATATTTTTTTGAAGTGTTTTGAAGTTAGAATACGAAATTTTAATATCAGAGTGAGTCAACAAAGTATGAAAAAAAGTAGGTTAATATTTGTAGATAAAAAAAGTATATTTTTTGAAGTGTTTTGAAGTGAGAATACGAAATTTTAATATCAGAGTGAGTCAACAAAGTATGAAAAAAGTATTTTAATATTTGTAGATAAAAAAAGTATATTTTTTGAAGTGTTTTGAAGTTAGAATACGAAATTTTAATATCAGAGTGAGTCAACAAAGTATGAAAAAAAGTATTTTAATATTTGTAGATAAAAAAAGTATATTTTTTGAAGTGTTTTGAAGTTAGAATACGAAATTTTAATATCAGAGTGAGTCAACAAAGTATGAAAAAAAGTATTTTAATATTTGTAGATAAAAAAAGTATATTTTTTGAAGTGTTTTGAAGTGAGAATACGAAATTTTAATATCAGAGTGAGTCAACAAAGTATGAAAAAAAGTATTTTAATATTTGTAGATAAAAAAAGTATATTTTTTGAAGTGTTTTGAAGTGAGAATACGAAATTTTAATATCAGAGTGAGGTCAACAAAGTATGAAAAAAAGTAGGTTAATATTTGTAGATAAAAAAAGTATATTTTTTGAAGTGTTTTGAAGTGAGAATACGAAATTTTAATATCAGAGTGAGTCAACAAAGTATGAAAAAAGTATTTTAATATATTTATATAAAAAAGTATATTTTTTGAAGTGTTTTGAAGTTAGAATACGAAATTTTAATATCAGAGTGAGTCAACAAAGTATGAAAAAAAGTATTTTAATATTTGTAGATAAAAAAAGTATATTTTTTGAAGTGTTTTGAAGTTAGAATACGAAATTTTAATATCAGAGTGAGTCAACAAAGTATGAAAAAAAGTATTTTAATATTTGTAGATAAAAAAAGTATATTTTTTGAAGTGTTTTGAAGTTAGAATACGAAATTTTAATATCAGAGTGAGTCAACAAAGTATGAAAAAAAGTATTTTAATATATTTATATAAAAAAAGTATATTTTTTGAAGTGTTTTGAAGTGAGAATACGAAATTTTAATATCAGAGTGAGTCAACAAAGTATGAAAAAAAAGTAGGTTAATATATTTATATAAAAAAGCATATTTTTTGAAGTGTTTTGAAGTTAGAATACGAAATTTTAATATCAGAGTGAGTCAACAAAGTATGAAAAAAAGTATTTTAATATTTGTATATAAAAAAAGTATATTTTTTGAAGTGTTTTGAAGTGAGAATACGAAATTTTAATATCAGAGTGAGTCAACAAAGTATGAAAAAAAGTATTTTAATATATTTATATAAAAAAGTATATTTTTTGAAGTGTTTTGAAGTGAGAATACGAAATTTTAATATCAGAGTGAGTCAACAAAGTATGAAAAAAAGTAGGTTAATATTTGTAGATAAAAAAAGTATATTTTTTGAAGTGTTTTGAAGTTAGAATACGAAATTTTAATATCAGAGTGAGTCAACAAAGTATGAAAAAAAGTATTTTAATATTTGTAGATAAAAAAAGTATATTTTTTGAAGTGTTTTGAAGTGAGAATACGAAATTTTAATATCAGAGTGAGTCAACAAAGTATGAAAAAAAGTAAGTTAATATTTGTAGATAAAAAAAGTATATTTTTTGAAGTGTTTTGAAGTTAGAATACGAAATTTTAATATCAGAGTGAGTCAACAAAGTATGAAAAAAAGTAGGTTAATATTTGTAGATAAAAAAAGTATATTTTTTGAAGTGTTTTGAAGTGAGAATACGAAATTTTAATATCAGAGTGAGTCAACAAAGTATGAAAAAAAGTATTTTAATATATTTATATAAAAAAGTATATTTTTTGAAGTGTTTTGAAGTTAGAATACGAAATTTTAATATCAGAGTGAGTCAACAAAGTATGAAAAAAAGTATTTTAATATATTTATATAAAAAAGTATATTTTTTGAAGTGTTTTGAAGTTAGAATACGAAATTTTAATATCAGAGTGAGTCAACAAAGTATGAAAAAAAGTATTTTAATATTTGTAGATAAAAAAAGTATATTTTTTGAAGTGTTTTGAAGTTAGAATACGAAATTTTAATATCAGAGTGAGTCAACAAAGTATGAAAAAAAGTATTTTAATATTTGTAG